>JAHQIY010000026.1:0-600000 GCA_019054805.1 Brachionus manjavacas
ATTTTTTTATTGACAACAAATTAAGCATTCATCCAAATAGTAAATGACTTGAGGTTTTTATTGATAAAAGTGAACATTTTTATGCAATCCGTCAATCAGACCAAATCAAGTGAAAGCTTATTACTTAATCCTTGAGACGAAACTCTTAATGATGCGGAATCATTTCCATATCAAAAAGTCTTGCAAAAGTCTAACAAATAGATAAGAACCAAGAATATAGAATTTAAAATACCTGAATTTTTTGATAATTTTTGAGGAAATGGAAGGAAATTTTTGAGAGTTAAAGAGCAAACAAGATGAGATTAGTCGATGTTATTGTCGATTCATGGGTCAGCTTTGGTTTTAGAATTGATCAGTGATAATCGATGCAAATTCAAAGAATCAGATGAGGCTCATTCGAATCATCCCGAACAAATGATTGTACTAAGAAAAAAAAATTACATTTTTCTCGTAGATTTTTTTTAATTTTTCTTTTACTTAAAAGGTTTTTTTATTGATTAAATGGAAAAAATTATGTTTTTACTTATTAAAAAAATTGACACAATATTTACTTTATTATTGCATTATTTTCTTTTGGCGATTGTTATTAATTCTGTGGAATTTTTACTAAAAAAATTGTGCACAAATATTAAGAGTCAACATTAATCATTCATTTTCAATTTGTGAATTTTAATTGAGATAAAGAGAAGTTTAAAACCTAAAAAGGATTTTAAAATTGAATGAAAAATCAAGATTGCTGTTGATTTAATGATTTGAATAAACCATTTTAAAAATGGTTTATTCAAATCATTAAATCAACAGCAATCTTGATTTTTCATTCAATTTTAAAATCCTTTTTAGGTTTTAAACTTCTCTTTATCTCAATTAAAATTCACAAATTGAAAATGAATGATTAATGTTGACTCTTAATATTTGTGCACAATTTTTTTAGTAAAAATTCCACAGAATTAATAACAATCGCCAAAAGAAAATAATGCAATAATAAAGTAAATATTGTGTCAATTTTTTTTAATAAGTAAAAACATAATTTTTTCCATTTAATCAATAAAAAAACCTTTAAGTAAAAGAAAAATTAAAAAAATCTACGAGAAAAATGTAATTTTTTTTCTTAGTACAATCATTTGTTCGGGATGATTCGAATGAGCCTCATCTGATTCTTTGAATTTGCATCGATTATCACTGATCAATTCTAAAACCAAAGCTGACCCATGAATCGACAATAACATCGACTAATCTCATCTTGTTTGCTCTTTAACTCTCAAAAATTTCCTTCCATTTCCTCAAAAATTATCAAAAAATTCAGGTATTTTAAATTCTATATTCTTGGTTCTTATCTATTTGTTAGACTTTTGCAAGACTTTTGATATGGAAATGATTCCGCATCATTAAGAGTTTCGTCTCAAGGATTAAGTAATAAGCTTTCACTTGATTTGGTCTGATTGACGGATTGCATAAAAATGTTCACTTTTATCAATAAAAACCTCAAGTCATTTACTATTTGGATGAATGCTTAATTTGTTGTCAATAAAAAAAATTTTGATTTTTTAAGATTTTAGTTGCAGTTTATGTGATAAAAGTTGTAAATTTAATAGATTTGTTAGGTTTTCATTGATTTAATTATTTTATTTAAAATATGTTCGGAAAAAAGATAAAGAGATAAAAACATATAATTTTTGTTGATACTTTAAATAAGTTTGTGGTAATTTTTACTAAATTTATTGTGTTCGATACTGACAGCCATTAATGTTAGATTTTTAAGACTATATTGAAAGCCTTCTATTTAAAAAATTGTTCTGTCCTTCTTTAACTAAATAAATATAATACCATGGAAACAAAATTTTAGAAAAAGATAAGTGAATTTGATTAAGGACCAAAGTAGAAAGAAAAAAAAATTGATTTCACATGGATAAATCATCAATAAGTACTGATAAATTACGCGTAATACTCTAGCATTTTAAAATCTCAAATATTAAAAGTTTTTAAAAGAAAATTTCTGATTTTTTTTATTTAATCCAGGTGTTTTTCTTTTGCTTTTTGATAGATAATGTCTTTAACCTTTTCATGTTATTAATTATTATTTATTTGTTTTCTGTTCGAGTATACGTTCCTTCAGATAAAAAAAATAAAATAAAATAATTAAAACAGTTTAAAAATTTTAAAGTAAATTTTTTTTCATTTATCAATGAAAGGATGAGATACAAAAACCATAAAATATTATTTTTTAATGCACGAATTTTTCCATAATATAAATATACACGATTTCGAAGGGTCATTTTTTTCTGTTCTTAGCTCACATCTTGACTTAATTACAAGCTCGTGTTCTTGGCACGAGCATATAGGTATAAATAAGAATTCCATTCTTAGAACTTCAGAACGTTCAATAACTTAAATAAAGCTTTTAAAGATTAAACATTGTTTTATTATAAACCGGTTACAGATAGATCAAAAATTATGACAGCACAAACTTAGTCCGAAGCTTCTTCACCCGTTACTTAATAGTAAATTGTTAGAGAAATTTTATATTTGTATTAAATTTGATATAATAAGAACACATGATCACTTTTGAACACCCGATATATTTAGTAAAAGAATTCAGACAAATGATTCAATCAAATAAACTTATTCTGGATATTTTTAATTAATTTTTTTATTCTTTATTTTCAACAAGGTCCTTAAATATTGAAACAAAATTAATAACATCTTTCATGGTAATTGAATTGCTGGCCGTCAGAGATTTGTAAAAAAACTCTGGTGTATGAGTGTGTAATTCATTAAGTTGTCTTAGGCCTTTTCCATTAATTGGTTCTAGAACTTTAAATATTTCTTCAAAAGAATTTTTCAAAAACCATTTTTTAGTTTTCCCATGGTCCCAATTAATGAAATCTTGTTTATCATTTTTGTGGATGCTTTCATCAGCTTTTTTTCTATTTTTTCTGCTTGATTTAAATCATTTTTTAGATGCATTATTTGATTCAAAAGCCTCTTAAAGCAATCGTCAAGTTCATATTTGGTGAAAACTATAAAAAATCTTGTCAGATATGATGAATCCAAGCCAGCCGCCTACAGAATGGTATCCCTTCTCCATGATGCATGGTATTATATTTTTTCAACTTATATGCATATTTTGCCTCGCCTTTCGCAAGCATAGCTTTTGCGATACTTTTCTGTCACACAAATTAAAACGAATTGAGAATCTTCGATTGCCTTTGCCATTGAGTCACAACTTGAACCATTTATATCTTCAGTATCAATCCAAACATCAAAATTTTTGCTCATTAGAAAATCTCGTATTTTCAAGCATAGCTCACGAGTGGCAGAATTATAACTTATCATTACATGTTTTCCATTTGAAGTGATTATCTTATCTTCTTGCTTTAAAAATCCATAAAAAGCTACTGCAAGCTTTTTCAAGTTGTTTGTATTCAATTGTTTTTGATGACAACAAATTTTGAATAAAACAAACTAATTCACTTTCTTTTTTTATTTCAAATAAAATATCTTTATCAAAGCATAATTGAATCAAAAGTTGTATGGCATGCTGTTTTTCGGCATCATTACCAGCGTAAATTAAACTCAATAGAGATTCTTTAAAATTTGGCTTTTGTAAATTTCTAATTTTCGCTTATCGTTAATAGATATTTTGTAGAGAGCTAACAATAAACCAGTTATTGAAATTAAGCAATTGTTTTCTACATCTATTATATCTAAATAAATTTTTGAGTAAGTCCATAATACATGCAAAAATTTCAAAACTTACTTTTAATTTTAAATTTTATAATTTTATCTAAATTGAAAAATTCTTGTTCTATTACTTTTGTTTGGTTGACTAATGCATTCAACACTCATTTCTGTAAAGATCTCAATAGCCAGATCAAATTCGGCTAGAGATTCCAAATCTTTGTCATCCGCTATATTTGCCAGAATCATAATTGCATAAATTTTGTAAAACTCAAAATTTCTCATATAATTTGTCAATATATCTATTGCTTTCAAATCGGTCCAAATATTTTTATTCTCATCAGCCAATTTGCTTAACCAATTTACATTTAAGATGATGACACCAAAATATCTCTTATCAAAAATCTCTTCATCCTCATTTAGTACTTTGATTAAATCTAAATGGGTTTTTAGTCCATTTTTTTCAATTAAAATTGTTCGAAATTTAATCGAAGTAATAAATCTGTTAATTAAATCTACAATGCTGACTAAAAAGAATACTTTCCGTTCATTACGGCTTGTAGTTTCATGAAAATGCAAAATATTATCAAAATAGGTGTAATCTTTTATAGTTGATAATTGAATATTGGAGGCTGACAAACAAAGAATATTATTAAAAAATTCGTAAAACGAGTTTTCTTCGCATATTTTCATAAATTCAGTTTCATCAAAAAAAATTGTTTTAGCATGTTTTATAAATTTTGCAAAATAATTAAATCCTTTTTCAGAGTCAAAAATATCGTCTATCTGGTCAAATGATGAACAATATTCTATTATTTTGGTAGCTTCGTTTATCGTCAGATTCATTTTTTTAAACACTGAAAATAATTTATTTTTCGAAGTCTCTGCTTTATAAAAAATAATTTATTTAGTTGCTGCGCAACCCTTCCTTTATTACTTATTGAATTATTAAGTTCAAATAATATTTGAAATAAAAGCATCAAAAACAATATTTAAAATGATTACTTTTCAAAGGAAAAAGTTTAAAAATTTTTTTTAGTTAAATATTATTGTTTATGCATTATTGATGCTAAAAAGCATTAAAATTAAAATTTAAAATTTTCGGATTAGATAAAAAATTTTAATAATTAAAAATCAAAGTTATGTTTCCCCAAACTTAACTACTCGGAATGGCAAAAAAGCGTTCAAGTCAAAGTTTTAACATTTAAAAGATTTGTTTTTCTTTTTTATTCATTAAAGTTGAATAAAGTTGAAAAATTTTAACTTCAAAAAGCTTGAAGATGAAACGCAAAGTTGTTTAAAAGTCACAAGTATCAAGTCAAATCCAAGTCCGGGCTTTTTTTTTATAGTCCTAGTAGTTCCTGTTTTTCCATTTATGTAGAGTAATTATTCTAGCAAAGAAAATTTGCGCCTAATTCTCAACTACTGTCGAAGCATTTTGTCCAGTCATTTTTTATACCTTAACATGATCGTGAGATCTTTTTTGCATTAAATGAATGTGAAGACTTTTTATCTAAAATTACACGAAAATTCTAAAATATGGCAAATCTATATTGATTAGACAACCCATTAGTATTTAAATTTTTTGATGTAAATCTTGATCTAGCAAATTTGAAAAAAAGTCCAGACTTGGACTCTTATTAAAAAAAATTATAAAAATTAAAGGAAAGGTAGATGGTCAGCCCACTAAGAGTTTAACAAAACCAAACATCATTAGTAAATTAAAGGATCAGTCCTTGGTCCTCTGATCTTCATCAATGATATGCCTGACCTTTGCAGGCTCTAAGTGGATGATGGAAAGCTGGCCAGATCAGTGGAGTGGCGACAGAATTCGCTAGAGATGCGGTTGGATCTGGAGAGATTGTTAGTATGGTCTGACACATGGCAAACTAAATTCAACTTAGAGAAGAGTGTCGTAATGCATTTTGGAGCGAAAAACAGGCGTTATTACTCTAAGCTTGAAGGTCACACACTAGCGAAGACAACGAAAGAACGCGATTTCGGAATCATCATCACCAGCGATTTTAAGTCAAACGAGTATTACGAATCCCACTCCTCTATGTAGCTTCTACCTAATAATACAAAAATTTTCTGACTCTTAAGATCTTATCTATATTTTTTGTTTTTAATAATAATAATAATAATAATAATAATAATAATAATAATAATAAGCTACGGCAAGCAAGCTTGCGGAGACGGACTACTAGGAGATCGCCTATGGTAGCACACTACGCAATAAAAGGAAAAGTACAGAAATAAGAGAAACTGATAAGATTTTGTAATCTAATAGTATTTTTTTCTCTCAACTCCATCTTTTTATTAACCAAACAGATCTTTAATTATTATTTTTGTATCTCATCCTTTCATTGATAAATGAAAAAAAATTTACTTTAAAATTTTTAAACTGTTTTAATTATTTTATTTTATTTTTTTTATCTGAAGGAACGTATACTCGAACAGAAAACAAATAAATAATAATTAATAACATGAAAAGGTTAAAGACATTATCTATCAAAAAGCAAAAGAAAACACCTGGATTAAATAAAAAAATCAGAAATTTTCTTTTAAAAACTTTTAATATTTGAGATTTTAAAATGCTAGAGTATTTTTTCTTTTTTTTCTAATAATTATAATGATCAATTAAAGAAACAAGTAAATTAGATAAATTATTTATCTTTTTTTAAAGAAAGTTATTTTCTTATTATTATCATAGAATACTGATAATAAAAATTCTAGGCAAATTGGAGTTTCAAATCAAACTTTAAGCTCAAAACGATCATTTAAAATTTAAAAAATTAATTAATCTAAAGATTTTGATAATTTTTAAGAAATAAATACTAAAATTTACTAGACATGTTATGTCTAATAATGGTTCATTATCAAATTAACATCAAAATAAATGATCTCTAAATTATTTAACAAAAACAATCAACAAATTAAATAATTCAAGTTAAATTAATTCAAAAATTCAAATTTATAACTTTTATATCCACTCATTCGAACTTAAATAATGTTATTTTTTAAATATATTTTAATATTGCATATTTAATGAAGAATTTTTTTTTTCGCAGAAAGATAGCTACCATAGCAAAACTTCATCTAGTCTCGCTCCACAGGTTTCCTGCTGTAGCTTATTATTATTACTATTATTATTTCTATTATTATTAATTTTTAAAACAGTAAATTTTTTTGTCTTTAAGAGTAAGTTTTCATTAAAATATTTAAACTTATTAAAGTTGGATCAAAAGGGAAATTTTAAAATTTTTTAAATGAAAATAAACTTGACATGACATGTCAATTAATTGCTTTGGAAAAAATTTATTTCTTTTTTATTATCAAAAAAAATAATACAATTTATATTTATATCTTTTGATCTTGATCTCAAACTTCAATTTGCCATATTCTATTTAGTTTCATTTTAAAATTTTTCACGTTCATGACATAAATTCGCCATTTTTACGTAAAATCAGTAAATAAATTGTAAAATTAAAAAAAAAGAAATAAAAAAATTATTTTTTTTTAAATTTTAAAATCGTAAATTTTTAAAATGGTTTATTCAAATCATTAAATCAACAGCAATCTTGATTTTTCATTCAATTTTAAAATCCTTTTTAGGTTTTAAACTTCTCTTTATCTCAATTAAAATTCACAAATTGAAAATGAATGATTAATGTTGACTCTTAATATTTGTGCACAATTTTTTTAGTAAAAATTCCACAGAATTAATAACAATCGCCAAAAGAAAATAATGCAATAATAAAGTAAATATTGTGTCAATTTTTTTAATAAGTAAAAACATAATTTTTTCCATTTAATCAATAAAAAAACCTTTTAAGTAAAAGAAAAATTAAAAAAATCTACGAGAAAAATGTAATTTTTTTTCTTAGTACAATCATTTGTTCGGGATGATTCGAATGAGCCTCATCTGATTCTTTGAATTTGCATCGATTATCACTGATCAATTCTAAAACCAAAGCTGACCCATGAATCGACAATAACATCGACTAATCTCATCTTGTTTGCTCTTTAACTCTCAAAAATTTCCTTCCATTTCCTCAAAAATTATCAAAAAATTCAGGTATTTTAAATTCTATATTCTTGGTTCTTATCTATTTGTTAGACTTTTGCAAGACTTTTTGATATGGAAATGATTCCGCATCATTAAGAGTTTCGTCTCAAGGATTAAGTAATAAGCTTTCACTTGATTTGGTCTGATTGACGGATTGCATAAAAATGTTCACTTTTATCAATAAAAACCTCAAGTCATTTACTATTTGGATGAATGCTTAATTTGTTGTCAATAAAAAAAAATTTTGATTTTTTAAGATTTTAGTTGCAGTTTATGTGATAAAAGTTGTAAATTTAATAGATTTGTTAGGTTTTCATTGATTTAATTATTTTATTTATAATATGTTCGGAAAAAAGATAAAGAGATAAAAACATATAATTTTTGTTGATACTTTAAATAAGTTTGTGGTAATTTTTACTAAATTTATTGTGTTCGATACTGACAGCCATTAATGTTAGATTTTTAAGACTATATTGAAAGCCTTCTATTTAAAAAATTGTTCTGTCCTTCTTTAACTAAATAAATATAATACCATGGAAACAAAATTTTAAAAAAAAGATAAGTGAATTTGATTAAGGACCAAAGTAGAAAGAAAAAAATTGATTTCACATGGATAAATCATCAATAAGTACTGATAAATTACGCGTAATACTCTAGCATTTTAAAATCTCAAATATTAAAAGTTTTTAAAAGAAAATTTCTGATTTTTTTATTTAATCCAGGTGTTTTCTTTTGCTTTTTGATAGATAATGTCTTTAACCTTTTCATGTTATTAATTATTATTTATTTGTTTTCTGTTCGAGCATACGCTCCTTCAGATTAAAAAAATAAATAAAATAATTAAAACAGTTTAAAAAATTTTAAAATTTAAAGTAAATTATTTTTCATTTATCAATGAAAGGATGAGATACAAAAACCATAAAATATTATTTTTTTTAATGCACGAATTTTTCCATAATATAAATATACACGATTTCGAAGGGTCATTTTTTCTGTTCTTAGCTCACATCTTGACTTAATTACAAGCTCGTGTTCTTGGCACGAGCATATAGGTATAAATAAGAATTCCATTCTTAGAACTTCAGAACGTTCAATAACTTAAATAAAGCTTTTAAAGATTAAACATTGTTTTATTATAAACCGGTTACAGATAGATCAAAAATTATGACAGCACAAACTTAGTCCGGAAGCTTCTTCACCCGTTACTTAATAGTAAATTGTTAGAGAAATTTTATATTTGTATTAAATTTGATATAATAAGAACACATGATCACTTTTGAACACCCGATATATTTAGTAAAAGAATTCAGACAAATGATTCAATCAAATAAACTTATTCTGGATATTTTTAATTAATTTTTTTATTCTTTATTTTCAACAAGGTCCTTAAATATTGAAACAAAATTAATAACATCTTTCATGGTAATTGAATTGCTGGCCGTCAGAGATTTGTAAAAAAACTCTGGTGTATGAGTGTGTAATTCATTAAGTTGTCTTAGGCCTTTTCCATTAATTGGTTCTAGAACTTTAAATATTTCTTCAAAAGAATTTTTCAAAAACCATTTTTTAGTTTTCCCATGGTCCCAATTAATGAAATCTTGTTTATCATTTTTGTGGATGCTTTCATCAGCTTTTTTTTCTATTTTTCTGCTTGATTTAAATCATTTTTTAGATGCATTATTTGATTCAAAAGCCTCTTAAAGCAATCGTCAAGTTCATATTTGGTGAAATCTATAAAAATCTTGTCAGATATGATGAATCCAAGCCAGCCGCCTACAGAATGGTATCCCTTCTCCATGATGCATGGTATTATATTTTTTTTCAACTTATATGCATATTTTGCCTCGCCTTCGCAAGCATAGCTTTTGCGATACTTTTCTGTCACACAAATTAAAACGAATTGAGAATCTTCGATTGCCTTTGCCATTGAGTCACAACTTGAACCATTTATATCTTCAGTATCAATCCAAACATCAAAATTTTTGCTCATTAGAAAATCTCGTATTTTCAAGCATAGCTCACGAGTGGCAGAATTATAACTTATCATTACATGTTTTCCATTTGAAGTGATTATCTTATCTTCTTGCTTTAAAATCCATAAAAAGCTACTGCAAGCTTTTTCAAGTTGTTTGTATTCAATTGTTTTTGATGACAACAAATTTTGAATAAAACAAACTAATTCACTTTCTTTTTTTATTTCAAATAAAATATCTTTATCAAAGCATAATTGAATCAAAAGTTGTATGGCATGCTGTTTTTCGGCATCATTACCAGCGTAAATTAAACTCAATAGAGATTCTTTAAAATTTGGCTTTTGTAAATTTCTAATTTTCGCTTATCGTTAATAGATATTTTGTAGAGAGCTAACAATAAACCAGTTATTGAAATTAAGCAATTGTTTTCTACATCTATTATATCTAAATAAATTTTTGAGTAAGTCCATAATACATGCAAAAATTTCAAAACTTACTTTTAATTTTAAATTTTATAATTTTATCTAAATTGAAAAATTCTTGTTCTATTACTTTGTTTGGTTGACTAATGCATTCAACACTCATTTCTGTAAAGATCTCAATAGCCAGATCAAATTCGGCTAGAGATTCCAAATCTTTGTCATCCGCTATATTTGCCAGAATCATAATTGCATAAATTTTGTAAAACTCAAAATTTCTCATATAATTTGTCAATATATCTATTGCTTTCAAATCGGTCCAAATATTTTTATTCTCATCAGCCAATTTGCTTAACCAATTTACATTTAAGATGATGACACCAAAATATCTCTTATCAAAAATCTCTTCATCCTCATTTAGTACTTTGATTAAATCTAAATGGGTTTTTAGTCCATTTTTTTCAATTAAAATTGTTCGAAATTTAATCGAAGTAATAAATCTGTTAATTAAATCTACAATGCTGACTAAAAAGAATACTTTCCGTTCATTACGGCTTGTAGTTTCATGAAAATGCAAAATATTATCAAAATAGGTGTAATCTTTTATAGTTGATAATTGAATATTGGAGGCTGACAAACAAAGAATATTATTAAAAAATTCGTAAAACGAGTTTTCTTCGCATATTTTCATAAATTCAGTTTCATCAAAAAAATTGTTTTAGCATGTTTTATAAATTTTGCAAAATAATTAAATCCTTTTTCAGAGTCAAAAATATCGTCTATCTGGTCAAATGATGAACAATATTCTATTATTTTGGTAGCTTCGTTTATCGTCAGATTCATTTTTTAAACACTGAAAATAATTTATTTTCGAATTCTCTGCTTTATAAAAATAATTTATTTAGTTGCTGCGCAACCCTTCCTTTATTACTTATTGAATTATTAAGTTCAAATAATATTTGAAATAAAAGCATCAAAAACAATATTTAAAATGATTACTTTTCAAAGGAAAAAGTTTAAAAATTTTTTTAGTTAAATATTATTGTTTATGCATTATTGATGCAAAAACAATAATATTTAAAAAGCATTAAAATCTAAAAGCATTAAAATTAAAATTTAAAATTTTCGGATTAGATAAAAAATTTTAATAATTAAAAATCAAAGTTATGTTTCCCCAAACTTAACTACTCGGAATGGCAAAAAAGCGTTCAAGTCAAAGTTTTAACATTTAAAAGATTTGTTTTTCTTTTATTCATTAAAGTTGAATAAAGTTGAAAAATTTTAACTTCAAAAAGCTTGAAGATGAAACTCAAAGTTGTTTAAAAGTCACAAGTATCAAGTCAAATCCAAGTCCGGGCTTTTTTTATAGTCCTAGTAGTTCCTGTTTTTCCATTTATGTAGAGTAATTATTCTAGCAAAGAAAATTTGCGCCTAATTCTCAACTACTGTCGAAGCATTTTGTCCAGTCATTTTTTATACCTTAACATGATCGTGAGATCTTTTTTGCATTAAATGAATGTGAAGACTTTTTATCTAAAATTACACGAAAATTCTAAAATATGGCAAATCTATATTGATTAGACAACCCATTAGTATTTAAATTTTTTGATGTAAATCTTGATCTAGCAAATTTGAAAAAAAAAGTCCAGACTTGGACTCTTATTAAAAAAAATTATAAAAATTAAAGGAAAGGTAGATGGTCAGCCCACTAAGAGTTTAACAAAACCAAACATCATTAGTAAATTAAAGGATCAGTCCTTGGTCCTCTGATCTTCATCAATGATATGCCTGACCTTTGCAGGCTCTAAGTGGATGATGGAAAGCTGGCCAGATCAGTGGAGTGGCGACAGAATTCGCTAGAGATGCGGTTGGATCTGGAGAGATTGTTAGTATGGTCTGACACATGGCAAACTAAATTCAACTTAGAGAAGAGTGTCGTAATGCATTTTGGAGCGAAAAACAGGCGTTATTACTCTAAGCTTGAAGGTCACACACTAGCGAAGACAACGAAAGAACGCGATTTCGGAATCATCATCACCAGCGATTTTAAGTCAAACGAGTATTACGAATCCCACTCCTCTATGTAGCTTCTACCTAATAATACAAAAATTTTCTGACTCTTAAGATCTTATCTATATTTTTTGTTTTTAATAATAATAATAATAATAATAATAATAATAATAATAATAAGCTACGGCAAGCAAGCTTGCGGAGACGGACTACTAGGAGATCGCCTATGGTAGCACACTACGCAATAAAAGGAAAAGTACAGAAATAAGAGAAACTGATAAGATTTTGTAATCTAATAGTATTTTTTTCTCCCAACTCCATCTTTTTATTAACTAAACAGCTCTTTAATTATTATTTTTGTATCTCATCCTTTCATTGATAAATGAAAAATAATTTACTTTAAATTTTAAAATTTTTTAAACTGTTTTAATTATTTTATTTATTTTTTTTAATCTGAAGGAGCGTATGCTCGAACAGAAAACAAATAAATAATAATTAATAACATGAAAAGGTTAAAGACATTATCTATCAAAAAGCAAAAGAAAACACCTGGATTAAATAAAAAAAATCAGAAATTTTCTTTTAAAAACTTTTAATATTTGAGATTTTAAAATGCTAGAGTATTTTTTATTTTTTTTCTAATAATTATAATGATCAATTAAAGAAACAAGTAAATTAGATAAATTATTTATCTTTTTTTAAAGAAAGTTATTTTCTTATTATTATCATAGAATACTGATAATAAAAATTCTAGGCAAATTGGAGTTTCAAATCAAACTTTAAGCTCAAAACGATCATTTAAAATTTAAAAATTAATTAATCTAAAGATTTTGATAATTTTTAAGAAATAAATACTAAAATTTACTAGACATGTTATGTCTAATAATGGTTCATTATCAAATTAACATCAAAATAAATGATCTCTAAATTATTTAACAAAAACAATCAACAAATTAAATAATTCAAGTTAAATTAATTCAAAAATTCAAATTTATAACTTTTATATCCACTCATTCGAACTTAAATAATGTTATTTTTTAAATATATTTTAATATTGCATATTTAATGAAGAATTTTTTTTTCGCAGAAAGATAGCTACCATAGCAAAACTTCATCTAGTCTCGCTCCACAGGTTTCCTGCTGTAGCTTATTATTATTACTATTATTATTTCTATTATTATTAATTTTTAAAACAGTAAATTTTTTTGTCTTTAAGAGTAAGTTTTCATTAAAATATTTAAACTTATTAAAGTTGGATCAAAAGGGAAATTTTAAAATTTTTTAAATGAAAATAAACTTGACATGACATGTCAATTAATTGCTTTGGAAAAAATTTATTTCTTTTTTATTATCAAAAAAAAATAATACAATTTATATTTATATCTTTTGATCTTGATCTCAAACTTCAATTTGCCATATTCTATTTAGTTTCATTTTAAAATTTTTCACGTTCATGACATAAATTCGCCATTTTTACGTAAAATCAGTAAATAAATTGTAAAATTAAAAAAAAAAGAAATAAAAAAATTATTTTTTTTAAATTTTAAAATCGTAAATTTTTAAAATGGTTTATTCAAATCATTAAATCAACAGCAATCTTGATTTTTCATTCAATTTTAAAAT
This sequence comes from Brachionus manjavacas, assembly GCA_019054805.1. NCBI lineage: Eukaryota > Metazoa > Rotifera > Eurotatoria > Ploima > Brachionidae > Brachionus > Brachionus manjavacas. Next base: position 13,773 of record JAHQIY010000026.1, read on the forward strand.
CCTTTTTAGGTTTTAAACTTCTCTTTATCTCAATTAAAATTCACAAATTGAAAATGAATGATTAATGTTGACTCTTAATATTTGTGCACAATTTTTTTAGTAAAAATTCCACAGAATTAATAACAATCGCCAAAAGAAAATAATGCAATAATAAAGTAAATATTGTGTCAATTTTTTTAATAAGTAAAAACATAATTTTTTCCATTTAATCAATAAAAAAACCTTTTAAGTAAAAGAAAAATTAAAAAAAATCTGCGAGAAAAATGTAATTTTTTTTTCTTAGTACAATCATTTGTTCGGGATGATTCGAATGAGCCTCATCTGATTCTTTGAATTTGCATCGATTATCACTGATCAATTCTAAAACCAAAGCTGACCCATGAATCGACAATAACATCGACTAATCTCATCTTGTTTGCTCTTTAACTCTCAAAAATTTCCTTCCATTTCCTCAAAAATTATCAAAAAATTCAGGTATTTTAAATTCTATATTCTTGGTTCTTATCTATTTGTTAGACTTTTGCAAGACTTTTTGATATGGAAATGATTCCGCATCATTAAGAGTTTCGTCTCAAGGATTAAGTAATAAGCTTTCACTTGATTTGGTCTGATTGACGGATTGCATAAAAATGTTCACTTTTATCAATAAAAACCTCAAGTCATTTACTATTTGGATGAATGCTTAATTTGTTGTCAATAAAAAAAAATTTTGATTTTTTAAGATTTTAGTTGCAGTTTATGTGATAAAAGTTGTAAATTTAATAGATTTGTTAGGTTTTCATTGATTTAATTATTTTATTTATAATATGTTCGGAAAAAAGATAAAGAGATAAAAACATATAATTTTTGTTGATACTTTAAATAAGTTTGTGGTAATTTTTACTAAATTTATTGTGTTCGATACTGACAGCCATTAATGTTAGATTTTTAAGACTATATTGAAAGCCTTCTATTTAAAAAATTGTTCTGTCCTTCTTTAACTAAATAAATATAATACCATGGAAACAAAATTTTAAAAAAAGATAAGTGAATTTGATTAAGGACCAAAGTAGAAAGAAAAAAATTGATTTCACATGGATAAATCATCAATAAGTACTGATAAATTACGCGTAATACTCTAGCATTTTAAAATCTCAAATATTAAAAGTTTTTAAAAGAAAATTTCTGATTTTTTTATTTAATCCAGGTGTTTTCTTTTGCTTTTTGATAGATAATGTCTTTAACCTTTTCATGTTATTAATTATTATTTATTTGTTTTCTGTTCGAGTATACGTTCCTTCAGATAAAAAAAATAAATAAAATAATTAAAACAGTTTAAAAAATTTTAAAATTTAAAGTAAATTATTTTTCATTTATCAATGAAAGGATGAGATACAAAAATAATAATTAAAGAGCTGTTTAGTTAATAAAAAGATGGAGTTGGGAGAAAAAAATACTATTAGATTACAAAATCTTATCAGTTTCTCTTATTTCTGTACTTTTCCTTTTATTGCGTAGTGTGCTACCATAGGCGATCTCCTAGTAGTCCGTCTCCGCAAGCTTGCTTGCCGTAGCTTATTATTATTATTATTATTATTATTATTATTATTATTATTATTAAAAACAAAAAATATAGATAAGATCTTAAGAGTCAGAAAATTTTTGTATTATTAGGTAGAAGCTACATAGAGGAGTGGGATTCGTAATACTCGTTTGACTTAAAATCGCTGGTGATGATGATTCCGAAATCGCGTTCTTTCGTTGTCTTCGCTAGTGTGTGACCTTCAAGCTTAGAGTAATAACGCCTGTTTTTCGCTCCAAAATGCATTACGACACTCTTCTCTAAGTTGAATTTAGTTTGCCATGTGTCAGACCATACTAACAATCTCTCCAGATCCAACCGCATCTCTAGCGAATTCTGTCGCCACTCCACTGATCTGGCCAGCTTTCCATCATCCACTTAGAGCCTGCAAAGGTCAGGCATATCATTGATGAAGATCAGAGGACCAAGGACTGATCCTTTAATTTACTAATGATGTTTGGTTTTGTTAAACTCTTAGTGGGCTGACCATCTACCTTTCCTTTAATTTTTATAATTTTTTTTAATAAGAGTCCAAGTCTGGACTTTTTTTCAAATTTGCTAGATCAAGATTTACATCAAAAAATTTAAATACTAATGGGTTGTCTAATCAATATAGATTTGCCATATTTTAGAATTTTCGTGTAATTTTAGATAAAAAGTCTTCACATTCATTTAATGCAAAAAAGATCTCACGATCATGTTAAGGTATAAAAAATGACTGGACAAAATGCTTCGACAGTAGTTGAGAATTAGGCGCAAATTTTCTTTGCTAGAATAATTACTCTACATAAATGGAAAAACAGGAACTACTAGGACTATAAAAAAAAAGCCCGGACTTGGATTTGACTTGATACTTGTGACTTTTAAACAACTTTGCGTTTCATCTTCAAGCTTTTTGAAGTTAAAATTTTTCAACTTTATTCAACTTTAATGAATAAAACAGAAAAACAAATCTTTTAAATGTTAAAACTTTGACTTGAACGCTTTTTTGCCATTCCGAGTAGTTAAGTTTGGGGAAACATAACTTTGATTTTTAATTATTAAAATTTTTTATCTAATCCGAAAATTTTAAATTTTAATTTTAATGCTTTTAGCATCAATAATGCATAAACAATAATATTTAACTAAAAAAATTTTTAAACTTTTTCCTTTGAAAAGTAATCATTTTAAATATTGTTTTTGATGCTTTTATTTCAAATATTATTTGAACTTAATAATTCAATAAGTAATAAAGGAAGGGTTGCGCAGCAACTAAATAAATTATTTTTTATAAAGCAGAGAATTCGAAAATAAATTATTTTCAGTGTTTAAAAAAATGAATCTGACGATAAACGAAGCTACCAAAATAATAGAATATTGTTCATCATTTGACCAGATAGACGATATTTTTGACTCTGAAAAAGGATTTAATTATTTTGCAAAATTTATAAAACATGCTAAAACAATTTTTTTTTTGATGAAACTGAATTTATGAAAATATGCGAAGAAAACTCGTTTTACGAATTTTTTAATAATATTCTTTGTTTGTCAGCCTCCAATATTCAATTATCAACTATAAAAGATTACACCTATTTTGATAATATTTTGCATTTTCATGAAACTACAAGCCGTAATGAACGGAAAGTATTCTTTTTAGTCAGCATTGTAGATTTAATTAACAGATTTATTACTTCGATTAAATTTCGAACAATTTTAATTGAAAAAAATGGACTAAAAACCCATTTAGATTTAATCAAAGTACTAAATGAGGATGAAGAGATTTTTGATAAGAGATATTTTGGTGTCATCATCTTAAATGTAAATTGGTTAAGCAAATTGGCTGATGAGAATAAAAATATTTGGACCGATTTGAAAGCAATAGATATATTGACAAATTATATGAGAAATTTTGAGTTTTACAAAATTTATGCAATTATGATTCTGGCAAATATAGCGGATGACAAAGATTTGGAATCTCTAGCCGAATTTGATCTGGCTATTGAGATCTTTACAGAAATGAGTGTTGAATGCATTAGTCAACCAAACAAAGTAATAGAACAAGAATTTTTCAATTTAGATAAAATTATAAAATTTAAAATTAAAAGTAAGTTTTGAAATTTTTGCATGTATTATGGACTTACTCAAAAATTTATTTAGATATAATAGATGTAGAAAACAATTGCTTAATTTCAATAACTGGTTTATTGTTAGCTCTCTACAAAATATCTATTAACGATAAGCGAAAATTAGAAATTTACAAAAAGCCAAATTTTAAAGAATCTCTATTGAGTTTAATTTACGCTGGTAATGATGCCGAAAAACAGCATGCCATACAACTTTTGATTCAATTATGCTTTGATAAAGATATTTTATTTGAAATAAAAAAAGAAAGTGAATTAGTTTGTTTTATTCAAAATTTGTTGTCATCAAAAACAATTGAATACAAACAACTTGAAAAAGCTTGCAGTAGCTTTTTATGGATTTTAAAGCAAGAAGATAAGATAATCACTTCAAATGGAAAACATGTAATGATAAGTTATAATTCTGCCACTCGTGAGCTATGCTTGAAAATACGAGATTTTCTAATGAGCAAAAATTTTGATGTTTGGATTGATACTGAAGATATAAATGGTTCAAGTTGTGACTCAATGGCAAAGGCAATCGAAGATTCTCAATTCGTTTTAATTTGTGTGACAGAAAAGTATCGCAAAAGCTATGCTTGCGAAGGCGAGGCAAAATATGCATATAAGTTGAAAAAATATAATACCATGCATCATGGAGAAGGGATACCATTCTGTAGGCGGCTGGCTTGGATTCATCATATCTGACAAGATTTTTATAGATTTCACCAAATATGAACTTGACGATTGCTTTAAGAGGCTTTTGAATCAAATAATGCATCTAAAAAATGATTTAAATCAAGCAGAAAAAATAGAAAAAAGCTGATGAAAGCATCCACAAAAATGATAAACAAGATTTCATTAATTGGGACCATGGGAAAACTAAAAAATGGTTTTTGAAAAATTCTTTTGAAGAAATATTTAAAGTTCTAGAACCAATTAATGGAAAAGGCCTAAGACAACTTAATGAATTACACACTCATACACCAGAGTTTTTTTACAAATCTCTGACGGCCAGCAATTCAATTACCATGAAAGATGTTATTAATTTTGTTTCAATATTTAAGGACCTTGTTGAAAATAAAGAATAAAAAAAATTAATTAAAAATATCCAGAATAAGTTTATTTGATTGAATCATTTGTCTGAATTCTTTTACTAAATATATCGGGTGTTCAAAAGTGATCATGTGTTCTTATTATATCAAATTTAATACAAATATAAAATTTCTCTAACAATTTACTATTAAGTAACGGGTGAAGAAGCTTCCGGACTAAGTTTGTGCTGTCATAATTTTTGATCTATCTGTAACCGGTTTATAATAAAACAATGTTTAATCTTTAAAAGCTTTATTTAAGTTATTGAACGTTCTGAAGTTCTAAGAATGGAATTCTTATTTATACCTATATGCTCGTGCCAAGAACACGAGCTTGTAATTAAGTCAAGATGTGAGCTAAGAACAGAAAAAATGACCCTTCGAAATCGTGTATATTTATATTATGGAAAAATTCGTGCATTAAAAAAAATAATATTTTATGGTTTTTGTATCTCATCCTTTCATTGATAAATGAAAAATAATTTACTTTAAATTTTAAAATTTTTTAAACTGTTTTAATTATTTTATTTATTTTTTTTAATCTGAAGGAGCGTATGCTCGAACAGAAAACAAATAAATAATAATTAATAACATGAAAAGGTTAAAGACATTATCTATCAAAAAGCAAAAGAAAACACCTGGATTAAATAAAAAATCAGAAATTTTCTTTTAAAAACTTTTAATATTTGAGATTTTAAAATGCTAGAGTATTACGCGTAATTTATCAGTACTTATTGATGATTTATCCATGTGAAATCAATTTTTTTTCTTTCTACTTTGGTCCTTAATCAAATTCACTTATCTTTTTTTTAAAATTTTGTTTCCATGGTATTATATTTATTTAGTTAAAGAAGGACAGAACAATTTTTTAAATAGAAGGCTTTCAATATAGTCTTAAAAATCTAACATTAATGGCTGTCAGTATCGAACACAATAAATTTAGTAAAAATTACCACAAACTTATTTAAAGTATCAACAAAAATTATATGTTTTTATCTCTTTATCTTTTTTCCGAACATATTATAAATAAAATAATTAAATCAATGAAAACCTAACAAATCTATTAAATTTACAACTTTTATCACATAAACTGCAACTAAAATCTTAAAAAATCAAAATTTTTTAATATTGACAACAAATTAAGCATTCATCCAAATAGTAAATGACTTGAGGTTTTTATTGATAAAAGTGAACATTTTTATGCAATCCGTCAATCAGACCAAATCAAGTGAAAGCTTATTACTTAATCCTTGAGACGAAACTCTTAATGATGCGGAATCATTTCCATATCAAAAAGTCTTGCAAAAGTCTAACAAATAGATAAGAACCAAGAATATAGAATTTAAAATACCTGAATTTTTTGATAATTTTTGAGGAAATGGAAGGAAATTTTTGAGAGTTAAAGAGCAAACAAGATGAGATTAGTCGATGTTATTGTCGATTCATGGGTCAGCTTTGGTTTTAGAATTGATCAGTGATAATCGATGCAAATTCAAAGAATCAGATGAGGCTCATTCGAATCATCCCGAACAAATGATTGTACTAAGAAAAAAATTACATTTTTCTCGTAGATTTTTTTAATTTTTCTTTTACTTAAAAGGTTTTTTTATTGATTAAATGGAAAAAATTATGTTTTTACTTATTAAAAAAATTGACACAATATTTACTTTATTATTGCATTATTTTCTTTTGGCGATTGTTATTAATTCTGTGGAATTTTTACTAAAAAAATTGTGCACAAATATTAAGAGTCAACATTAATCATTCATTTTCAATTTGTGAATTTTAATTGAGATAAAGAGAAGTTTAAAACCTAAAAAGGATTTTAAAATTGAATGAAAAATCAAGATTGCTGTTGATTTAATGATTTGAATAAACCATTTTAAAAATTTACGATTTTAAAATTTAAAAAAAATAATTTTTTTATTTCTTTTTTTTTTTAATTTTACAATTTATTTACTGATTTTACGTAAAAATGGCGAATTTATGTCATGAACGTGAAAAATTTTAAAATGAAACTAAATAGAATATGGCAAATTGAAGTTTGAGATCAAGATCAAAAGATATAAATATAAATTGTATTATTTTTTTTTGATAATAAAAAAGAAATAAATTTTTTCCAAAGCAATTAATTGACATGTCATGTCAAGTTTATTTTCATTTAAAAAATTTTAAAATTTCCCTTTTGATCCAACTTTAATAAGTTTAAATATTTTAATGAAAACTTACTCTTAAAGACAAAAAAATTTACTGTTTTAAAAATTAATAATAATAGAAATAATAATAGTAATAATAATAAGCTACAGCAGGAAACCTGTGGAGCGAGACTAGATGAAGTTTTGCTATGGTAGCTATCTTTCTGCGAAAAAAAAAATTCTTCATTAAATATGCAATATTAAAATATATTTAAAAAATAACATTATTTAAGTTCGAATGAGTGGATATAAAAGTTATAAATTTGAATTTTTGAATTAATTTAACTTGAATTATTTAATTTGTTGATTGTTTTTGTTAAATAATTTAGAGATCATTTATTTTGATGTTAATTTGATAATGAACCATTATTAGACATAACATGTCTAGTAAATTTTAGTATTTATTTCTTAAAAATTATCAAAATCTTTAGATTAATTAATTTTTTAAATTTTAAATGATCGTTTTGAGCTTAAAGTTTGATTTGAAACTCCAATTTGCCTAGAATTTTTATTATCAGTATTCTATGATAATAATAAGAAAATAACTTTCTTTAAAAAAAGATAAATAATTTATCTAATTTACTTGTTTCTTTAATTGATCATTATAATTATTAGAAAAAAGAAAAAATACTCTAGCATTTTAAAATCTCAAATATTAAAAGTTTTTAAAAGAAAATTTCTGATTTTTTATTTAATCCAGGTGTTTTCTTTTGCTTTTTGATAGATAATGTCTTTAACCTTTTCATGTTATTAATTATTATTTATTTGTTTTCTGTTCGAGCATACGCTCCTTCAGATTAAAAAAAATAAATAAAATAATTAAAACAGTTTAAAAAATTTTAAAATTTAAAGTAAATTATTTTTCATTTATCAATGAAAGGATGAGATACAAAAATAATAATTAAAGAGCTGTTTAGTTAATAAAAAGATGGAGTTGGGAGAAAAAAATACTATTAGATTACAAAATCTTATCAGTTTCTCTTATTTCTGTACTTTTCCTTTTATTGCGTAGTGTGCTACCATAGGCGATCTCCTAGTAGTCCGTCTCCGCAAGCTTGCTTGCCGTAGCTTATTATTATTATTATTATTATTATTATTATTATTATTATTATTAAAAACAAAAAATATAGATAAGATCTTAAGAGTCAGAAAATTTTTGTATTATTAGGTAGAAGCTACATAGAGGAGTGGGATTCGTAATACTCGTTTGACTTAAAATCGCTGGTGATGATGATTCCGAAATCGCGTTCTTTCGTTGTCTTCGCTAGTGTGTGACCTTCAAGCTTAGAGTAATAACGCCTGTTTTTCGCTCCAAAATGCATTACGACACTCTTCTCTAAGTTGAATTTAGTTTGCCATGTGTCAGACCATACTAACAATCTCTCCAGATCCAACCGCATCTCTAGCGAATTCTGTCGCCACTCCACTGATCTGGCCAGCTTTCCATCATCCACTTAGAGCCTGCAAAGGTCAGGCATATCATTGATGAAGATCAGAGGACCAAGGACTGATCCTTTAATTTACTAATGATGTTTGGTTTTGTTAAACTCTTAGTGGGCTGACCATCTACCTTTCCTTTAATTTTTATAATTTTTTTAATAAGAGTCCAAGTCTGGACTTTTTTTCAAATTTGCTAGATCAAGATTTACATCAAAAAATTTAAATACTAATGGGTTGTCTAATCAATATAGATTTGCCATATTTTAGAATTTTCGTGTAATTTTAGATAAAAAGTCTTCACATTCATTTAATGCAAAAAAGATCTCACGATCATGTTAAGGTATAAAAAATGACTGGACAAAATGCTTCGACAGTAGTTGAGAATTAGGCGCAAATTTTCTTTGCTAGAATAATTACTCTACATAAATGGAAAAACAGGAACTACTAGGACTATAAAAAAAAAGCCCGGACTTGGATTTGACTTGATACTTGTGACTTTTAAACAACTTTGCGTTTCATCTTCAAGCTTTTTGAAGTTAAAATTTTTCAACTTTATTCAACTTTAATGAATAAAAAAGAAAAACAAATCTTTTAAATGTTAAAACTTTGACTTGAACGCTTTTTTGCCATTCCGAGTAGTTAAGTTTGGGGAAACATAACTTTGATTTTTAATTATTAAAATTTTTTATCTAATCCGAAAATTTTAAATTTTAATTTTAATGCTTTTAGCATCAATAATGCATAAACAATAATATTTAACTAAAAAAATTTTTAAACTTTTTCCTTTGAAAAGTAATCATTTTAAATATTGTTTTTGATGCTTTTATTTCAAATATTATTTGAACTTAATAATTCAATAAGTAATAAAGGAAGGGTTGCGCAGCAACTAAATAAATTATTTTTTATAAAGCAGAGAATTCGAAAATAAATTATTTTCAGTGTTTAAAAAATGAATCTGACGATAAACGAAGCTACCAAAATAATAGAATATTGTTCATCATTTGACCAGATAGACGATATTTTTGACTCTGAAAAAGGATTTAATTATTTTGCAAAATTTATAAAACATGCTAAAACAATTTTTTTGATGAAACTGAATTTATGAAAATATGCGAAGAAAACTCGTTTTACGAATTTTTTAATAATATTCTTTGTTTGTCAGCCTCCAATATTCAATTATCAACTATAAAAGATTACACCTATTTTGATAATATTTTGCATTTTCATGAAACTACAAGCCGTAATGAACGGAAAGTATTCTTTTTAGTCAGCATTGTAGATTTAATTAACAGATTTATTACTTCGATTAAATTTCGAACAATTTTAATTGAAAAAATGGACTAAAAACCCATTTAGATTTAATCAAAGTACTAAATGAGGATGAAGAGATTTTTGATAAGAGATATTTTGGTGTCATCATCTTAAATGTAAATTGGTTAAGCAAATTGGCTGATGAGAATAAAAATATTTGGACCGATTTGAAAGCAATAGATATATTGACAAATTATATGAGAAATTTTGAGTTTTACAAAATTTATGCAATTATGATTCTGGCAAATATAGCGGATGACAAAGATTTGGAATCTCTAGCCGAATTTGATCTGGCTATTGAGATCTTTACAGAAATGAGTGTTGAATGCATTAGTCAACCAAACAAAGTAATAGAACAAGAATTTTTCAATTTAGATAAAATTATAAAATTTAAAATTAAAAGTAAGTTTTGAAATTTTTGCATGTATTATGGACTTACTCAAAAATTTATTTAGATATAATAGATGTAGAAAACAATTGCTTAATTTCAATAACTGGTTTATTGTTAGCTCTCTACAAAATATCTATTAACGATAAGCGAAAATTAGAAATTTACAAAAAGCCAAATTTTAAAGAATCTCTATTGAGTTTAATTTACGCTGGTAATGATGCCGAAAAACAGCATGCCATACAACTTTTGATTCAATTATGCTTTGATAAAGATATTTTATTTGAAATAAAAAAAGAAAGTGAATTAGTTTGTTTTATTCAAAATTTGTTGTCATCAAAAACAATTGAATACAAACAACTTGAAAAAGCTTGCAGTAGCTTTTTATGGATTTTAAAGCAAGAAGATAAGATAATCACTTCAAATGGAAAACATGTAATGATAAGTTATAATTCTGCCACTCGTGAGCTATGCTTGAAAATACGAGATTTTCTAATGAGCAAAAATTTTGATGTTTGGATTGATACTGAAGATATAAATGGTTCAAGTTGTGACTCAATGGCAAAGGCAATCGAAGATTCTCAATTCGTTTTAATTTGTGTGACAGAAAAGTATCGCAAAAGCTATGCTTGCGAAGGCGAGGCAAAATATGCATATAAGTTGAAAAAATATAATACCATGCATCATGGAGAAGGGATACCATTCTGTAGGCGGCTGGCTTGGATTCATCATATCTGACAAGATTTTTATAGATTTCACCAAATATGAACTTGACGATTGCTTTAAGAGGCTTTTGAATCAAATAATGCATCTAAAAAATGATTTAAATCAAGCAGAAAAAATAGAAAAAAAGCTGATGAAAGCATCCACAAAAATGATAAACAAGATTTCATTAATTGGGACCATGGGAAAACTAAAAAATGGTTTTTGAAAAATTCTTTTGAAGAAATATTTAAAGTTCTAGAACCAATTAATGGAAAAGGCCTAAGACAACTTAATGAATTACACACTCATACACCAGAGTTTTTTTACAAATCTCTGACGGCCAGCAATTCAATTACCATGAAAGATGTTATTAATTTTGTTTCAATATTTAAGGACCTTGTTGAAAATAAAGAATAAAAAAAATTAATTAAAAATATCCAGAATAAGTTTATTTGATTGAATCATTTGTCTGAATTCTTTTACTAAATATATCGGGTGTTCAAAAGTGATCATGTGTTCTTATTATATCAAATTTAATACAAATATAAAATTTCTCTAACAATTTACTATTAAGTAACGGGTGAAGAAGCTTCCGGACTAAGTTTGTGCTGTCATAATTTTTGATCTATCTGTAACCGGTTTATAATAAAACAATGTTTAATCTTTAAAAGCTTTATTTAAGTTATTGAACGTTCTGAAGTTCTAAGAATGGAATTCTTATTTATACCTATATGCTCGTGCCAAGAACACGAGCTTGTAATTAAGTCAAGATGTGAGCTAAGAACAGAAAAAATGACCCTTCGAAATCGTGTATATTTATATTATGGAAAAATTCGTGCATTAAAAAAAATAATATTTTATGGTTTTTGTATCTCATCCTTTCATTGATAAATGAAAAATAATTTACTTTAAATTTTAAAATTTTTTAAACTGTTTTAATTATTTTATTTATTTTTTTTAATCTGAAGGAGCGTATGCTCGAACAGAAAACAAATAAATAATAATTAATAACATGAAAAGGTTAAAGACATTATCTATCAAAAAGCAAAAGAAAACACCTGGATTAAATAAAAAAAATCAGAAATTTTCTTTTAAAAACTTTTAATATTTGAGATTTTAAAATGCTAGAGTATTACGCGTAATTTATCAGTACTTATTGATGATTTATCCATGTGAAATCAATTTTTTTCTTTCTACTTTGGTCCTTAATCAAATTCACTTATCTTTTTTTTAAAATTTTGTTTCCATGGTATTATATTTATTTAGTTAAAGAAGGACAGAACAATTTTTTAAATAGAAGGCTTTCAATATAGTCTTAAAAATCTAACATTAATGGCTGTCAGTATCGAACACAATAAATTTAGTAAAAATTACCACAAACTTATTTAAAGTATCAACAAAAATTATATGTTTTTATCTCTTTATCTTTTTTCCGAACATATTATAAATAAAATAATTAAATCAATGAAAACCTAACAAATCTATTAAATTTACAACTTTTATCACATAAACTGCAACTAAAATCTTAAAAAATCAAAATTTTTTTATTGACAACAAATTAAGCATTCATCCAAATAGTAAATGACTTGAGGTTTTTATTGATAAAAGTGAACATTTTTATGCAATCCGTCAATCAGACCAAATCAAGTGAAAGCTTATTACTTAATCCTTGAGACGAAACTCTTAATGATGCGGAATCATTTCCATATCAAAAAGTCTTGCAAAAAGTCTAACAAATAGATAAGAACCAAGAATATAGAATTTAAAATACCTGAATTTTTTGATAATTTTTGAGGAAATGGAAGGAAATTTTTGAGAGTTAAAGAGCAAACAAGATGAGATTAGTCGATGTTATTGTCGATTCATGGGTCAGCTTTGGTTTTAGAATTGATCAGTGATAATCGATGCAAATTCAAAGAATCAGATGAGGCTCATTCGAATCATCCCGAACAAATGATTGTACTAAGAAAAAAATTACATTTTTCTCGTAGATTTTTTTAATTTTTCTTTTACTTAAAAGGTTTTTTTATTGATTAAATGGAAAAAATTATGTTTTTACTTATTAAAAAAATTGACACAATATTTACTTTATTATTGCATTATTTTCTTTTGGCGATTGTTATTAATTCTGTGGAATTTTTACTAAAAAAATTGTGCACAAATATTAAGAGTCAACATTAATCATTCATTTTCAATTTGTGAATTTTAATTGAGATAAAGAGAAGTTTAAAACCTAAAAAGGATTTTAAAATTGAATGAAAAATCAAGATTGCTGTTGATTTAATGATTTGAATAAACCATTTTAAAAATTTACGATTTTAAAATTTAAAAAAAATAATTTTTTTATTTCTTTTTTTTTAATTTTACAATTTATTTACTGATTTTACGTAAAAATGGCGAATTTATGTCATGAACGTGAAAAATTTTAAAATGAAACTAAATAGAATATGGCAAATTGAAGTTTGAGATCAAGATCAAAAGATATAAATATAAATTGTATTATTTTTTTGATAATAAAAAAAGAAATAAATTTTTTCCAAAGCAATTAATTGACATGTCATGTCAAGTTTATTTTCATTTAAAAAATTTTAAAATTTCCCTTTTGATCCAACTTTAATAAGTTTAAATATTTTAATGAAAACTTACTCTTAAAGACAAAAAAATTTACTGTTTTAAAAATTAATAATAATAGAAATAATAATAGTAATAATAATAAGCTACAGCAGGAAACCTGTGGAGCGAGACTAGATGAAGTTTTGCTATGGTAGCTATCTTTCTGCGAAAAAAAAAAATTCTTCATTAAATATGCAATATTAAAATATATTTAAAAAATAACATTATTTAAGTTCGAATGAGTGGATATAAAAGTTATAAATTTGAATTTTTGAATTAATTTAACTTGAATTATTTAATTTGTTGATTGTTTTTGTTAAATAATTTAGAGATCATTTATTTTGATGTTAATTTGATAATGAACCATTATTAGACATAACATGTCTAGTAAATTTTAGTATTTATTTCTTAAAAATTATCAAAATCTTTAGATTAATTAATTTTTTAAATTTTAAATGATCGTTTTGAGCTTAAAGTTTGATTTGAAACTCCAATTTGCCTAGAATTTTTATTATCAGTATTCTATGATAATAATAAGAAAATAACTTTCTTTAAAAAAAGATAAATAATTTATCTAATTTACTTGTTTCTTTAATTGATCATTATAATTATTAGAAAAAAAAGAAAAATACTCTAGCATTTTAAAATCTCAAATATTAAAAGTTTTTAAAAGAAAATTTCTGATTTTTTATTTAATCCAGGTGTTTTCTTTTGCTTTTTGATAGATAATGTCTTTAACCTTTTCATGTTATTAATTATTATTTATTTGTTTTATGTTCGAGCATAAGCTCCTTCAGATAAAAAAAATAAATAAAATAATTAAAACAGTTTAAAAAATTTTAAAATTTAAAGTAAATTATTTTTCATTTATCAATGAAAGGATGAGATACAAAAATAATAATTAAAGAGCTGTTTAGTTAATAAAAAGATGGAGTTGGGAGAAAAAAAAATACTATTAGATTACAAAATCTTATCAGTTTCTCTTATTTCTGTACTTTTCCTTTTATTGCGTAGTGTGCTACCATAGGCGATCTCCTAGTAGTCCGTCTCCGCAAGCTTGCTTGCCGTAGCTTATTATTATTATTATTATTATTATTATTATTATTATTATTATTAAAAACAAAAAATATAGATAAGATCTTAAGAGTCAGAAAATTTTTGTATTATTAGGTAGAAGCTACATAGAGGAGTGGGATTCGTAATACTCGTTTGACTTAAAATCGCTGGTGATGATGATTCCGAAATCGCGTTCTTTCGTTGTCTTCGCTAGTGTGTGACCTTCAAGCTTAGAGTAATAACGCCTGTTTTTCGCTCCAAAATGCATTACGACACTCTTCTCTAAGTTGAATTTAGTTTGCCATGTGTCAGACCATACTAACAATCTCTCCAGATCCAACCGCATCTCTAGCGAATTCTGTCGCCACTCCACTGATCTGGCCAGCTTTCCATCATCCACTTAGAGCCTGCAAAGGTCAGGCATATCATTGATGAAGATCAGAGGACCAAGGACTGATCCTTTAATTTACTAATGATGTTTGGTTTTGTTAAACTCTTAGTGGGCTGACCATCTACCTTTCCTTTAATTTTTATAATTTTTTTTAATAAGAGTCCAAGTCTGGACTTTTTTTCAAATTTGCTAGATCAAGATTTACATCAAAAAATTTAAATACTAATGGGTTGTCTAATCAATATAGATTTGCCATATTTTAGAATTTTCGTGTAATTTTAGATAAAAAGTCTTCACATTCATTTAATGCAAAAAAGATCTCACGATCATGTTAAGGTATAAAAAATGACTGGACAAAATGCTTCGACAGTAGTTGAGAATTAGGCGCAAATTTTCTTTGCTAGAATAATTACTCTACATAAATGGAAAAACAGGAACTACTAGGACTATAAAAAAAGCCCGGACTTGGATTTGACTTGATACTTGTGACTTTTAAACAACTTTGCGTTTCATCTTCAAGCTTTTTGAAGTTAAAATTTTTCAACTTTATTCAACTTTAATGAATAAAAAAGAAAAACAAATCTTTTAAATGTTAAAACTTTGACTTGAACGCTTTTTTGCCATTCCGAGTAGTTAAGTTTGGGGAAACATAACTTTGATTTTTAATTATTAAAATTTTTTATCTAATCCGAAAATTTTAAATTTTAATTTTAATGCTTTTAGCATCAATAATGCATAAACAATAATATTTAACTAAAAAAATTTTTAAACTTTTTCCTTTGAAAAGTAATCATTTTAAATATTGTTTTTGATGCTTTTATTTCAAATATTATTTGAACTTAATAATTCAATAAGTAATAAAGGAAGGGTTGCGCAGCAACTAAATAAATTATTTTTTATAAAGCAGAGAATTCGAAAATAAATTATTTTCAGTGTTTAAAAAAATGAATCTGACGATAAACGAAGCTACCAAAATAATAGAATATTGTTCATCATTTGACCAGATAGACGATATTTTTGACTCTGAAAAGGATTTAATTATTTTGCAAAATTTATAAAACATGCTAAAACAATTTTTTTTGATGAAACTGAATTTATGAAAATATGCGAAGAAAACTCGTTTTACGAATTTTTTAATAATATTCTTTGTTTGTCAGCCTCCAATATTCAATTATCAACTATAAAAGATTACACCTATTTTGATAATATTTTGCATTTTCATGAAACTACAAGCCGTAATGAACGGAAAGTATTCTTTTTAGTCAGCATTGTAGATTTAATTAACAGATTTATTACTTCGATTAAATTTCGAACAATTTTAATTGAAAAAATGGACTAAAAACCCATTTAGATTTAATCAAAGTACTAAATGAGGATGAAGAGATTTTTGATAAGAGATATTTTGGTGTCATCATCTTAAATGTAAATTGGTTAAGCAAATTGGCTGATGAGAATAAAAATATTTGGACCGATTTGAAAGCAATAGATATATTGACAAATTATATGAGAAATTTTGAGTTTTACAAAATTTATGCAATTATGATTCTGGCAAATATAGCGGATGACAAAGATTTGGAATCTCTAGCCGAATTTGATCTGGCTATTGAGATCTTTACAGAAATGAGTGTTGAATGCATTAGTCAACCAAACAAAGTAATAGAACAAGAATTTTTCAATTTAGATAAAATTATAAAATTTAAAATTAAAAGTAAGTTTTGAAATTTTTGCATGTATTATGGACTTACTCAAAAATTTATTTAGATATAATAGATGTAGAAAACAATTGCTTAATTTCAATAACTGGTTTATTGTTAGCTCTCTACAAAATATCTATTAACGATAAGCGAAAATTAGAAATTTACAAAAAGCCAAATTTTAAAGAATCTCTATTGAGTTTAATTTACGCTGGTAATGATGCCGAAAAACAGCATGCCATACAACTTTTGATTCAATTATGCTTTGATAAAGATATTTTATTTGAAATAAAAAAAGAAAGTGAATTAGTTTGTTTTATTCAAAATTTGTTGTCATCAAAAACAATTGAATACAAACAACTTGAAAAAGCTTGCAGTAGCTTTTTATGGATTTTAAAGCAAGAAGATAAGATAATCACTTCAAATGGAAAACATGTAATGATAAGTTATAATTCTGCCACTCGTGAGCTATGCTTGAAAATACGAGATTTTCTAATGAGCAAAAATTTTGATGTTTGGATTGATACTGAAGATATAAATGGTTCAAGTTGTGACTCAATGGCAAAGGCAATCGAAGATTCTCAATTCGTTTTAATTTGTGTGACAGAAAAGTATCGCAAAAGCTATGCTTGCGAAGGCGAGGCAAAATATGCATATAAGTTGAAAAAATATAATACCATGCATCATGGAGAAGGGATACCATTCTGTAGGCGGCTGGCTTGGATTCATCATATCTGACAAGATTTTTATAGATTTCACCAAATATGAACTTGACGATTGCTTTAAGAGGCTTTTGAATCAAATAATGCATCTAAAAAATGATTTAAATCAAGCAGAAAAAATAGAAAAAAAGCTGATGAAAGCATCCACAAAAATGATAAACAAGATTTCATTAATTGGGATCATGGGAAAACTAAAAAATGGTTTTTGAAAAATTCTTTTGAAGAAATATTTAAAGTTCTAGAACCAATTAATGGAAAAGGCCTAAGACAACTTAATGAATTACACACTCATACACAAGAGTTTTTTTACAAATCTCTGACGGCCAGCAATTCAATTACCATGAAAGATGTTATTAATTTTGTTTCAATATTTAAGGACCTTGTTGAAAATAAAGAATAAAAAAATTAATTAAAAATATCCAGAATAAGTTTATTTGATTGAATCATTTGTCTGAATTCTTTTACTAAATATATCGGGTGTTCAAAAGTGATCATGTGTTCTTATTATATCAAATTTAATACAAATATAAAATTTCTCTAACAATTTACTATTAAGTAACGGGTGAAGAAGCTTCCGGACTAAGTTTGTGCTGTCATAATTTTTGATCTATCTGTAACCGGTTTATAATAAAACAATGTTTAATCTTTAAAAGCTTTATTTAAGTTATTGAACGTTCTGAAGTTCTAAGAATGGAATTCTTATTTATACCTATATGCTCGTGCCAAGAACACGAGCTTGTAATTAAGTCAAGATGTGAGCTAAGAACAGAAAAAATGACCCTTCGAAATCGTGTATATTTATATTATGGAAAAATTCGTGCATTAAAAAAAATAATATTTTATGGTTTTTGTATCTCATCCTTTCATTGATAAATGAAAAATAATTTACTTTAAATTTTAAAATTTTTTAAACTGTTTTAATTATTTTATTTATTTTTTTAATCTGAAGGAGCGTATGCTCGAACAGAAAACAAATAAATAATAATTAATAACATGAAAAGGTTAAAGACATTATCTATCAAAAAGCAAAAGAAAACACCTGGATTAAATAAAAAAAATCAGAAATTTTCTTTTAAAAACTTTTAATATTTGAGATTTTAAAATGCTAGAGTATTACGCGTAATTTATCAGTACTTATTGATGATTTATCCATGTGAAATCAATTTTTTTTTCTTTCTACTTTGGTCCTTAATCAAATTCACTTATCTTTTTTTTAAAATTTTGTTTCCATGGTATTATATTTATTTAGTTAAAGAAGGACAGAACAATTTTTTAAATAGAAGGCTTTCAATATAGTCTTAAAAATCTAACATTAATGGCTGTCAGTATCGAACACAATAAATTTAGTAAAAATTACCACAAACTTATTTAAAGTATCAACAAAAATTATATGTTTTTATCTCTTTATCTTTTTTCCGAACATATTATAAATAAAATAATTAAATCAATGAAAACCTAACAAATCTATTAAATTTACAACTTTTATCACATAAACTGCAACTAAAATCTTAAAAAATCAAAATTTTTTTTTATTGACAACAAATTAAGCATTCATCCAAATAGTAAATGACTTGAGGTTTTTATTGATAAAAGTGAACATTTTTATGCAATCCGTCAATCAGACCAAATCAAATGAAAGCTTATTACTTAATCCTTGAGACGAAACTCTTAATGATGCGGAATCATTTCCATATCAAAAAGTCTTGCAAAAGTCTAACAAATAGATAAGAACCAAGAATATAGAATTTAAAATACCTGAATTTTTTGATAATTTTTGAGGAAATGGAAGGAAATTTTTGAGAGTTAAAGAGCAAACAAGATGAGATTAGTCGATGTTATTGTCGATTCATGGGTCAGCTTTGGTTTTAGAATTGATCAGTGATAATCGATGCAAATTCAAAGAATCAGATGAGGCTCATTCGAATCATCCCGAACAAATGATTGTACTAAGAAAAAAATTACATTTTTCTCGTAGATTTTTTTAATTTTTCTTTTACTTAAAAGGTTTTTTTATTGATTAAATGGAAAAAATTATGTTTTTACTTATTAAAAAAATTGACACAATATTTACTTTATTATTGCATTATTTTCTTTTGGCGATTGTTATTAATTCTGTGGAATTTTTACTAAAAAAATTGTGCACAAATATTAAGAGTCAACATTAATCATTCATTTTCAATTTGTGAATTTTAATTGAGATAAAGAGAAGTTTAAAACCTAAAAAGGATTTTAAAATTGAATGAAAAATCAAGATTGCTGTTGATTTAATGATTTGAATAAACCATTTTAAAAATTTACGATTTTAAAATTTAAAAAAAATAATTTTTTTATTTCTTTTTTTTTAATTTTACAATTTATTTACTGATTTTACGTAAAAATGGCGAATTTATGTCATGAACGTGAAAAATTTTAAAATGAAACTAAATAGAATATGGCAAATTGAAGTTTGAGATCAAGATCAAAAGATATAAATATAAATTGTATTATTTTTTTTTGATAATAAAAAAGAAATAAATTTTTTCCAAAGCAATTAATTGACATGTCATGTCAAGTTTATTTTCATTTAAAAAATTTTAAAATTTCCCTTTTGATCCAACTTTAATAAGTTTAAATATTTTAATGAAAACTTACTCTTAAAGACAAAAAAATTTACTGTTTTAAAAATTAATAATAATAGAAATAATAATAGTAATAATAATAAGCTACAGCAGGAAACCTGTGGAGCGAGACTAGATGAAGTTTTGCTATGGTAGCTATCTTTCTGCGAAAAAAAAATTCTTCATTAAATATGCAATATTAAAATATATTTAAAAAATAACATTATTTAAGTTCGAATGAGTGGATATAAAAGTTATAAATTTGAATTTTTGAATTAATTTAACTTGAATTATTTAATTTGTTGATTGTTTTTGTTAAATAATTTAGAGATCATTTATTTTGATGTTAATTTGATAATGAACCATTATTAGACATAACATGTCTAGTAAATTTTAGTATTTATTTCTTAAAAATTATCAAAATCTTTAGATTAATTAATTTTTTAAATTTTAAATGATCGTTTTGAGCTTAAAGTTTGATTTGAAACTCCAATTTGCCTAGAATTTTTATTATCAGTATTCTATGATAATAATAAGAAAATAACTTTCTTTAAAAAAAGATAAATAATTTATCTAATTTACTTGTTTCTTTAATTGATCATTATAATTATTAGAAAAAAAAGAAAAATACTCTAGCATTTTAAAATCTCAAATATTAAAAGTTTTTAAAAGAAAATTTCTGATTTTTTTATTTAATCCAGGTGTTTTCTTTTGCTTTTTGATAGATAATGTCTTTAACCTTTTCATGTTATTAATTATTATTTATTTGTTTTATGTTCGAGCATAAGCTCCTTCAGATTAAAAAAATAAATAAAATAATTAAAACAGTTTAAAAAATTTTAAAATTTAAAGTAAATTATTTTTCATTTATCAATGAAAGGATGAGATACAAAAATAATAATTAAAGAGCTGTTTAGTTAATAAAAAGATGGAGTTGGGAGAAAAAAATACTATTAGATTACAAAATCTTATCAGTTTCTCTTATTTCTGTACTTTTCCTTTTATTGCGTAGTGTGCTACCATAGGCGATCTCCTAGTAGTCCGTCTCCGCAAGCTTGCTTGCCGTAGCTTATTATTATTATTATTATTATTATTATTATTATTATTATTATTAAAAACAAAAAATATAGATAAGATCTTAAGAGTCAGAAAATTTTTGTATTATTAGGTAGAAGCTACATAGAGGAGTGGGATTCGTAATACTCGTTTGACTTAAAATCGCTGGTGATGATGATTCCGAAATCGCGTTCTTTCGTTGTCTTCGCTAGTGTGTGACCTTCAAGCTTAGAGTAATAACGCCTGTTTTTCGCTCCAAAATGCATTACGACACTCTTCTCTAAGTTGAATTTAGTTTGCCATGTGTCAGACCATACTAACAATCTCTCCAGATCCAACCGCATCTCTAGCGAATTCTGTCGCCACTCCACTGATCTGGCCAGCTTTCCATCATCCACTTAGAGCCTGCAAAGGTCAGGCATATCATTGATGAAGATCAGAGGACCAAGGACTGATCCTTTAATTTACTAATGATGTTTGGTTTTGTTAAACTCTTAGTGGGCTGACCATCTACCTTTCCTTTAATTTTTATAATTTTTTTAATAAGAGTCCAAGTCTGGACTTTTTTTTCAAATTTGCTAGATCAAGATTTACATCAAAAAATTTAAATACTAATGGGTTGTCTAATCAATATAGATTTGCCATATTTTAGAATTTTCGTGTAATTTTAGATAAAAAGTCTTCACATTCATTTAATGCAAAAAAGATCTCACGATCATGTTAAGGTATAAAAAATGACTGGACAAAATGCTTCGACAGTAGTTGAGAATTAGGCGCAAATTTTCTTTGCTAGAATAATTACTCTACATAAATGGAAAAACAGGAACTACTAGGACTATAAAAAAAGCCCGGACTTGGATTTGACTTGATACTTGTGACTTTTAAACAACTTTGCGTTTCATCTTCAAGCTTTTTGAAGTTAAAATTTTTCAACTTTATTCAACTTTAATGAATAAAAAAGAAAAACAAATCTTTTAAATGTTAAAACTTTGACTTGAACGCTTTTTTGCCATTCCGAGTAGTTAAGTTTGGGGAAACATAACTTTGATTTTTAATTATTAAAATTTTTTATCTAATCCGAAAATTTTAAATTTTAATTTTAATGCTTTTAGCATCAATAATGCATAAACAATAATATTTAACTAAAAAAATTTTTAAACTTTTTCCTTTGAAAAGTAATCATTTTAAATATTGTTTTTGATGCTTTTATTTCAAATATTATTTGAACTTAATAATTCAATAAGTAATAAAGGAAGGGTTGCGCAGCAACTAAATAAATTATTTTTTATAAAGCAGAGAATTCGAAAATAAATTATTTTCAGTGTTTAAAAATGAATCTGACGATAAACGAAGCTACCAAAATAATAGAATATTGTTCATCATTTGACCAGATAGACGATATTTTTGACTCTGAAAAAGGATTTAATTATTTTGCAAAATTTATAAAACATGCTAAAACAATTTTTTTTGATGAAACTGAATTTATGAAAATATGCGAAGAAAACTCGTTTTACGAATTTTTTAATAATATTCTTTGTTTGTCAGCCTCCAATATTCAATTATCAACTATAAAAGATTACACCTATTTTGATAATATTTTGCATTTTCATGAAACTACAAGCCGTAATGAACGGAAAGTATTCTTTTTAGTCAGCATTGTAGATTTAATTAACAGATTTATTACTTCGATTAAATTTCGAACAATTTTAATTGAAAAAAATGGACTAAAAACCCATTTAGATTTAATCAAAGTACTAAATGAGGATGAAGAGATTTTTGATAAGAGATATTTTGGTGTCATCATCTTAAATGTAAATTGGTTAAGCAAATTGGCTGATGAGAATAAAAATATTTGGACCGATTTGAAAGCAATAGATATATTGACAAATTATATGAGAAATTTTGAGTTTTACAAAATTTATGCAATTATGATTCTGGCAAATATAGCGGATGACAAAGATTTGGAATCTCTAGCCGAATTTGATCTGGCTATTGAGATCTTTACAGAAATGAGTGTTGAATGCATTAGTCAACCAAACAAAGTAATAGAACAAGAATTTTTCAATTTAGATAAAATTATAAAATTTAAAATTAAAAGTAAGTTTTGAAATTTTTGCATGTATTATGGACTTACTCAAAAATTTATTTAGATATAATAGATGTAGAAAACAATTGCTTAATTTCAATAACTGGTTTATTGTTAGCTCTCTACAAAATATCTATTAACGATAAGCGAAAATTAGAAATTTACAAAAAGCCAAATTTTAAAGAATCTCTATTGAGTTTAATTTACGCTGGTAATGATGCCGAAAAACAGCATGCCATACAACTTTTGATTCAATTATGCTTTGATAAAGATATTTTATTTGAAATAAAAAAAGAAAGTGAATTAGTTTGTTTTATTCAAAATTTGTTGTCATCAAAAACAATTGAATACAAACAACTTGAAAAAGCTTGCAGTAGCTTTTTATGGATTTTAAAGCAAGAAGATAAGATAATCACTTCAAATGGAAAACATGTAATGATAAGTTATAATTCTGCCACTCGTGAGCTATGCTTGAAAATACGAGATTTTCTAATGAGCAAAGATTTTGATGTTTGGATTGATACTGAAGATATAAATGGTTCAAGTTGTGACTCAATGGCAAAGGCAATCGAAGATTCTCAATTCGTTTTAATTTGTGTGACAGAAAAGTATCGCAAAAGCTATGCTTGCGAAGGCGAGGCAAAATATGCATATAAGTTGAAAAAATATAATACCATGCATCATGGAGAAGGGATACCATTCTGTAGGCGGCTGGCTTGGATTCATCATATCTGACAAGATTTTTATAGATTTCACCAAATATGAACTTGACGATTGCTTTAAGAGGCTTTTGAATCAAATAATGCATCTAAAAAATGATTTAAATCAAGCAGAAAAAATAGAAAAAAAGCTGATGAAAGCATCCACAAAAATGATAAACAAGATTTCATTAATTGGGACCATGGGAAAACTAAAAATGGTTTTTGAAAAATTCTTTTGAAGAAATATTTAAAGTTCTAGAACCAATTAATGGAAAAGGCCTAAGACAACTTAATGAATTACACACTCATACACCAGAGTTTTTTTACAAATCTCTGACGGCCAGCAATTCAATTACCATGAAAGATGTTATTAATTTTGTTTCAATATTTAAGGACCTTGTTGAAAATAAAGAATAAAAAATTAATTAAAAATATCCAGAATAAGTTTATTTGATTGAATCATTTGTCTGAATTCTTTTACTAAATATATCGGGTGTTCAAAAGTGATCATGTGTTCTTATTATATCAAATTTAATACAAATATAAAATTTCTCTAACAATTTACTATTAAGTAACGGGTGAAGAAGCTTCCGGACTAAGTTTGTGCTGTCATAATTTTTGATCTATCTGTAACCGGTTTATAATAAAACAATGTTTAATCTTTAAAAGCTTTATTTAAGTTATTGAACGTTCTGAAGTTCTAAGAATGGAATTCTTATTTATACCTATATGCTCGTGCCAAGAACACGAGCTTGTAATTAAGTCAAGATGTGAGCTAAGAACAGAAAAAATGACCCTTCGAAATCGTGTATATTTATATTATGGAAAAATTCGTGCATTAAAAAATAATATTTTATGGAAACACCAATTATTACTCCGACAGATGTCAACTAGTGTTAAATGTAATAAATAGTTTGATGGCTGGAATTTACCATTTTGAAAATTTACGATTTGAAATTCTCTTAAAAAATTCATATTTTTCTTTCTTTTTTAGTAACGTAATTATCCGAATTTAGTGACATGTCACTACAGAATCATTTACATGCTATAACAGAGTGTCACTAAAATAGAGTACTCTATTTTAGTGACATGTCACTCAATTCGGATGATTACGTTAATTTTACAAATTTTTAATTAAAATTTTTTACTTTTTTCACTGAACTTAAAAATAATCAAAATGAATTTTAAAAACAAAGAGCTGTATTTTTTTAAGTAGGTAAACGGAATTTACAATGTAGAAAAATGACTTCCGTTTTTGAATTGAAATATTTTTTACTAAATAAACTATGAAATGTTATTGTTTTATGGAATTTCGATAAAATTTTTCAAGATAATAAAAGTCTTTATCTAAAATTTTAGATGGTCCTAACAATATTCAAATCAATCATTATATACATGAAATGGTTTTTTTTTTAAAAAGCAAAAAAAACACCTGGATTAAATAAAATGAGGGTTTTTTTAACATGTAAAAGGGCTGCTGTCTCTGTGAAAGGAATTGCAGAGTCATATATAGTTGAAAGTGGCAATGCAATTAATCAGATCGTTTATCAAGATAAATTTCTTACCATGAAATTGCTTCCTTTCATCGATAAGCATCATTCAGAAAAAAAAATTTTTTTGGACTTAATGATCGAATCGATCATGTAAACTAGATACCAAAGGACTGGTCACAATGCCTAATAGTCAAACTCTCCAAGAAAGGCAACAAGCCTTTCTGTGATCTGTGACAACTGGTGAGGA
Organism: Brachionus manjavacas; assembly: GCA_019054805.1. Taxonomy (NCBI): domain Eukaryota; kingdom Metazoa; phylum Rotifera; class Eurotatoria; order Ploima; family Brachionidae; genus Brachionus; species Brachionus manjavacas. The sequence goes on from JAHQIY010000026.1 coordinate 39,222, forward strand.
ATATCACTGCTATCAATATCAAGCAAGGCGTTCTGCAGCATAACTCTGGAAAAAATCAGGAACTCTTTGGATGCTATACTTGGAGAAGAACACGCAGGATAAAGACGAGGTAAATGATGCTTAAACCAGATATTTTTACTTAGAAACTTCATTGAACAAAGTCTGGAATGGAATAGTCCCCTGTATCTTAACTTCATTGACTTCAAGAAAGTCTCTGAAAGCATACACAGAAAAACCTTGTGAGCCATATTTAGATCTTATGGTGTGCCATAGAAACTAGTTAACTTGATAAAACTCTTCTATGAGAAATTTGAGTGAAGTGTGATTCTGGAAAAAGGACAATCTGAGGGCTTCAAAGTGTGTAAAGGAGTCAGACAAGGGTGCGTTCTCTCTCCGACACTATTCCTAATACTGATTGACTATGTCATGAAGAAAACAATTGTCAGTGCGAGGGGTATACAATGGGGATTAACAGAAAAGCTTAAAGACTTAGACTTTGCGGACGATTTGGTGCTAATATCTAATACAGAAGCAGATATGCATATAAAGACGCAAGATTTGGCGAACAGCGCTAAATCCAAATAAAAAAGGCCAAAACGAAAGTTATGTGCATAAACACAAAATTTCTTTTTCCTTACCAAGTTTTCCAATTTTAAATCATTCATGAAAGTTTTAAACCTGGAACTGCACGTGGTCACCTTTGTTTTTGTACAAAGGGGGCAGGGGTAGATTTTTTGGTACACAAAATTTTTATTATTCTATCAAATTCTTTTTTACATAATTCAAAAAAAAAAATAAAAGAATCATAATGAGTAGAAGGTTACGTAACTAATATTTATTGAATTGCTTGAATTATAAAATAACGAAGCTGTTTAGTTTTTATTTTTTTACTATAAGCTTTGGAAAAATTTTAATAATAAATTTCAGAAGAGATTGATCATTATTGAATGTTAATTTAAAAATTATCTAAACATGGCCATCAACGAATTTTTTGAGCATCCTCGAGTAGAAGGACAAAACAACCGCAATGTAACATTTCCTCGTTTGCGATGGATATCGAAAAAAAAATTTGAAGAGGAAATAAATAGTTTTAGTGATTTGGAAATACATCCATGTCTCAATGAGGATCAGCCTGTAAGAAGCCGTATATTTTTGGGAAAATTAATTCCGAATTCAAACAGCTCCTTTTCTTCAAATCATGAAGATCAATTGATTTCCGAACTGATTGGAAGTGTTTTCTATTCGAGTGAAAAAATTTGGAAATTAAAAATCACATTCTCTGGCTTGACATATGAAATAGCCGAGGGTTTTCTCGTTTTAAACATACAAGACCCCAGCTCATATTTTTGGAATGCCAACGATGCCTTTCAAAATGTACAACTTCCACACTACGCACTCAAAGTGTCACTTGACTCATCAGATTCTCACTACCAATATGCAGGAAGACGTCCGATACAAACTTTAAATTCTAGATATTCGATTATTTTCTATTCAAATGCTTGGCTCAAAGTGGAAAACCAGCTTGAATTGACTTTTGGCAAGATTAAAACAGATTTAAGGCTGCTAATGGTTCCTTATGAGAATATGGAAATAGGGCATTCTAAATACGAAGTGTTATGCTTAAAGGCATCGCCAGCTAGCCTACAGATTTTGTGTCGATCTGCCATTCGGAACTATCTTAATCGTTCACAGAAAAATATAAAAGCACTCAGCAATCCATTGGGAAAAAACATTTTTCTTCCAAATGCACTTGTCAACTATTTGAAATATCCTTCATTCTTGAACATAGGCGATTGCATGTTTAAAGAAGAGAAGCTTGTTCATGAAAACGATGAGTATGAGCTTTTGATTGACCAAGATAATGGAGATTTAATATGCAAAAAATTGTCAGAATATGCTGATATATCTAAAGAGTGGATAATGCAAAAAAATACAGATTGTATTCTGCTGCATCCGTTTAGCACTGTTTTTTATAGTTGCTCAAAAAAAAAGGCCATTAAAAATGATTTCGTCAATTTAAATGATTCTATACTACCATATAAATTTTTTGTAAATTGGGAAAATTTGACTTTTGAAATAAAACATCTCTAAAAAAAATTTTTAATTCATTAATAACTTTTAATAATTTATTTAATTTTCATTAGTCTAAGTTTGTCATGAAAATTTTTTTCTATTTAAAATTTTTCAAAACAAGAATAGGTTTTATTGATAAAAATCAAACAGAATAATATTCAAAATACCTCTTATAATAAAATTAAATCATCTGATAGTTTTCCGGGTTTAACTTTAATGCATTTTTAATTTTTAGTTGAAATTTTAAGAATAAATTTTAGGAGAATAAAAAGTTTAATGTTTTTTTGAGTTTAAAATTGCGCCTTTTTTTTTTCAAATTTATCACAAATTATGTGATCATCGAAAATGTTGTGAGAAAAAGTTCACAAACCCAGCATAATCGCAATTCGGACATTCTTTAATATTTGAACACAAATTTTTTTCCTTAAGTTTTTATTCTGCTTATTCTTCACACTAATATTTTTAAAGCTGAAGTCAATAAGCTTTAATTTGGCTCAAATTTAATTTTAAATGTTACAAAAGTAACTTCCTTCTGATAACAGATTCCTAATTTCAACAAAAAATTTTTCTCACTTTTTAACTCTTTTTAAAATTCTGTTTAATCAGAGAATCTCTCGAAATCAAAATAATTTTCATTGCATTCTAAGTAATTAATGTCACTTTTGGTTCTTTTTTTAAAATATTTGGATTAATAAAAAAAAATTATCAGAAGGAATTTACTTTTTATAATATGCATTGTAAATTTAGAACAATTTTTCTATTTCAAACCTAATAATAAGTTGTAGTGTTTAATAAAAATAAAAAATATTTTATTTTCAATTATTGGGAAAAAGTATTTTTTATTAGTAAAAAAGAGGAACTTAGCAAAATTGAAAAATTGCTGAAAAAAAGTGAAAAGCCATCTTTGAGCTTTTGTTAATTTTTTATCCGTATTTATATATAAACCATCAAAATTACTGTTTTTAAAACTAATAAAAAAAAATTATTTTACAAAAAATGCAAATGAGCAATTAAAAATGGAGTGGCAAATATTTTTTGACAAAATAAAATTTGGTTTAAGAGCTTTTGGTGAAACTGTCCAAAAAAATTAAATCTGTTCCATACACATGAAAACATTTAGATTTTTTTGAATAAGTTTGAAAAAAATAAAAAATGGCTGTTGAAAGAATCAATGCCAATAAATCTAAAACCTTGTTTTTATCTTTTAAAAATGTGACTCAATTTTTTTTCGATTTTATTTAAAAATATTCAAATTTGAATTTGAATCCCTATTTATTTTAAAAGCTTTACTTTTTGGGAATATTTTTAAGCTGTCGTAAAGCGAAAGATTTATTGGAAAAAATTTACTCAGTTTAGATAACACTTTATTCAGTTTTAACAGAAAATCTCAAATATTTTCTTTTCTAATTAATTATTATTTGAGAAAATTTTTAAAGATTGAGTCAATCTTGAGATGTCTAATCACTTAACAATTTAATCTGAAGATTTTTAAATTAATGTTGATGACAATTATTAATTAGATAATTTTCGATTAAGTCTCAAGATAAAAAAACACGCTATTTTAGTTTTAAATGAAAAAAATATTTTCTAATCACAAAATCGCTTATTTATAAGTAAAGCTGTTAAGATTCAATGAATAAATTATTTATTTAAGATAGAAAACAATAATAGAATTATTCGTTTGATACTAAATTATTTAAGTTTTCAATAAGATTTCTACGAATGCAATAAACAAAATCTATAATTCTGTTAATGTTTGAAAATTTTCCATCATTCATAATATTAACATTAATCAGATAGAGAAAAAGAGAATTGATAAAGATAGAGATTCCAAGCTTTTTAATTGATGATTTATCTCATAATTTTGCTAGCAGCTTGAACAATAGAAGATGTTTATAATTTTTTATTTAATTTTTACAGTTTATTTTACAAAAATTTATAATTTTTATACCGATTAACAGGAATTTCTAAATTTAAGTTAAATCATATTTTTTTCGGTCTTTCTTGTTTAAGTGTAAATATTTGAAAACATTTTTATGCTTATTTTTATTTCTTTAGCGTTGGATATTTTAATTTTTTCTAAAAAAATTAGAGAAATAAATAAAATGTTTATAACAATTTATTTAACATGGATGATCAGACTTTACCTCTATAAGACAAAAAAAAATGAATAAGAAAATACATTTAAAACTATTAATCTAACTTTAAGATTTTATTTTTTTTCAAGGAATGTTAAGGTTTCAATTAGAAGAATTCTTTGAGACTTGTTTTAAATACCCAAAGATTTAATCTTTTTTATTAAGATCAATTTGAACTTTTTCACTATTTAAACTTTATTTTATTCTGTAAAACTACAGAATTTCCAATTATCAATACAATTGATTTAAAAATAATCTTATAATAAATTTTAGATATCGATCAAATAATTTAGTAGATAATTTACACATTCCTATTAAAAACCCTAATTCCTTAAAATATAAAAACATCTTCTTTATTTCTTCTTTTTTTTAAACCTTCACTTAAATCTTGCATAAAAATTATTTCTTTTTAGGAGGAGATATTTTTCATTTTGATATTATTCTGTTAATTTATTGTAGATAATTATAAAGGTTAGTTTAAAAAAATTCCTTTGTTGTAAAAGTTTAAATTTCAATAGGTAACAAAAATAAATACAAACCTTAAAAAAATGTTTAGTTATAACAAAATTTAAAATTAAAACAAAATTCAAAAAAATAGAAAATGTCCAAAAACGGTCAAATTTTTCGGAGTTCTAGCGTTCAACCGACTGAAAAGCAAACAAGTAGCGATATGAATTTGCATCAGCCGAAAAAAATTGCATATCGAAACAATGTTTCGTCATATTCGCTCAACCAGAGCCAGCAAAGTCTTTATTTAGGAATGAATGAAGCTGCTTATCAAACTGATGACCCTTTTTATAAATCAGCCATTTCAAATTTTCATGGTTTTAATCCAGATCAGAGTTTAAACAGTAATCCTCAAATTTACATCAATTCAAGTAAGATTAGAAAAGTCTCTAACACTAGACACTACAAGGTCCGGTCGAATCTTTGAATAATAAAAAACCTTAATCTGAAAATAAGCAAAGTTGGTCCAAAGTCATAGTCAGACTTTAATTTTTTTAAAAACAAGAATGTTGAGAAATTAGGCTTTTATTTAAAAAGATGAAATTTTAGTCTAAATTAACCATTTCTTCTTACAAGACAAGTTAGAGGAAAGATTTGACTTTGATTTTTGACTAACTCTAAAGTATACTTATAAATTTTTGGTATTATTTCAGCAAGCTATGAAACGAAAAAAAAATTCTGAGGTAGCCTTTTTTCTGAGGGTACCAAAATTTTTCTATTAATCGCTTTGCAAATAAAATGGCTAACTTAAATCCAATTTTAAAAAATTTAAATAAAAAAGGTTTATGAAATTTAGCAAAAATTAAACAAAAATCAGTCCTTTTTTGATAAATTAAAATCAAAGATAAAAAAATTCTAATTTCAAAATTCAAATTCCGAAATCCCATGTTTTACCTTTTTCCTAAATAAAATTCCATTTCTATTTTATGTCAGTCGAATCAATAATCAAATTAAATTTTATTGATTTTTCATTTTTTTATTAATTGTCCTAAGTCCATGAAAACATTTAATTTTGGTTATAAAAGTTCCAATTTTTTTGAAAATTTCTTTATTTATTTGATTTAAATTAAAAGAAAATAAAATATTTTTATTTTTTAACCGAATTTCACAAGAGGAATTGGTTCCATTTGTTGATAAGTTGATAAGTTGAAAAGTTGAATAAAGGTGATACATTGATTGTTTTAAATAATAAATTAGTAATAGCAGTATAATTTTCTATAAAAATTCTTACTTTTAGTTGAACTACATCAAAACCTTACAAATTTAAATTTTTCAAGGACAAAATAAAAAAAATTGTTTAAAGTCCATCTGACTCCTTCAAATGTTTTCATAGGAAGATAATCAGTATTCTAATGCCGGGTTCCATTTTTTAAATGAATGATAAAAACCATCCAGAGTAAAGATTTGCTAGTGCAATCATTATAAAGTACAAATTTTATTCCCTTAGTAGAAAGTGTTTTTTAAGTATATTTTTTTTGGATTTAAATTGATTGATCAGCATTTTAGTATTTCGATCAATGTTTATTGGCTTATATTTTCAAAGCTATCTAATTTTTTTTAATGTATCTAATATTATTTTTTTTTGTATCAAAAAATAATTCAATTTAATATCTAATTGACAAATATAATCAAGCTCGCAAAATCTGGATGACTACTATTCATTTAGAATGGTCTCAAAGTGAATGCACATGCCCATATTGGAGAAAAATATTATTTGCAAACACATTTTGGTTCTTGCTTGTCGTTATCGAGGATTGGAATGGCATAGAAACGCAAAAGATGTTCCTTTGGGTGAAAATAGGAAACGCGGTAAACCAGTAACAACAAAAAAAGCTTTAATGATTCAACCAACTGAGTTACAAGTAAGAGATTGCGTGCGAAATCAAAAGAAATTACTAGAGGCTCTTGTAAATTCAATTTTGAGTCAAGTTGATGTGATGGAAAAAATTGAGGCTCAAGAAGCAGAAATGGAAGTTAAAAATAAAGTTGAAGTTGAAAAAAATTTTAATGAAAATTCAGCTCAGTCTGAGATTCCAAAAAAGAAAAGAGCAAGACTCACTGGATCAAAAAACAAGCCGAAATCAATTCAAGATCAGCCTCAAAACAAAAGAACAAAAAAAGATCTTTTTCTAAATTTTTCTTCCTTTTTGTAATAGATACAACAAAACAAATTTTGATAATCAATTAAAAAATTAGATACTAAAAAAAGAATTAGATACCATTAAAAAATAACAGTCGTGTTTATTCTAAAATAATCAGTAAAATATTTAATTTTAATATTTCAACTAAATTCTATTAATTTTTAGTTTTTATTAGATATAAAAAATATTTTCTAAAAGAGTAAAATTTAATTTTTCGATAAAGCTTTTGTTGTCATAATCGATCTTCCTCTTTTACGATTTTCGCCAATCCTAATAGTGAAAACTCTCTTTTGAAATTGACCAAAAGTGTTCCATCGCATTTATTTAACATTGCTGATTTCTTTTTTCTGGGCTTCTAATGCATTGTTTGTTGAAGGTGCATTGGGAGCAGTTCCTTCATGTCAGTTTTGTTGCGTTGTTAGCCAATATTGTTTCTAGTAATCAATGAAATCTTCTTCGTAGCCTGGATGAAGAAATTAAGAAGGAAGCTCTTTTTTTTATCTTCTTTTAATTGTCATTTTCATTATTTATTATTCATTAATTATTATTTATTTATTAGTAAAGAATTCTGTTCGAACCAATAGTCCTTCAGAAAAAATTATAATCAAAAATAAAAATAAAAAATACAATTTGTGTTAATAAAGGGAAAGTTAAAATTTTTTTGACTTTAAGTTGAAGGAAAGAAAGAGATACAAAAGAATACAAGAGTTGGGTGATTTAAGATTAATATTTCACCATAAAATAATCTTCAAAAAGTCCTCTACAATTACAAAGAGGAGTTGGAAAATTGATACAGCGTGATTGAAAATCTGAATTATACTCTTTTACCAATTGTACTACCATATCTACACTTTTTTCCAAACCATTCCTGACATAGCGCTCAGCAAGTTCATCTTAACTGTGATCAATTTTTTGGAGGAAAAGTTGTGACCAACCTTCATGGTGGAGGCTTTCTGAGAGTGTATCAAATTTAAATTTAAGAAAATAGCTGTGTTTTGGATAACTTGGAGCTTACGGACCAAATTTTCAGAAAGGGTATTTAAACATGGAAAATAAAAGTCTAATATTGAACCAATAAGTAATTTATATATTATTGACAAAGTTTTTTAACTTAAGCCCCATTTGGAGTTTGATAAAATTTTAATAATATTTTTAATAATTAAAAAAACACTTTACTCTTATTTCTTGTACGAGTGCATTTAAACTTAATGATTCATCAAACGTGACCCCCAAGAATTTAATTTTGGTTTCATATGGGATATAACTACCTGAAAGGCTAAGTGTAAAATTATATTTAATCTTAATACATCTCCTGAAAACAGTATAAATTCATTTTTCTGGTGATATTTTCATCTTTCATTTTACTAACCAAACCTCAAGTTAGCAAATAAAAGCGAGTAACTCTTATTTGGACTATCTTTTTTGGGATATCATTTATAAATATATTGAAGAGAAGAGGGCTCAAAACTCAAAATTCTGATCATCATTTAAATACAAACCTATTTTTTGTCAAATATTATTTATTTTTCCTTTTTATTTTATTTTTTTTTTATTTTTTTTTATATTTTTTTATTCTTAAGGAGCATTAGCTCGGCATTTTAAAAAAATTTTCAAATTTTAGCACTTAAATTGAAAAAAAAATTGACAAAATTTTCGCCGGTCCTTCTAGTGTTAATTTTATAAAAGCCTAATTTTTTCAGACCTAGCACTTTTCAATGAAAAACAATCGACAAATTCCTTAAATCATCAGAATTTTAACAGACTAAATACTATTGACAACCGTAGTTCATCAAACCACCTTAACATCGGAAGAAATCCCAAACTTGTTGAAACATCTAGTTTGAGGAGTTTCAATAGCAGCTATGGTGATTCAAGTTCCTTGTTATCTTTGAATGTTGCTTTCAACTCTGACTCGCATGGCAAGGAAACTAGCTTGTTTGAAAAGCAGAATAATTCACATATTGCAGAAAATTATCTAATATTGGAACGTTTGAATCAGAGACAAAGACAAAAGCAGCTTTTGCAATCAAAAAAAGAGCTTCATCGTCAGCAATTGAATGAGCTTAAGCACAAACAGTTAAACTTGGAGCAAAAATTCATTCAAGCTAAAAGCAGAGAAATTGAATCGGATGTTTTTAATTCAAAATTAGCTTCACATTATTCTTTGAATTCAAATTTTTCGAAAGAATTACACCATTTTGAAAAATCACAATTAGATTTTGCGTTCAATAATTTTTCAAATAATAACGAGAGAATTTCTCCATCGAGCGAAAATAAGCTCTTTTTGGATACAAACTTATGCAAAAAGTCACATAGTTTCCAAAAATCAAATACTTTTTCAAATGAAACGATTAACTTTTCCTCTGATCCGGTTCAGAATTTGTACACTTTTCCGAATGGAAGATCAACAGATTTATTAGTTTTGCAAAAATCGATCAATGAGAGAAACTCAAATAAACAAGTAAGCTTAACATTTTATTTTTTTGCAATAAAGGAAATCCTCTTGGAATTTTATTACTTTTTTTTTATTTTTAATTAACTATCGAAAAGATTTTGATTGCTAATCTATTTGGAACGATTATTTCACTTCTAGAACACTTTTTACCTTATTGATATTTTTTAATTGAATTGAATAAAAATACAATTCAATTTTTATATCAATTTGTTACTTTTTCCAGGTAAATTTCAAAAGAGGATTTTTTATTTTAAAAATTTTAAATTTTAAAAAAATAGAATGCAATGATACATTTTTTCAATAAATTTTTATAATTTTTGTTTTATTGCAAAAATAATTACAAATTATTAACTTAATCGAATGTCGAAAAGAAGGTTTTTTACTCTGTATTGTGTGGTGTTCCACGTTTATAAATCAGTTAACAAATAAAAGGTTTCATTGATAAGAGATTCTTTATTTTAAAAAGTATGAAAACGGCCGTTCTAAAATTAGAATAAAAAGATTAGACCGAAGTAAATAAAATTGTTCATTCCGTATAAATAGAAAAGTGTACAAAATGTGGTTCCAATCAGATATAAAATTGAATTAATATTGTGGTTGACTAACGCATGCGAATAAAAATGTAAATACTGAGATAGCAGACATAACTGCTTGGTTGCAGCAATATCTGCGTATGCGCGTTAGTCAGTCACAATAAAAAGAAACTGATTGAATCAGATGGTGACTTTTTGTGTTGTCTTTGTCAAGACACCACATATTGGGGCTCTCATTCAAATTATTAAAGAAACTTTATGCTTAATCTTAATTTTGTCATATGAAAATTTTTTTTTCGCGAAAGGGGGTTTTGTGAAATTCAGTACAAAATGAAAAAAAGAACAGAAAAATGTAAAAAAATTAAATAACTTTTTTTCTAAAGGTTTAAACTTAGTTCTGTAAATGCAACATAGTACAATTTTCAAAGTTGCATCAAATATCAAAGCCTGCTAAATTTGCAGAGTTATGCAGAAATTAAATTTCAATATAATCGAGCGTGGTGCATTTTGCAGGGATTCTGCACACCATTAGCAGACTTTTACAGTTGATGCAACTTTGAATGTTGCACCATGCTGCATCTACAGAATGTATTTTAAACTTTTAGATAAAAAGTTATTAAATTTTTTAATACTTTGTTCTGTTCTTTTGTACTGTTTCACAAAACCGCGAAAGGGAGTGGTTCAAAAAACACACCAAATTTTGAGTAATATTACTCTAAAAAATTTTAAATTATTAATGGTATTAGAGTTAAAACTTACACTTAAGAAATTAAGCTTTAAATTGGTGCTTGAAGTTAATTTTATCAATTTTGCTTTTAAACTCGTCAGCATCTTTTGAAATTTTTATTTAATTGATTCCTGATATTGGCCATTCTATGATCAAAAAAATTAAATCCTTGTTGGTTTTGTGAAATTCGGTACAAAAAGAAAAGGAAAAAAATCAATTTTTTTCTAGAAATTAAGAGTTTGTTCTGAATAAATGGTATATCATTATTTTTTTACTAAAATATTCTAAATTTAAAAAAAAAAATGATCCGCACTACCAAAATTCATCGAAAAAAGACAATTTTTTAACCAGCGATGAATCAGAAATTAAGAAACTGAAGTTATGATTAAATTATTTTCAATATATAACACAATTAGTCAAGAGATTTTTTTTAATCTATTTTTAATAATTTTTTTTTAACTGTGATTAGATAAAGTTTCTTCATGTTAAAAATAACTAAAAAAAATAATTTAAAAAAAGGAAGAAATAATATTGTAATGTTTGAAGAATTTCTTAAAAAAAACAATTATTCAATTCAATGTAATTTTTATAAATTAAATTTATAGCTTTCAATAAAAATATATTTTTTTTTAAATAAATTCTATTTAGTTTTCCTAATTCAATTTTCGATAAAAAGTGTCGGTCCTAAATGGTTATGCCAAGTTTTTATATGCTTGTATGCATTATTTGTGATTTCCACTAAAATGTTTTGAAAATTTACAAATTTAAAAATTTTTAGGGGAAAAATCTTGTCCACAAATATATTTATTTTTTGAAAGTTTTGTATTGTTCATCTTTGAATTTATCTCATAATAACTATCAGAGACACAAAATCACTTTGTTTGACTTTATTTAATTGTGTTAGGTTATCATCACATGGATCACCATTTTATTCTCAATTTTATTTTATTTATTTTAAAAAAATTGGCTCATTCAAGATTTACTTGATATTCATTAATATATTTTGTTTATTTTAGAATAGAGCTAGGGTAATTTTATTTTATTTTAAGTAGATTTCGAACACGAGTCTTATGCAATTGTCAGAAAAAAAAATTTTAAAGTATTTTTTATTTGACTGCATTTTTTAATTAGTTAGTAAAAAAATAATAGAAACTGTTGATAAAGGCATTTTAATCGAAAAACAAAAACCAGAGAAATTAGATTTTCAACAATATTTAGCTCAAAAATCAGACATTCTAAAATCATATAAACTATCAACAAAAACGATTACATAATAAAGTAAAAATTTGTAAACACCCAAAGCCCTGGATCTCTTCGCGATCTATTCCTAATTTAGCAATCTCTATGTCTCATATTTCATTCATATTAAATTTTCATGACATTTTCTCTTAGCTAATAATGTAATAAATGAATTGCTTTCGACTTTTTTTTTATTAATTATAGCATCGAGCACCCAGATAGCGAAAATTTTTGTTTATTACTTCCAGATTTTATTAGCTTAGCAAGCAAGGCCTAGATGAGTTTATGCTAATTTTTTTTATGCCGGGTCCTAGATCTTCTAAATAATTTCAACAAAAATTCATACTAAAATAAATGAAACTATGCATTGGAATTATTGGAATACTAAAATTTCATTTATAAAATCAAATAAAAGAAAAAATCTTTATGTGCCTTGATTTCTCTCTCAAATTCTAATTCGATTTTTCTCGATAGAATTGTGTTTAAATTAATAGTATAAAAACTGTCTAGATAAATGCAAAAAAAAGTTAAATAAAACGATTATGCAATATCTGGTGCCTAGATTAACTAAACTATAACTATTAGTTTATAATTAGAATTACTATTAATGTTGATAAAAATGCTATTAAAAGTAATTTTGAGTCCCATTTTTAGAAACTTCAAGTTTTTTTCATTTTTGATAATTAAGACTAGTCAGTCATTTAACAGAGGTGAGCTTGATTTAATAAATAATTGGAAAAAATTTTTTTTAGATTATTAAAAACGTTTCTACCTCTTTGATCACAAGGAAAGTCGCTCCAATATTCAATTGATAATAAAAATTTTGAACATGAATCTTTAGTGTGAATGAGAAGTCACAGCGGTAATTAGAAAAAAATCATTAGATAAAACAAATTGATTTAACGATGCCAGTAAGTACATTTGAACAAGAAAATAATTTTCAAAACTTGCTCTTAAAATTATTGAGGGACATGTTAAATTTTGGAAGACAATTATTCCTTCAAACTTAGGTGTCATCAAATTAACAATTTATTCATTGGCAAAAGCTCTTTCAGATTAAAATATTAATAAAATCAAGGAATGTTAAACATAGGGTAAAGTAAAATAAAAATTATATGGGTTTTCTAAAATTTTATAAGACCTCATTGTTGTTTGACAATATTTAAATTCTTAAATTTCGTCTTCTGTTTAGGTAAATGTTAATTTTTGATTTCTTTTTTTCAATCGATTTTATTTCCATAGATCTTTACAATTTTCCATTTAGAAAATATCATATAAAAGTTTTATTTTTCACTTGAAAAGCTATTGTTCAGATTTTTCGAGGTATTTGTTTATCTTATTTCAAAGTTCTTCTCATCTTAAATGTAAATCTGACCATGTAATAAGGTATTAACTAGTGAGCCTTGAGGTACACCTGCAGTTATTTGGTAATGGGAAACATTCAAATTAGTTTATAAATTAGACTTTCATGTCTGGCCACGTCGAAGGCTTTAGAGATTTCAAAGAGGAACAGTCTATTTTCCTATCAAGATGATTCTAAGATTTTTTGAATTAGAAAAATGTTAAAAATGAATTTTTTCAAAATTTTAATAATCTTTTTTTAATACCTTTTATCTTATCTAAAAATCCACTTGATCAAATGACAATTTAATTTACATTTATTTTTTGAGTTTCAAAAGTAATCAACAGGTTAGTACTACTGTCTATAAAGAATGATTAACACTCCATTATAAAAGTTAAATTATTTAGATAATTTTATTTAAATTCATAAATAAATGAAAAAATTTAGAATAGAAAAAATTCAATATAATATATACATTAATTTTTATACATTAAGCTGAAAAGAAAGACTTGTTCCATTCTATGCAAATTGATTGTTTCCTTTAATTATTTAAATTACTAAAGTACAAGAATCTAAGGTCTTCTAAGGATTTCTTCTTTTCAAAATTCTATCCTTTTATTTAAGCAAAAAAGGACCCAAATAAAAGAGATTATTTTTCTCTTTGGAACAGGTCCTCATGTTTTTTTAATTTTGTTAAACACTTTGTTTGGGTTATTATGGCATTTAATTGTAGAAATTTTCATATAAAATTCTCAATTTTCTATTAAATTCTTTTATTTATTAAAAAAATGAAAAAATAAAATTTAATTTAAGTTTCAATCAAAAGTTCCTTTTAGCAAAAATTGAGCAAACTCGTCAAAATTAAAGTTTGCTTTGATTCAATTCAAATAAAAAGGAAATCTAAAACACAAGTCATTTTTAACATTTTAAAATTTTCTCTTATTAAAAAATAAATTAATTCCAATCTTACAAAACAATGCATCATCTTTGTCTGTTTCATAACTGTTTTAAGGGCTTTAATTTATTTTTTATTTTAATAATTTGGAAGGTGCTAATTAATTAAAAAAATATGTTTTTTTTTCAAAATTTTATATTTTATTAATTATTTGTAGATCTGTATAGAGCTTTAAGACACTTTCTGATAAATAAATACTTATAAATTCCGATAGGAAAATAGATCTTGACTAGGTATTAATTACACTATAAGATGTTTGTGTATTGCGTCGAACCCTAACCTTCTCTGTTCTCACTTACCAACCAATTCCTGTTTGAACTTTTGGTAACTTCTTGTAGTTTATTTTAGTAATGGCCTCGTGGTCAGGGCAGAAAAAAGTTATTTTTCATTTTTTGGCAATTTTTGGTGATGAAAAAGCTGTTTTTAATTTCAGACTTAAATATCATAAATTATAGTGAATTTTTTGTGAAGATGAAAATTTTCCAAAAAAGATGGTCAAAAAAAATTCTCAATTGAATCGTGATCTAAACTTGTTTAGAGGTAAATTAACTAATGGTGAAATTTTAAATAACTTTTAAATTCAAGTTAAGTAAACACAAGACAATTTTATTTCTTTTTTAATTTAAATTATTTGCAAGCTCAAACGGAAGAGAGAAGTTATTAAGAGTACCATCAGTCTATAATTTTAAGGTAGCAATTAATTTTTTCCAGAAAAAAAGAAGGTAACTTTATCACCTGCAAACATTATTTATTTTATTTATTTGTTTTCTGTACCGAGCTAAAGCTCCTTCAGAATAAATTAAAAATAAAATAAAAAAATAAAATAAAAATAAAATTAAAGTTAATAAAATTAGATAAAAAAAAAGAATCAAAATAGAGTAAATAAGCTAAAAAAATTAAACAGAAAAGAATAACTATTTTATAATTAACATTCACTGGCTTCATTCCATGAACTGCAAAGCGCGATCTTAAAAAATTTTACAAGTAAATCAGGTGCCAACCTAAATGGTGAAATGAAATTTACGTGAACTGGTGAAATGTGATTTTACAGTTCTCGTGTAAAAAATTTTGTGATCTACAGTTCCAAAAAAATTTCAGTTAATTGACACCAAAAAAAATTCTCGAAAACAATTAATTAATCTTTCAATCAATAAATATCTACTAATTAAAAATCTAATATTTGTTTTTTTTTTACTTTTACTTTTATGAAGCATTAAACCCCAGTTAACTTCTGTATCTTTGACATTTACCATTTGTACAGCGTAATGAATGCAAATCATTTCCTTGACTATTTCATTTACGTTTAACTAATTTCATTGTTGCTCCACGATGATCACATGCATGATACGAAATAATGCCTATGCGTTCAAATTTGTCACACAATTCAAAATTGTCCATTAATTTTATATTTTGTAATAATTTAAAACTTTTGGAAAAAATAAGAATTTTTTGTTTGATTTAAATTTCAAAAACTGAAGACTAATTTTTTCAGTTTAAACAAAAATTAGTTCACAAAAAAAAGTTCAAAAATTTTTGGTGATCTAACTTTACTATTATTTTTCAGTTCATCATTTGTCAATGCAATTGTAATATTTTTTAGAATTAACTTTTTTTTTTAATTTTTTAAAAAATAAACTTATTAAGATGGGACTCAGTCTTGTCAAATTTAAGGCATTGAGTAATTTCATACAAAACTTTCAAAACAAAAAGAAAAAAATTAATAACTTTCGTTTCAATTGCCAAAAACTTGTTCTGTAGATGAAACTACTTCTGAATTCTGCAAAACTGCACGCTATTTAAAAGAATTGAAAAAAGATCGCAATTAAATGCCACAGATTATGCAGACTTCCGAAGTTAGGTAAAAAAAAAATTGTTTCACTTTGTTATAAATTTTTTTTCGAAGTGTTGTAAAAAATTTTACAATGCCCAAATTTATAATTTACTAAAAACTTTTCCTACAGTTCTGAGGTTGTACTATTCGTGAGTAAACTCAAAAAATGATTTTAAATTTTCACTTTTTTTATCCTTTTGTAATTTAAGTAAGAAACACAAACTTAATAAAAAACTAGACCCATTAGAGTCTTGGTTGTATTAATTAATTACTCATGATCTATGTGACAAAATTTTTTTTATATTGACCACACAGGTGATGCAGTATAGATCAGCATGTGCAGTGAGCAAAATATTAGCATGCTAATGTGGAAGAGAGTTGAAAAAAATTGGAAAAGTGTCATTTATGGTGGTCAAGAGAAAAAAATAAAAAAATGCTAAAAGTCTTTTGATGATTTTGGTATTCTAAATTTAAAAAAAAAGCGTCAAAAAAATACATAATTAATTCTTAGCTTCATATAAAGCCAATCAAAATTTGGGCATGATGTTAAAAAAATCAATAAATTTTTATAAGAATTTAAAAATTCCTAAGATCAGATTGATGCACTTTGGTTTTAATCCATATTTTATTAGGGTTTATTCTTTATAAATCTTGATGGGATCAAAAATTAACAACTTCCTAGCTCGTTTTGAGCAAAAAGTGCCTATTTTTTTAATTAACCTGACGCCCAAGCTGATTAAAAATAATTTGTTTGATTTTAAAATGTTTATCAAAATTATTATAATCATTTCTTTATGGAATTCTTTTATGTGTATGCTTTGAGTTGCGTTTTTTCGAATGCTCAAGTGCTAACTTATTATAATAATATTATGTCAATTTAAATCAAGTCTTATGAAAACATTTCTTCCAAATAAGTTGGTACTGCCGAGATTTTTCTTTTTAATAAAAAAAAAACATAACTTTTTAATAAAAAAAAAACACCCATTAAATTATCTTTTTGATCAGGATAAAAAAATGAGCGTTTCAGCTCCGAACCAAGGCGGTGCTGCTCAAAACCAACAAGTAGGAAATCAAAGCACATTATCGGGCCCAACATTGCCAGGTACAAGCTCAAATTCGACTGCTCACCAAGGCCAGAATTTATCCCATCCAACTGTGGTATCTTCGTTGAGCCCGGCCACTTCAGTGTCGCCTTTGATAAATATGGTCTCTCAAACTTCAATCTCAAGTTCGAACTCAGGTAGCATCAATAAAAGAACTCACTAATTTTGAAAATTAAATTTAATTAAAGCACTTTCCGGTGGATTCCAGACTGGCACTAACCAAAACCCCAAAACTACTCATCCAAATGCGCCAAATCAGCAAGCTTCGACTCACAGTTCCATCATAGGGAGCCAAAACCCCAATTCGAATGCTAGTGTAGACCAGCCTCAAACAAATGTAAATAATCAAAATGTAAATTTAACTTCGTTGAACACGGGCTCCTCTGCCGGAATAAAAAACATTTCGATTATTTTGCCTGGTGACAAGAAGCCCAAAATGATTGGCAGTGGCAAAAAGCCGGACATAAAGGCAGATGTGGTATGAATTGAACATTTATTTGAAAATTTATCTCCTAATTGTTGATTTTCCAAGGACGTGGCTAAATTAATACACAAAAATAAGGAAGAACAAAATTTGATTCTGGATTTGAGCAAAAATAATGTAAGAAAAATTTCTGAAAATTTTTGACCATTCGATCATATTTTTTTCTCAATGCTAGATCACAATTATTCCAACCGCCTTGAAAGAAGTAAAATTGTTATTTTATTTGAAAAATTTAAAAATAAATGTGCTCCTTTAGTTGTCACATTTGCAGGAGCTTTACTTGTATACCAATCGTTTGCAAAATTTGCCAAATGAGATAGGTCTCTTGTCAAATTTAAGAGTTTTAGCTCTTTATGAAAATTCGCTCACAAATTTGCCTGAGAGTTTAGCAAATTTGAAAAATCTTGAGTTCTTAGACATTCGGCACAACAAGCTTGCTGAGGTAAGATTTAAAATTTCTATTACGGTTTTGTGAAATTCAGTACAATTTGAACAATAATTTACTTTACAAAAATTGAGACCATATTTTTTTTATTTGAATTAAAGATAAAAAACAATTTTAAAGAAAATGGCAAGTTTTTAAAGTTTCTATTTTTTCTAGACAATCATCACTTAATAAAAAAATAAAAATCAATTAAAAAAACGTCGCTTTAATTAAAATACTTTCACTTTTTTTATTAAAAATTTATCATTAAAAGATGAAAATTTTAATTTTAATTTGAATATTTTAGCCAAAGCTTCATAAATTTAAAGAGATTTTTTTCCTTTTTCTCCTATTTTTTCAAAGGGCATTTGTTTGCTTCCATGTTTTTCGGCAATGTGAAATATTAGTACAAAAATTACAGTACAAAAAGTAAAAACGCTATAATTTTTTTTCTAATTGTGTAAAAATAGTTCTGTAAACAGTACAATATTGTACAAATTTTTTCGAAACAAATACCAAGCTCTGCAAAAATTCTGCATTTTTCTGTAAAATGCACACCATCAAAAAATATATGATTAATATATGCAATAAATTGCAGAGTTTTTGCAGAGCTTGGTATTTGTTTCGAAAAAATTTGTACAATATTGTACTGTTTACAGAACTATTTTTACACAATTAGAAAAAAAATTATAGCGTTTTTACTTTTTGTACTGTAATTTTTGTACTAATATTTCACATTGCCGTTTTTCTGCAAAAATATTTACAATGCCGCTAAAGGTATCATTTTATTTTTCGTAAGAATCACATGAGGAAAGCATTTTCTAATTTTGCATATTTTATAATTTTTTTATGAAATACAGACAAATAAAAATAATTTTTTGTTTAATAAAAATTTTTTATATTAGATATTGAAATTATATTAATAAGCTGACCGGTTTCGGCTTTATGAAGCCTTCTTCATAGGCTAAAAATAAAATGATAAAAATTTCATTTATTTAAAAATTAATTTTGATTAATTTATATTTTTGTTAAAGAAATTTTATAAATATACAAATTTATAATCAATGAAAAGATTAAATTTAAAAAAAATAGAAAATAAAAGAATTGATATAAAATATTTTTGTTCTAAATTAGAGACTTTTTTGAAATTAAATTTTAATTCACCTTTTTTACTTTTTATTAATATTTTTGTGTTTTTTTTTCTTATTTAACTTTATTTTATTTTTTATTCTGAATGAGCAATAGCACAATACAAATAAACAAATACATAGAATAAATAAATGCATACAAAAAAAGTTTGTTAATAGAAAAAAGTGAAAAATTTATTTGAATTAAGAGCAGAGCAATTTTTGTTTAAGGCTAAAATTTTATTATTGAAGCATAAAATAAATTTTCAGGCAAAAATTTTAAAATGCAGATTTTGTCTTGAGATTTAACACATTTCTTCTCAAAAAGGGAACAAATCTTATAAACTATTAATGCTGCATAGTAGTTAATTTTTAAAGATTTATAAAAATTGTTTAAATCATGCTCCAAATTTTCCACAATGTAGTAATCTGCCCTGATTCTAAGCCTATTCTCAAACCATAGGAATTCAAAGACTTAATAGCGGATTAAGAAGAAGAATATTTTAGTTTGATGATGTTTTTGTATGCATTTTTTAATATTTTTTTTTTATTATTAAAAAAAACTGCAGAAAATAAAATGCAGGAATTCCTGCATTTTATTTTCTGCAGTTTCTGCCTATTTTAAGTCATAGTCACTGAAATTAATGTCCAAGCCAGTCTTTGAGTTGTCTTAAGACTTGTGAATTTTAACAACAACTTTTCTTTTTAATTTTTTCTTGAAATTGTTTAATTTTTTGTTCATTTCTTGATTTTTAGATTTTTAAATGAAAAAAATATTAATGTAACGTTTAGAAATCATAACTCTTAATTTAGCCCGAACCACAACAAAATTATTGATAATTACTTTAGAATATTATTATTTTTTACTGGATATCTAGCTTTATGGCAGCTTTAGTGATCATGATTCTGATCTTTCATATCTAGATCCTTGAAGATTTTCTGAGGCACAAAATCATGTTAATTGACCTTAATTAATAAATGCATACCGCTTACTGATTAAAAAATTGAAAAATTGAAAAAAATCTTAATTGGAAAAAAATTGAAGACTTTTTAGAGACAAATAAAAGAAACTTAAAAGATATTTTAGAGAAATTTAAAAGAAATTTTTAAAGATATTCTAGAGAAAATTGTACGATAACCTTTAAAAAAACCCTACAATTTCTCTAAAATTTCTTTAAAGATCCTTTAAAATAAAGTTGACTGGGAAGAAGGACCAAAGAATGTTACATTCCATGAAATAATAGACTACTCGAAAATTGTTATGCAAAAGTATGCTAAATTTAAATCTTAGATTTCTTATTTTTAAATAAATCAAATCAATAAAAAGACTCAATCTTAATTTTTTTTTACTTTTTTATCCTAAAAAGTGCGCGATGCTATGCTGTAATTTTTTTAGAATTCGTTTATCTTTAATTTTAATTTAACTTAAAAGAAACTATTTTTGTTCAATTTGTAGAGGAATTCGCAAGGCTATAAAGTGAAGAAAAAAGCTTATCTATTTTTATAAAAATAGATTCCGGACTTTATTTATTCTTTAGTTTCACTTTCAACATTATATTTGCGTTTTAATCGAATAAAAGAGGTCTCAAATGATATAAAAAATTTAACTGTAAGTGAATGCAAGATATGACTTTTGGAGAATTTTTGGTGAATTCTTTTTTTTAGCGTCTGCAAAAGTTGAGTCTGAGAGAAAACAAAATTCGAAATTTGCCCCAAACAATCGGATATCTTGTTAATTTGACAACTCTAGATCTAGGGTTTAATCATTTGGAACATTTGCCTGAATCAATCGGAAACTGTACACAGCTCACCACTCTGGATGTGCAACATAATGAATTAATCAAACTTCCGGCGTCAATCGGAAATTTAAGACAATTGTCTAGATTAGGAATAAAGTAATAGAGAGATTTATTTTAGTGTTTTTGATGACATTTTTTAAAGATACAATCGCCTAACTCATATTCCAATATCGCTCAGTCAATGTGTTAATATGGATGAATTTACAATAGAAGGCAATTGTGTTTCTCAACTGCCAGTAATTATTAATTCCATAAATTAATTTAGATAACAAGATTTCAAATTTAATGTAAAGGACGGACTGTTATCGAGCCTTACAAACTTAAGCAGTATAACTCTGGCCAGAAATCAATTTGCTTCATTCCCA
Source organism: Brachionus manjavacas (assembly GCA_019054805.1). Taxonomy (NCBI): domain Eukaryota; kingdom Metazoa; phylum Rotifera; class Eurotatoria; order Ploima; family Brachionidae; genus Brachionus; species Brachionus manjavacas. The sequence continues at coordinate 60,465 of JAHQIY010000026.1, forward strand.
CTCGGAGGTCCAACACAATTTACATCTGTTCATGTAAAATATATTTCTAAAGTCAAATTGAAGTTCCTGATCATTTTTGAATTCTCAGTTTCAATTTATTTGGCAAGATTTTAATTCTCAATTGGAAATGTCAAAAAATATCTTTTTATCATTTTTTCTAAAAATCCAAAATTTGTTCTGTTAAATGTATCACTCTAATCAAACTTTTGCTTATAATTCTAAAAAATTTTGGAAAATACAAAAATTATATTGCAGAGTATTGAGATGAATTAGGGAAAAAATTTAATGTATCAGTTGACTCTTAAAAAATTTTTGAATTTTTCATTTTTATTCAAAAAGTCACAATAAATTGTATTCATCTATTGACAACTAGAACAAAAAAACTATTATCGTTCTTTTAGATATTTAAAAAAAAAAACTATGACATAATAATTTTGGTTAAATTTGGTAAAATTCAAAACGGCCAATTTAAAATTCAAAATTTTTGAAAAGATGTCTTTTTTTTTCGAAAAATCGAAAATTTAAGATAGATTTTTTTTATAACAATTTAAAAATAACTATTTTTTTAACCAATTTATGAAAAAAAAACTATTTTTTAAATTTTCGATTTTTCGAAAAAAAAAAGACATTTTTTCAAAAATTTTGAAGCAAAATTATCTCAAAATCCCGAAAATTTACGCAATTTTTCGTAAAATACCTCTTTCTCACTTTTCGGATTTTACGTTAATTTACGTAAAATGTGGTAAAATTTTGTTAATTAACGATATTTTACGTAATTTTTCGTAAAATACTGTTATCAAATCACCACTGTATGTTTTAATGGAAAAATAAATGTTCTTTCTGTCCTTTTTAGAGGCTTATTCAATTCTTCTTAACGAAAGGACATCATTTTTGTACCTTTTGCCTTCTTTTTATTAAAAAATGTTCTATTTTGTACTTTTTAGAAATTATTTTAGATCTAACGTTGGAATAGACGTCCTTTTTATCCTTTTTGTCTTTTTATTGCTTAAAAAGAGAGAAATAATGACTTTTCAAAAAAAGTTAAAAAAATTTAAAAGGGATGTCTATTCTAGACTAAAGCTAGAAATAAATTCTTAAAAGAACATCCTTTCTATAAGGGTCCGTTGTCAATAGCTCATTGTATTCTTGATCCCCCCCCAAATTTTTATAATTCCACAATTTAATTTTGATCCATTTTTTAAATTGACATTAAGTGTTTAAAATTGATGAGAACTTCAAATTGATCAAACAAAGATGAATAACAATATTTTGTTTATTTTAAGTCAATAAATATGCAGCATAATCAAATTGATATAATACCATATAGTATATTTTCATTTGCTAAGCATTTATCTTCACTGAATATGAACAGTAATCAATTGACATCACTACCGTTGGGTACATACTAAAAAATTACCTTAAAATTTTTTTCTATTCTCTTCAAAAAAGATATCGGCACTTGGACTAGTATGGTCGAACTTAATCTTGGCACAAATCAATTATTATCGCTTCCAGATGACATAAACAAGCTGCAAAATTTGGAAGTTTTGATTTTGAGCAACAATTCACTTAGGGTGATTTTATCTGCAGTTTTAATTTAAAAGGTTATTTAATAAAACCATAAATTTTGAAGCGAATACCTCAATCAATTGGAAATTTGAGAAAACTTCGCACTTTGGATTTAGAGGAAAACAAGCTAGAATCATTGCCAAGTGAAATAGGAGCTTTAAGAGAATTAGCCCGATTAGTGGTAGCATCGAACCAGTTAACTCAAATTCCAAGAACTATCGGATCGCTTACAAGTCTTCAGTATTTAAATGTTGGTGAGAATAATCTTTCCAGTATTCCTGAAGAAATAGGTATATACTTATTATTCATCCAAAAAAAGAATAGACCTAAAATTACTAACATAATCCATAGGGCACCTTGAGAACCTTGAACACTTGTATCTAAATGATAATCCAAATTTAGCCACTTTGCCACTGGAATTAGGGCTATGTACTAAATTGCAAATTATGTCAATAGAAAATTGCCCCTTACACAAAATGCCACCTGAGATAGTCGGGGGCGGACCTTCTCTAGTAATACAAGTAATTGAATGAAAAAAATTGAAAAAAAGAAAAGATTTTTAATATATTTTATTTTTAGTTTTTGCGAGTACAGGGACAATACTCCAACAGTTGAGTTTGTATATGTATTTATAAAAAGATTTTAGTCAATTGACAAAATCAATTGTATGTTTACACTTAGAATTCGTATCTAATTTTAACTTTTTTAATCGTTATTTTTCCAAAATATTTTTTTATTTTGTTGATTCAAAACATTTAAATGAATTTTTTAATTTTTTAAATTTTTAATAAAAATTCTATGTTTATAAAATTTTCAGTTTTTATCTTAAAATATTTTTCATTTTGCTATTTCTGCATTTATTTTAAAATTCAACAAAACCTTATTAATTAATATACAACGTAATGAATCGCTCTTTAAAATAAAATTTGTCAACTTTATTTTTAAACATCATTTAGTATCTTTAGTAAACAAAACTTGGAGTCATACTTTTCTAAAAGCATTAAATAATAATAATAATTATAATAATTAACTACTGCAAGAAACTTGCGGATAAGTCTTACACGGAAGACTTCTCCGCAAGTTTTTGAATTGATTCGCTGAGCAAGAGTTGATCACTTCCTCAGAAAGCTTGTTCCCCCAGGTCTTATTCTCATTTGAGATCTTACTTAGAAATTATGAGAAAATTTCTAATTATTCTCAGTTATATCTCATTAAAGATCTGAATGAGATCTGAATTGGAAAAATTACTTGTGGATTTAATTATTGAGATCTAACTTAGAAAAAAGCATAATTTCTAAAATAATTCTCACTTCTTTCTCGCTTTAGATCATCAATTGATCTCAATAAGAAAAATTTTGCTGTCAATTTTTTAAAAGAGATTTTAAGAATTAAAAAATATCTTTATTTAAATAAAAAGTAAATAAATATATTTATGCAATCTGTTCACTTTCCAATTAACAAGGAAAATAATAATTATTGGTAAAATATAACATCATAAATATTAAATGGAAAATAATAATTATTGTTTTGTTTTAGGACTATAGCCGAAAGAGTTATTAAACTAGCCACAAAGGTCAATGATGAGAGTAATATTACTCCAATGTTTCAAAGCGTAAAGCGGCAAACAAACTTAAAACTCTGGATTAAATTTTCCTTAGAAAATTGCGCATTGATGGCTTTTGGATGGCTTGCTTTGTAATTGATCAATTATAGAAAAATACCGCTAATTATAGTTTTTTCTCATGACTTTTGATTAGTTTTTTAATGTATCTTTTTTTGTCTTAAGAATTGAATTATGAAGAAAAATTACACTATAAATTAGTATACTAAGGATTTAATATTTTTAATAATTTGAAAAAAAAATTTCAGAAAATAAAGTTTCAATACTATTCTAAACCGATTATATTATTTTTTTAGAACAATAAAAAAATGAATAATTTTATGACAAATTTAGTCGATTCTCAATATTTAAAATCGCGAAATCGAGAACAAACAACCAAATCCCGAAAAAAAATGAAAATGCTTTCTCAAGGTATTAATTTAGTGGAAGAAAAAGCAATATTGGATCATTCAAATAACCAAAACGAATATGAAAAAGAGGATGAATTATTTACAGTTCAAGATAATAGCATTTTAAACCTAGATAATTCGATTAGCAGTAAAAATTCAGAATCCTCATTCTATGACAATAATGAGAGTGATGAAAGCGAAGATGATTACACAAAAGGTGATAGCTTTCTATATTCAGGTTCAAATTTAATGGTTAGTGAATTTATGGATCTGTTTTTCAATATCAGACAGAAACACAACTTATCTGATTCGGCATCAAATGATTTACTAAAATTCATTAAAATCATTCTTCCAGAAAAAAATAATTGTCCTAAAACTCATTTATATCTAGAAAAAAAAATTTTTAATGAACAAAATTCTATTAATTATTTGGTATGTAATAATTGCGACAAATTATTTGATTCACAAGTTACTTTTTCCGAGAAAAAACAAACTTGTTTAGATTGTGACAGTTTTTTGAATCAATTTGTGGTTTTTGACTTAGAAACACAAATTTTCTCAATATTGTCTAACAAGAATTATTTATCTCAAATAGAAAAGTCTCTTTATGAAAGCTATAAAAACTTACAAAATAAACAGATACATAGGCCTCAAGATGGAATTATATATAAAAAATATCTAATTGAGCAAAATAACGAAAAAAATATAGTAATATCATTGGCTTTAAATGGGGACGGTGCTCCAATGACATCTTCTAAAAGTTATAAAATATGGCCAATAACTGGCACCGTTTTAGAGCTCGATCCATCAAGCAGAGAAAAATTTGAAAACTTAATATTTTTAGGTAAGCTGAAATATTAAATAATGATAAAATTTATTTTATTTAAAGGCCTGTGGATAAATGATGCTCAGCCTAATTATAAAATTTTTTACACAAAGTGTCTTGAGAAGCTTGATTTTCTAATGAAAAGAGTTCTTGTTTTTGATAGTAAATTTGCATTAAATAAATTTTGAATTTTTATTTCCAATTTCAAATTAAACAAGACAAAAAGTTCAATATTAGAATTCAATCTTTGATTTTTGATTTACCTGCTAAAGCTAGTGCACTAAATATTAAACAATTCAATGGGGAATACGGGTGTATAGCGTGCTATCACAAAGGCCTTTATTCACACATGTTAAGAACTAGAATTTATCCTCCTCAAGACGTATTTTTAATTTTAGCTTAATATTAAATTATTAAAATTAACTTTTCGTAGTTAATACTCAAGACAAAAAATGATTATGAAAAATTCAGTCATATTTCTGAGATTTTGAATGAACCGATATTTGGAATTTATGGAAAAAGCTGTTTTCATCATTTAATTTCTATACCTGAACAAGTGCCATTTGATTATATGCATCTTGTTCTCTCAGGTCATACAAAATGGCTTTTAAAGCAGTTCTTTTTCGAAAAAGACAATGATTCTTATATTGGTTGTAAAAAAATTTAAATTTTAAAAATTTTTTATAAATTTTTTATTTCAGGTAATCGTTTAACTGAAATTAATGATATTATTTCAAAGCACCGAGTTCCAAATTGTCTGACACGGAAATTTCCTAAAATCCAGAAGAACATTTGCTTTAAATCTTCTGAGTTAAAAATATTTATTTTTCATTTAGCTCTACCTTTGCTTAAAAATATTTTACCAGATTCATATTGGTATTTATTATGTCTTTATGTTTTTTCAATCCGAGTCCTCTATGAACCAGTAGACACTGCTGAAGAAATTGACAAAGCCAAAAAATTATTTGATATTTATTTCAAACAAATCGAAAATTTTTTTGGAGAAAAAGCATACACATACACTTTACACGCACATAAGCATTTATTTGAACAAGTAAAATATCATGGACCCCTCAAGTGTCATTCGCAGTTTGTATATGAAGTATAAATTTTTTTTTTATCGTTGACAATCATTCTTCAAGTTAAATCAATTATGCTAAGCAATAATCTATAGTATAATTAATGATTAGAAATTTGAATGAAGACAAAAAAATTGACATTAATTGAATAATATTTAAAAGGACTCTGAACTTTTGAACCTAAAAGTGAAATAGGTTGGTTAAAAGAAAAAAAGTCTAAAGTTCAAAATAAATGCTTATTAAATTATTAGAGTTTTATGATTTTTTTTTGAATTTCAATATTAGTTCTGAGCAGTTTATCAAAAAAAATGGAATATAATTAACTTTATTTTTATTAATAAATTTGATTTAAACAAATAATTTTTTTAAGGGAGCGCTATTTAATATCAAAAATTTGATCAAAGGAAGCCGTGGCTATCTTCATCAAGTATCAAGAAAAATTTTTTTAAAAAAAAAACTCCATGATAACAAAAATATTAAAAATTTATCTCTTCAAATTTTTAACGAAAAATTTATCAATTCCAAAAAAGGTTCATTTTTCGACATTGAACTGATAAATCCGTTTCAAAAAGAAAGTTTAGATAATGATATATTTACGAATTTTCAAAAAAATCATGGAAAAACAATCGATAATAATTTATTTATTTGTTCCGATAGATGTTTAATAAAAGGAAGAATTTTCCATGCATTATCTTATAATCGAAAAGGTAATTTGGATAATTATACAGTTTTTTTTGAGACAAAAAGCTCGGAATTGGTCGGCCAAATAATCAAATTTTTTGAATTTGAGACAAAAATATATGCGATAATGAATTTATTTGAAAAAGTCGAGAGCGTGGATTTAAAAAATATATTATTTTTCAAAAATAATGAACACTTTCAAATGTATTATCAAAGATATTATACGTGTTTAAAAAATAAATGCGTTTCAAAAACTATAATTGAGTGTCAGAAAATTAAGTATCATTCAGTTGTAATTGAAAAAGAAGATTTTATATTTGTTTCTAAGCTTATCTATGAATATGAACATGATTAAAAAAAATTTAAGCTGAAATTCAAATTTCAATTTTATTAAGATGTCAGGAAACGATTTCGTTTGTGTTTATTTCAAGAAAGATAATACATTCACTGTTTATCATGATACAAAAAAAAAGCTTCAAAAATGCAAATCAGCAAAATTTAAATTTGAAAATGATTGGATAACCGGCGAGATAGTCACACGAGGTATTAAATTAAATTTTTTTCAATTTTTTTGATGCTTAATTAAGTTTTTTTTTTATACTTTATAAAGGTTCTTTTAGACATTGTAATAAATTCGGATCAAAATTAAATGCAGGTAAAATTGAAACCGACATCGAAGAAACCGATTTTGAATATAGAGAAGATACACAATTAAAGAGAAGTTTTAAATTATTTTAGATTTTAAACCAAATAATAATTTTTTTTTCTAAAGAAGGCATGTTAAATAGCAATAACCAAATTCTCAAGGATCTTAGCTATTTAAAACATTTTTCAGAAAAAATTAAAAGCAAGTCAATTAAGGCAGCTGATCTCGATAAAACAGATATTAGTGATTTTGATCCTACGTCATCTGATAATGAATCCTCTATCGATCAAATTTATCCAAATTCTTCCAAGCAGTTCTGTTCAAAGCCATTAACTTATCAGTCTACTCCAAATAGCAAAACAACCCATGATACAGAAGCTTCTACAGTATTTTCTGCCTCAGCCAGTTGTCATAGAAGTAAATCAAGTCCGAAGAAAGCTAGTCAAAGTGGCACGAATTTCCTAGAAGATAAAATTTTAAAGATTGAAAAAAACGTTTCTGAAATTCTGGAAATTTTGAAAAGAAATAAAAAAGTCAACAATTATCCTACAGAAATCGTAAGAGTTTTCTTTAAAATTTTCTAAAACAATTTAATTTACTTAACTTATTATTAATATTTTATTTAATTCTGTCTCAAATTTTAAACCAAACTAAGCTGTTCGTGATAAGTCTGGTTAGATATAAATATTAATTTTAAATAAAAATGAGTCAACATATAAACAAACATCGTTTAATTTTTTTATCCAAATTTTTATCAAATAATGTATTATTTAGATGTACAATGGGAAAAATCTTTTAAATGTAAGAGCTTCAAATCAAACATCTTTTGTTTCGATAATTATGGATATTCTTTTTACACATGAAGAACAAAATAATGGACTAGTGATTAAAGTTAAATCAACAGCTAAAAGAAGTCAGCTTGAACCGTCAAGGGTTCAACTTTTAAAAGGTAAGAGAAATTATTTTCTAAATACAAGTGATCATTTTATTCCTAAAATAGATGCTTTTATGATAAAATTTCAAATCCCAGAAAATAAAATTGAAGACACATGGTATTCAGTGGGAAAAATTGCTAACAGAAGGTGTTATGATGCTGCCAAACGTCAAATCAAAGCATAATTTTTTTTTATTTTTTTTTGTTCGATATAGTAAGTTTATATATTTTTATACGCATTTAGACAATTTGAATAATTTTTATTAGCCAGGTTTAAAAGTTTTGTAAAAATTTAAATATTAAATTATGTTAATCTCTTTTTTTTGTATGTTTTTTAAAATCAAATTATAATACATTAAAGTCTATTTTTTTTATTAGAATTTAATTGAACCAAAAATTAAATTAAAAATTTTAAATAAATTTATATAAAAATGAAATTTTTTAATTAATTTTTTTTATAAAAAGTTTAATTAAAACCATACTCATAATAAAACTCAAATAATTTTATATCTTCAGATTCTATTTTTTTAGATCTTCATTAGAATAAAATGAGAAGCTCTGGAGAAGCTCTGAAGAAGCTCTGGAGAAGCTCTGGAGAAGCTCACGCGAATCTTCATACACTTTTTCTCATGAGATCTCATCTGAATCCCATTTCTTTCGCGATGAATTCGACATTGCATCTCAGTTAGATCTACTATGAGATATAAATGAGAACAAGACCTGGGCCATTCATTTACTACTCTATTGATAAAAAGTGTTCCCTTTGTCTGCCCTGATAGTCTTCTTTTGTGTCCCCTGATTCCCTGAGCTGGGCCTGATGAAGCTATCAATTTGCATCAATTAGGAAGTTTTTTCCAATTAACTTTATTGTTCCAACTTTTGAATTTTAAAAAGCTGGATCAAGTTCCTCTTTCTCTTCTCTCGCTTAGCGGAGTCAAACCAAGAACTGCTAGTCTCCTGCTATATTCCCAGTTACGGATTCTTGGTACGAACTTTGTGGCTCTTCTCTGGACATTCTCAATTACTCTAATATCCTTTGCTGTATGAGGCGACCAGATTACTGCGGCATATTCCAGATGAGGCCTTAAGAATGTGCAAAACAACAGTCTTAGCGTATCAATTGTCCAGAACCTGAAATTTCGTCGTAATTATATAGGTTTTACTCAATATAGGTTTTCCAAAATTCGAAAAATTCATTCCAAAAAACCTATTTGAAAAATGTCAAAAAATGGGTGTTTTGCTCTTTTTTGAAGTCGCCTAAAATCTTGTTCTTTTAACTTTTTTAACTTTTGTAAATTGTATCATGTAGAACTTTTTGCACTCTTGAATTTGAGCTGTTAATCATTATCGGAGCTATTCTGCGGTGACTTGAAAACTAAAGTAATCACTTGTAAGTTTCCCATGTGCTCAACTTTTCGAATCTTTGACCTTTTTTTGATCTGTAAAAGCCAAAGTTAAGAAAATTTCAAGATCTATCTAGTGGTAACTTCGGTTTTGTGCTCGTATATGCTCGAAACTCCGTCCAAATCAGCTTTTGGTCTTAACTTTCAATAGACTAATTATTTGGGTTTTCTCTTAAACCCAGATCCGAATTTTTGTAACCTAAAATCCGGCTTTGTGAAATTGATTTCAATTCACTCATTTCAATTCATGACAACGCTAATAACTTATGAACGAAAAGGATAAAATTATTCTGCAAAAGGTTACATATTGTAACAATTTTGTTACAACTAAAAATAATGGTCTGCAAAAACTCTGTAGCTGTGCAAAATTTGCACACCATTAAAAAAGATGCCCGATCCACTCTACATTGTTTTTGCAGATCCATTTATTTAGGTTTAACAAAATTGTACCCTTTTGCAGAATAATTTTATCACTTTCCATTCAAAAGTTATTCGAATGAATTGAAATGAACTTCTAAAAGCCCTAAAATCCGGATCCAATTCTATAAATGTAAAATATTGAGCCGTAATATCAATGATTAAATCGTCATATAAAAATTAGACGGAGTTCGGAGCAAAGCGCTGGTTTAGGGATTCGGGTATGCTGTAGATTAGAGAACTGTTAGTTAAAATTAAAATCATTAATCAAATTATCCAAATGACGATTTTATTTGATTTCATATGACAACTTAGTTATTGATATGCGGGTTAATATGCATCCTTCTATTAAATGAATTAAAAAAGGATCCGGATTTTTCCAAAATTAAATTATAAAATAAAAATTAAGACTATGTTCTACGCACGGGAGATAGAGTCTAAGTCCCAAGTCCGGACTTAAGTTTTTTCATTTCTTATGAAAATTTTTTCTTTTACATTTAATTTCGGACTATTGACTTAAAAAATAATTCATAAAATTTTTATAATTATTTCCGAAATTGTTATGACAAAAATTAAATTTATTTTAATTTATTGATTTTTGGTAATAAAAATCCGTAAGGAAAATCTGTTTTCAAGGTGGCAAAAATCCGGATCCGTACTTTAGGGACAACCAATTATTTGCTAACTTTGAATCTCAGTAACATGTTTTCACCTGTTTTTCATCATCAAAATGGTACAGTTATAAAAAAGACTGTTTTTAATACCCCAAAAAACAAAACAAAAACAAGTCGTGTACTATTAACTTAATGGAATCTCACGACATTTTGAGTTGCTGAGCGTCTAATAACAAGAGTTTTGATGTTTAGAAGGTCTTTGATAGCTTATCGTATCCTAATGGTAAAACTTGAAAAGGATGACTTATTCAATAAATTTTTCAATAAAATATTTTTATTAATTTTTTTTAATTTAAAAATTTAAATCAACAATTATCTTAGTTTTGAAAAACGAATCTGAGTATCAAAAAATCTAAAGTACTTTATTTTGGCAAAATATGTCCAAATCATAAAACTTTCTAAAAAGCAGTGTCACAAGTGAACTTGTGGAGATAGAGTCACATTTCATTCACTTATAGGGACTAAGGAGTAAATATCTCATCACTCGACTAAATTCGAGTAAAATAATGACAAAAGCCAAGAATAAGGGAGAATTTAAACAAAGGAAATAATAAAAAAAATACTCAAGTATTAGGTAAATTATAGAATTTGACTTTAAAATTTTAGGCATTTAATTACTGAGATGTTGATTTCTCAAAAAAAATGATAAAAAAAAAAAAAAAAAAAAAAATATTTTATTTGAAATTATTATTGATTTTTAGCTTTTTAAAAAAATGAAAATTTTTAAACGTTTCTTTTGGATTTAGCAAAACCGACTCTCAAATTGGTTACATCAAATTCAGTGTAATAACTTCCAATAAAGACGTCACCAAGAATCCAAAGAGGTCCAGCTAAAATTGTGATTATAATTTTATTGAAAGCTTTTAAATTTAATTCTTTGATATTTACCTGGGGCAGGAATATCCATCCCGATGAAACCACTTAAACAAATTGTTTGTCCAAATTGCGAGACCTTTAGGAACAAAATGGCTCGTATGTATTTTTGATTTTTCTTTAAATATTAATAAACTACTTTCAAAACGTAATCGTTTCCATGCAAAATAAATTGTTTTCCATTTATCACAAAAGTTACATCTCAAAAGTTAAAAATATAGAAAATTTTGATATTTACTTTTTAACAGTTTTACCTGGTAAATTGTCAGTCAAATTACATGGGATCATATATTCTCCACCTGCTATTGGCAATGCTCCGATTAATTCATTTATCTTACTCACCTCATTTTTTGGACCAGCTAAAAGAGAAGTACCTGTATCAGCTATGGCTTGACAACCGCCTTGGCAAAACGAAGAGCCTTTAATGTTAACTCTTAAAGTTGAAAAATTTTACTTAAAAAAAATCCTTAAATTAATCAAAATCTACTCGTCCATCTTAAATTGCCAGTATCCAACTCTTGTTACTGGAGCATATGTGAATTCGCCTTCGTAATAATTTGGGTCTGAACCTCCAAAAAATAGTTCACCTCCTTTAGGCTCATTAGGGTCACTATTAAAAATAATAATTTTTTTTTAATTTCAAAGCAACAATTACCGATCAAGCCAAAATGAGAACACATTATTTTGAACTAGGCCTTGCTTAAACATATTGTTAAATACAGTTTCTACATTATCTACTGAAATAGTCCTAAATGCCATTCCCAAAATTCCCTAAATAAGCTTTTATAAATTTTTTTTTCTTCCAATTTTAATAATTACATCGAATTTGGCAGCAACAAAAGTTATTCCTAATATATTTTTTTAAATAAATCTAATATCAATAATTTTTTTTGAAAACCAAACCTGGTTGATGAGTAGCTTCGGCAAATACTTGGTTCTTAATTGATAATCCAGCAATGGTAACGGTATCCTGACTCAAAAAACCAGTCAAGCTTCCAGTTCCGTATTGGATCTCAAATTTAGTGTCATTACGGACATATGTTGAAGATTTATCAGCGTGATATTTATGATGAACAACTAAAAAGATCAAAATTCAAAAGGAAAAAATAAAAATTTTTGAATTTAGTACGGCATGCAATATCGGTAATAGCACACTTGCTTGACGGAACCCATAAGTTGCTAGATCCAGTATCAAAAATCACAGTAAACTTCTGCTCTGGTGTTCCAATTGAAATAGGACCATAGTACTGAGCGTCTAAATAATTTGATAAAGGTTCGGGAACAGGACCTGTATACTGATATTTTCTTCTAAACCATGAAGTTTCACTTCCAGCTTTTTTTAGCTGATCTCTGGCTGAATCAAATTTTTGTAGCTTAATGCTATTTGAATTGAAAATATACTTTTCTAATGTATTCACTGAAATTTACCTAGGAAGAGAATTGGAACTACCGAGTAGTTCAATAATTACGAAAATAGCAAGAAAAATTAGTTTCATTTTTGATAAATTTTTGAATAAAAATTTTAATTTTGAAAACTTAAATAATCAGTTTTTTTAAGGATTAGAAAAAAATCATACTTCATGCTATCATAAGATATAAAAATTTCACAAGAAGATAATTTAATCCAGAATTTATTTTTATATTATCAAAATTTTTAAAGATAAAAGTCACATGGTTCACTCAAGTTCCAAGTTAAATTGATAATTTTAAATTGGTAATTTTGAATTTGTTTTAGAAAACTGATTACTCTTAAATAAGCATTTGGTTCTAAATTCATATTTTTTAGAAATGAAAATTCTGTTTTTTCTTGGACTACTAATTGGGTCGATGTATTGTCAAATTGATGATACATTTTGCAATTTAGACAATATAGGTAAAATAAATTTGATTATTTTGACATTGCAGAAAATTAATTTGTCACGAATTTTTTAGTATCCGATGATGGCGAGCAGTTTTCTATTCCATCACAAAATTCATCGCAAAGATTTCAGATCTCTGCAGAGAAAAATTCCAACAAAAATTTATTTACTGTTGAAATTGATGAATTCTTTGATGGTCAAAGTAATATAGGAATATCAATAAACACTTTTGTTGGCCAAAAAATATACACCTATAGTTATTATGATCAAAATGAACTTCTGCTAATCGAAAGTAGGCTTTTTTAAAAAATTTAATCAAATAATCTTTGAAAATTTTGAAGATGAAAAATGCAAGGTTTATAAGCTGAATGAATCATTTGGTCTAACGCCTTTTTATGTCGTCAATACGCCTGATGGTAAAGAGCATATCATTTCAGAATTGGGTTTCTTTTTATCAAATCTTCAAATTCAGGCAAAGATTCTTGAAAATAAAATACAAATTTTAAGTCTTTCTTTTTTTAGACTGCTTATTTAGGCTCAAAAAATAGATATGTGAGAGGAATTCCAGTCAGAGAGTGGCAAACATGTTTATATTCGAAAAAAGAAAGTTCAACTCTAAAAGTCACACTTTCTTTTACAAGTAATTTTTTCCTACGATCAATTGTTGAAGATATTCTATTTGGCTAAACTAAAGATGAAAAAATGTGGTTACCAGCATTTCTTGTTCCAGGATATGAATCAATACCGGTGCAAGCAAAAATTGAATACAAAGACAAAGATTCCAAATATTTTACTGAAACCATATCCTATACTCAATTCAAACCAGGAGTTCTTCTCCAAGAAGAAGATTATTTCGTAAATCAATTAATATCACATGCTTTTAAGGAGAACTCATTTATTTCATTTTCATTCAGACTCGCTCGGGCATCTATTGTGAAGGAAGAATAACAAAAAAACCTTTACCCAATATTCCAAATTCTTTTTCACTAGTTCTTCAGGCAGCTCAATCTAGTATTGGTGCTGATAGCCTCTCTGGAACAATATCAACTAGTAGAGTAATTTTTTTGATTTTTTTTAAATAAAGTTTTAAGTTTTTTTTTTCCAAAATTAGTTGGAATTTGATTATGATAAAAAACTTTATAGATACGATTATAGACTTAACGGAATTAGATACACTGAAATACATGATAGAAATACCAATCTTAAATATGTTCTAGACCGGTATCACCGAAATTGTTCAATACAGCTAATGCAGGATTTGAGCATCGAAGATAATCCTTTTGAATTATTTGAATTTAATAAGGACCCTCCATTTGAATATGTTGGCCAAGTATGTTGACATAAAGAATAGAAGAAAGAAAAAATAATTATCAATTTTCTTTTAAAGAGAAGAGTAAGAGGAATTAATACAGATGTCTGGATTGCACCTAGAGGAGGAAAAAAATGGAATGGAACTTGGGAATGGCATTTTATGGCTGATGGATGGATTGTACAGGAAACAACTGCTATCAAGCGTAACGAACCATTATTATTGCTTTTTAATTTGAATGTTCCAACTCCAAATGGAAATGTATGAGAAGCATTTTTATTAGAATAAAATGAACTTAAAAAATTTTTAAAGATCAAAAGACCCATTTATTACCATATATCTAATTTTGATCAAACTCGAATTGATATTTTTGACTTTGACGTTTCGAGCTGCACTAGCCTAAAGAATCAACATTTAAGATTTAGCTTAACATGTAAGTTTAAATTTAAAATTTTTTCAAACCAATTTATTAATTTCACAGCGGACAAATATGAAATAATGAAACAAAATAGGCTTTCGCTGAGAGAAGGATTAGTTAATGCCATAAAAGAAACAACTAAAGTAGACTATATACGTATTTCTCAACTTGAAGTAATAATCACCTTGTTTAGTTATAGTTCTTTACTCAAATTTTTTTCTTTAGCCGGTCTTCGATAATGGAACTGTTTATGTCTTGTTTACATTAATAGACAGGTCAACTCTTGGAACTGTTGACCAAATTGATTTAAAAGGTTTTATTTTTTTTTCTAAAATCCAAATTTTTATTTAATTAACTTTTTAGATGCCATTAAAAACCTTAATGACTCGATAGTTTCATCAAAATTGTCAGTAAGTTTTGTTGACTTAGATAACAAGGTAATTTGATAGAATAAAAATAAGTAAAAATAAATGAATATTATTAATCAAATTAAGAATTATGAAGTAAAAGTCGACAGCGGAAGTTTGATTCCATTAAATGAACGAAATGGCAGATACGAATATTCCTATTACGATATTAAGAAAGGATACGGTGGCGGAGAAGTGGCTGGATTTATAATTGGTTTTTTGATTGTTGGTTTGGTCGTTGGTCTGGTTGCAGGCGTTTTCTTTATCCTCAAACGCCAATCTATAGCTTCAGGTCCATTGAGTTTTTTGAATCCAAACTTTAAAAATGAAGCTTAATTTTTTATTTACACAAATACTTTCAAAATTAAATAATCTAAATTTATTTTTAAATAAACCATATTTTGTTTAAATTTTTTTTGAACACAGGTTTTTTCAAGACTTCACTCGAAGGATGACTCCGGAAAAAAACAAAAAAACTTAGTGTTATTATATCTTCAAAAATTAATTTAAAATCAATTGAAATCTAATAAAATAAAATTTAAAAAAAAATTAAAAAAAAATTGATATTAATTTATTTATCTTTGATATCTTTGAAAAATTAAAAAATTAAAAACATATCGAATTAGACAAATCATTTGTTCATTCCTTATTAAATTGTGATTATAAAATACTCAATAAATCTATAGTGATTTTTTAGGCTAAATTTTCAGTTAATTTTTAGCGTTTAGAATTAAAATTTAAGGACTGAATTTTTGCGTATAATTACGTAAGATCGAAGTAAAAATCACTTCTTTAAAATTTTTTTGATAAATTAATTTTATTTTTTTATCAAACCCAATGTTCTTATCTATTCAAGACAAGATTTTTTATACTATTTTTTTTTAATCAAGCTAACGAATATTTTTAGCAATTTTTTTTTAGATAAACAATATATTTGAAATGATAATCTAATTAAAAAATTGAAAGAAAAACAGTTTTAGAGAAAGAAAATAAAAATAATTTTCAAAAATTAATAAAATGACTTTTAAATGGAAATGCTTGCTATCATATTGCATAGTAATTTTGTATTTGAGTACAGTCCAAGCACAAGAGCAAGACCTTGAATTTTGTGATATACAAAATCTTCGTAAAAAAATTTTTTTAGGAATATTTAATGACTAAAAATTGATAATTTTTAGCTGCCGATCCATTACAGCTTAAAATTCCTAGATTAAACCAAACAGACCAGTACCAAGCAGTTGTGGAAAGAAACGATTTTGGCCTGACAGAAGAAATTATAGAATATTTTGATGGTGCAGCGAATTTTGGAGTAGCGATTACGACTCTCGGCGGAGAAATTACCCGAAGTTATGCAAATTTTTTTTTGAATCAACTGTTACTGGTCAAAGGTAAAAATGATCATTCAATAGATTGACAATTAATTTATTAAATCTCTAAGGCAAAGCATGTTCAGTGAAAAAATTGAATGAATCCTACAGTCTAACACCTTTTCAATTAGTAATTGATCAGCAAGGAAATGAACACATAATTTCTCCATTGAGCTTAGCTTTGAAAAATTTAGAGGTAAAATTAAAGTTTTTCAAAATTAAGACTTATTGTTCCAAGTTAGGAGCAATTTTTTAAAAGTATTTTAAGAAGCCATAAATAAAATCAAAGTCATTTCTTAATCTTCTTTATTCTTTATTAGGTGAATCTTTTTGGTAACACAATTTAACTCTTTGCTGAAAATAATTCTAAAATCAAGTCATATTTTGTATTTTTCACTTATTTTGGAATATTTTTAATCGCTTGCCTTTTAACCAGTAACACAAAAATCGGAATTCTTAATTAAAACAAATCTTAGCTTGGTATAGATAAAGAAATAGGAAAATTATTGATATCAAATTTAGTTCTAATTTATAAAAGACTTAGTATAAATAAGTTTTAGGACTAAATTTTTTTAAAAAGTAATGAAAAGTAATTTTTTGTATTAAAAAGTAAGACCCCTAAAAATTATTAGATTTTTTGTACTTTCTAATTTTGGGTGACTTTGGGAATACTTTTAAAATACATACACTCTATTTATGGAACCTTTGGAACAAGGTAATAATGACTGGGTATTGTTCGTGTAAATATTTCTCCAAAATTGCTCATGCATCAGCTTAAGTCTTTCTGGTTGTTTTATTTGAATTTTTGAAGTTTGTTTACACTGGATCATCGTCTTTTGTAAGAGGCATTCCAGTAAATGAATGGCAAACATGTGTATTTAACAAAGAAAAAAAAGAAACTTTAAAGATTACCATTTCTTATTCAAGTACTTTTTAATATACTTGAGACTTTTTTTAAAAAGTTAATTTTTAGACGACAAAAAATGGTCACCAGCGCAAATAATTCCAGATTTCCTATCAATCCCGGTTCAAACTTTAGTTGAATCAAAAAGTCAAGATGGCACCTATAAGGCCGAATATTTTTCGGTTTTTAAATATAAGCATGGAATTGATTTGGAAGTCGAAGACTATTTTCTTCCATCAGGAATATTTTGTCCTGGCCTAGCTAATTTAAAGCCTTTACCAAACATTCCAAAAACATTTTCATTTGCCAATCAACTAGTTGAAACAGTGGAAGAAATTATGGATAAAGCAGGAAAAATTGATACCATTCGTGTAATAACATCTTGATACATATTCAAAAAATGCTTTATCTCTACCATAATTCCATTTTTCTTTTTTAGGAGGAATATGATTATGAAGCAAAGCTCTTTAGATTTGATTACGATCAAAAAAACATGCCTATGACTGAAATTCATGACTTCAACACAGGTTTCCAAGTTAAGTTTTTGAATGACCCCTTTTTGACTTTTTTTAATTAAGGTCTAAACTATATTACTAATCGAAAAACTGGGGTTTGCAAAATTGAGAAACTAAAAGGGGGCTCCCCTGATAGCCAAGTAAATGGCTCGTTGATAGAGATTCGTGATCCCACGGCATTTTTTGATTTTGACAATGCTGAAGTCCATTTTGTAGGCCTGGTAAATATTCTATCCGCTCAGAATGTGACAAATTTTGGAAATCTTATTTTTCTCTGTAGAAAAGAATAGATGGTATTTTGACTAATGTTTGGATTGGAAAAAAGAAGTTGAATGGAAAAGATTCCATTATTGAATGGCATTTCTTGGCTCAAACTTGGAATAAAACTGAATGGACAGAGCCATACCAAACTACTCCATTGAAGATAACCATTTTTACTCCGATTCTCATTCCCGGAACCAATATAACTGTACCATCAAATTGTTTAATTAATTTTTTTTTAAAAAGCTAATTGAAGGGTGTGGGCAAGTTTACAAACAATATATTCTATTTCCGTGAGCATGAATTGAATATTTATGATTTTAACATTCGGCCTTGCTTGGAAGATAAGCCAAGACAAACATTATCCATTTCAATTTCATGTAATATTAGTATTTGGTATTTTTACCACTAAATCTAATTTAATTTTTACAGCTAAAAATTCTGAGTTAATCAAATCAAGCTTGCAGTCATTTAGACGTGGTTTTGTTATGGCCGTCAAAGATATTGCCCGAGTTTCTATTTTAAGAATGACACCTCCTAGGGTTAAAAATTTTGAACAACCTTTTTTTAAAGAAAAAACATTTTTTGATAATCTGGGTTTTGTAAAATTATTAAAATCCAATTTTTTGAGTCAAAAAATGTAAATTATTTTTTCTTAACTTTACTAACAGGTCTATTTAGATTGCTTTTGCTGACGATGTAATTATAGCTTCATTTACCATTTTTGAACGTTCGGAGTATGGAGATGTCATATTTCCAAAAGATGACGTGATATTAAAAGGTAGAATTTAATTCATCGGTCAAGATTATTTAAAAAAGCTTAAAATTTAGATGCTGTTCAAAATCTTAACGATTACTTTGCTCAAACTGATCTTGAAATAAAGTTCATGGATGCTTTAAAGAGAGTTGTTTTTTTGTTTTTTTTTTTTTTATAGAAATTAATTTTCTTTAATAGAATGTATCTGTCACTGGTCTTTCAAAGTCATTAAACGATCACTTTGAATCCGAGGGTATTGAGAATATAAGAATTGGAAAAATTGACAATGGATATTCAGGAAGTAGGAATATGCTTTTACAAATGTTTGGATAAAAATTTATTTTAAAAATAATTTAAGGTTCAATTGCTATCCTTGCCATTGTAGTTATAGTGTTGGGAAGCTTAATTGGCTTGGTATTTACAATATTGCAAAAACAAGGCAAAATAAAACTACCACTAATAAATTAATTATTTTTGTTTAAAGACAATTTCAATAAATTATTTTTTTAACATCAAATTAAACTTTATTATCAGCCTTAATTTAATAAAAAATGATAATTATTTAAAGTTTATTTTTTATTCGAAACAGAGTTTTATCAATTCGTTTTGAAATTTATTGGTGATAAAACTATTTATTTTTACAAGCCAAATTCATCAAATTAAAAAAAGAGTATTTTTAATTTTCCAAAATAAATTGGTAAATGATAAACTTATCACTTTTGAGATAATTTTTCAGCACAGATAAAGAACCAAGCTAGGTAATTCAAATCGCAATGAGCATATCTTCATAAGATTTGGTAATTGCATGATTTTTTTATGTTCAAAGGATCATTTTTATTAAATTTTTAATAATTAGAAAATGTCAAAAATTTGCCGAAAATTCATATTTTGCATATTTTTTGTGCAATTTAAAATCTATGCTGGCCAAGATTCAGTCTGTGATCCTACGTGTAAGACAATGTATTTTATTAAAACAAAATTTCTAGTCAAATTTTTAGCTCCAATTGACTTGAAAATTCCTAGTTTACCAGTTAATGGACAATTTCGAGTATTGATAGAAAAAAATGCTGACGGAATCACTGAAGAAACGACAGAAATTTATGATGGCCTTAACAATATAGGAATTGTCACTTACTATTTGGCTTCAATCAAAACCAAAATGTATGCATATTACAAAATAAATGAGCTGATAACAGTAGCAGGTATTAGATACGTAAAAATTAGGAGAAAAACTTAAACATTTTTTATGTAATTGTACTCTTAAAAAGGAGATGAATGCAAAGTTTACCCTTTAAATAGTTCCATTGGATTAACACCGTTTCAAATAATAAACGTAAATGGTTCGCAGCATATTGCTTCCCCATTGACAGTTCTGTCCTTAAGTCAGGATTTAAATGTAAAATTAAACAAAAAATTTCTTCGATTTAAAGCTAAAATTTCTAGTTTAAATTTATTGGCTCCAATGGTTTTGTCAGAGGAATACCAGTAAACGAATGGCAATATTGTATTCAGCCAATTCAAGGAAATACATTTCTGAAAATTACTGTTGCGTTTTCTGGTAAATTAAAAAATGCATCCAAATTTTAAATATAGAATTTTTTCAAAAAAAGATGACACAAAATGGACACCTGCACAACAAATAAAATCTTTTCCCTCTATCCCTGTTCAAGTTTCTATTCAATTTAGATCACCAAATGAAACAGCCATAAAAAATGAGTTCTATTCCATTACAAAATTCAGAGAACTCGATTTTGTTCAAGAAGAAGAGTATTTTGTAAGTCTTTGACTCTGATCGAGCATTCTTTTAGTTATTTGTCTTTTTTAGACTCCTAAAGGAATTTACTGTCCTGGTCGTAAAAGTGTGATGGAACTTCCACAAATCCCTACTTCATTTGCATTTGCCAATCAAGTAGTTGTACCACTTCCGAATTCATTTGATAAAATTGGAACAGTAGAAACTCTATTTGTGAGCCTAATTAAAATTTAAAACCATCAAAAATTTTATTTTTACTTTCAATCTATAAAAGGAAGAATACAATCTAGAAAATAAGGTATTTCATATGGCCTTTAGCTCAGCAAATTCTATTAGCAATGAAATTCATGATTTCAATACAGGTCTTGTTTACACCACAGATAGGAAAACAGGAAATTGTCTCGTTTCTAATATAACTGGTTCAAGTGTTGATTCAGTTAAAAATGGTTCTTACATTTATCAGAGAAATCCGAGTCAAATTTTTGATCTGGAAGAATCAAGCGCTCAGTTTGTTGGACTAGTAAAACTTATCGAAGTTAATTGAATTTTTTTAGAAAATTGAATTTTAAAAGAAAAGAATCAATGGCATCAATTGTTATGTTTGGATCGGGCAAAGGGATTTTAATGGGATGAAATCAAGTATAGAATGGTATTTCTTATCAGACTTTTGGAATCTGACTGATTACGGGATTACGGAGCAACGATACCCAGTACCATTACAAGTCATAATGTATTTACCAGTTCCAACTCAAGATAAAAACAAATATGTAAATTTAGAAAAAAATTGTAAATAATTATATTTATAGCTATTTTTCTCAAGCAAATTTTAGAAGTGAAAAACAACATATTTGCGTTTAGCCCGATACCTTTTATTGATAGGGACTATGACATTTATAATTGCTATCAAAATTCGGCCCAAAAATATTTCATTTTTGAACTTGGAGGTATTATTCACGTTCAATTTCTGAACTCATTCAAATTTAAATTTTAAAAGCGGACCTTTCTCATTTAATAAAATCAAATTTGTACGAATTCAGAAGATCACTGATCAAAATACTACATGAAGAAATTAAAGTGACAATTCTTAGAATTTCTCAGGTGGAAATAGTGTTCGACCCGAATGGAGTTTTTGTGCTTTTTACTCTTTTAGACAAACCCAAATCATATGGACCAGTTCCTTATCCAAAAGATGATTTACCTCTAGAAGGTATTTGATTTAGAATGGATCTAGACGCAATTTTAAAATTAAATTTGAGATTATGGCATGAATTTTCTAAAATTTATACTGATTTCCCCTTTAAAAATTGATGATAAATAGAATAGAATATTAAATTCTTAAAAAGATCATTATTTAAGAATATGCTGAGTTCAGATATCCTTAAAAATTAATTTATAAATTTAACTAAATCTAATCAACATAGATCATGCTTTCTTTGGAATTAGCGTATTGCAACAAGATTTATAACATTTTAAAATAAAATTTTTTTAGATGCAGCAAAAAGATTAAGAGAATCAATTGAAAATGATAAAATCCAAATAGAATTTAAATCGCTTGAAGACAATGATGTAAGAATTTTAAAACATTTAATTTAAACACTAAAACATTACTAAATTATGCTGGATTGTAAAGGAATACATAGTTCCAGTATTCAAAGATAGCTTATCTGAAATTGGAAATTACAAAGAAGGATTTGTAGAAATAAAAAATCAAAACGCTAATAGAAAATATTCTGGAAGTAAAGTCATTCAAATACTAAAAATTAAAGAGAGAAAATAATATTTATTCTAGGTGCAGTGGCTATTGTTACAATTGTGGCAGTTGTGAACGGATCAATTTTTGGATTGTTCTTGACCGTGTTGATAAAGTCGAAAAAAATTAATTTGTCCTTTTTGTAAACCTAAAGATATTATCAAAAAAATAACTTTATTTTGTCCAAATTAAACATTTGGTTTAAAAATTTTCTAAAATTTTTAAACCAAATTTAAAAATCAATTATAAACCATGGATTAAACTTAAAATATTTTAGTTATTATTTTCCTGAGAATTATAAAAAATATTTATAAAGAGTAATTCATCATTTATTTTTTTTATTTGAAATTAATTACGTTAAATATTTACATTATTTATACAGATACTTTAAAAAACAAATTTTTTCAATACGTATTGATGAAAAAATCATTACCAGGTCTCCTCTAAACTCAACCTACTAATCATTTCAATTCAGAAAAAATTGAATAACTTTTTTACCAAAATAGATAATTTTTGTTCTGTAGCAACTTTGCTTAATCCAAAAATATATGTCTGCAAATATATCTTGATACTCCTTTGCTTGTTGCTCCAAAAATTTAATCTTTTTTGAAAATTTTTTTTTTCCATCAAAACTGAAATTAAAAAAATATTAAAAATAATTAATTTTGATTACAAAATAATTTTATTTTCATGCTAAAAATAAGCATAGGTTAAAATCGGAGAGGGGTTTTTTGAACCCTTCATAAATATTGTCTTTTTTATGCTTTTTCCAATGTAAGTTACATTTGGTCCTTATGAAGGGGAGATTTTTTGTCAGATGGAAACTGATTTGGCTATTAATCAGAGTTGTTTTTAAGTCACAGGTCTTAAGTCAAGTCAAGTCAATGACCGTTGGTATTTTTTTATTTTTTTCTAATTAAAATATGGGTTTTTTTTTTAATTAATAAACATATTTAATTATATTAACTTTTTAGTATTTTTTTGATATTTTAACCTCTTTTTTTCAGCGCGGCAGTCCAAAACTCTGGCCGCCAAGCTGACTGGCTTTACTTAGCCTTTTTCTAAAAAAAATTTTTAGTCATTGACTTGATTTAAAAAAAAAAAAAAATATTTTAAGTCATGACTTTGGCTTAAAATTTTGAGACTTAGACTTAAAACTGTGACTTAAAAACAAGTCTGCTATTAATAGAGGATTGATATCTGTAACCGGTTTATAATAAACAATGTTTAATCTTTAAAAGCTTTATTTAAGTTATTGAACGTTCTGAAGTTCTAAGAATGGAATTCTTATTTTAACTTATATGCTCGTGTCAAGAACACGAGCTTATAATTAAGTCAAGATATAAGCTAAGTGCTTAATGTATCTGTCAGCATTTCGAAGCGTCTGACTTCTGAGATACGTGACAAGTATAATTCTTACTTATCTTTGTGCTTCAGTTGACAAGCTGATGAATAAGTGATTGGTAACATATCTTTTGATCTAATAGCTAAATCTTTTGTTTAGTGTAACTTTGTAATTATTCAAAGATAAATGGAACAAAATCAATGAAAAAGCAATTAAGTAATTTGCTAAAATATTTTGATGAACAATGGTGTCAAGATGGACTTAATGGGTGGTATGAAGATTGTGCACCAGGTTTACCGAAAACTAGTAATTCAATTGGATCGATTTATGCAAAATAAAGTCTGCACTTTCTGGAAAAAAACTTGGAATAATTCCATTTCTAAACAAGTTTCGTGATAATATTTTGAAAAATTTGTCAAACGAATGTTCTCAGACAGATCCAGATACAAATAAATTACAAAAGAAGAGTGTAAAATTCATAATCAAAATCTTAGCTCACAAGATTTGAAAAATTTCGATATTATGATGAGTGGTATCTTGGATGGATAAACGTCTTTATTTAAATAAATAAATAAATATTGGCTCGAGCTTTCGCTCCTTTGCCAAGCTTAAATAAAATGTTTCAATAAACAAAAAAAAGAAATATAAAATAAAATTATTATCTCAAAGGTTTTTTTTTTTTTTTATTAGTGGTATCTTTATTTTAATACGAGTTTAATATGCTGAAAAT
This sequence comes from Brachionus manjavacas, assembly GCA_019054805.1. Taxonomy (NCBI): domain Eukaryota; kingdom Metazoa; phylum Rotifera; class Eurotatoria; order Ploima; family Brachionidae; genus Brachionus; species Brachionus manjavacas. The sequence continues at coordinate 84,952 of JAHQIY010000026.1, forward strand.
AATTTGACATTGAGTAACAGCTCTTGTTTACACTGGTTAAAACATTATAAGTGTCATCATGTGACTACAATTGCTGCTCTTAAGAAAAAATGTAGTTTTGATCCAGTCGGTATGGGCATCTTAATTAAATCAAATAGTAAAAAAGGTAGACCAAAAGCAACAACAAGGAAAGAATCTGATGATTAAAGCTACGAAACAGAGGAGGCGTCAGCTTCAAAAAGACAAAGATTCGATCAAGACGACATAATTTGGCTAAAATGTGGTTTGGCTAAGACGATATGTGGCTTGTCCTAATAAATGTGACAAAAATAAAATATTTTGGTTATTTGTCATTTATTTGGTGTTTAATTGTTTAGAGCTGAAATTCCCTTTTATTTTGCATAAATCATATTATTCTAATTATTTTGGGGTAAAAACTTAAAAATTTAGGGATATTTTATTCAATAACTGGGGTATCACAATTAAATTCGTCATTATTAAATGACATTAAATGATCAAAAGTTGTGAATTTCCAGATCGGTAACGCTTAAAATTAGCATTAGAAATCTTATTTAAATCATCAGAAGAAATGTAAAAATTATTATCTATTATTTTAATTTCCTTCGATTTCCAAGCCCATTGCAGGAATTGGTCCACAAACTAAGGGAAATAGTTCTGGATAATAGAATGACATATAAGACATCTTTGCACCTTAGTGTTTTCCCCTTTTTTTTCCGATTTCATCGATTAGATGCTTTTGAATCTTGGCTTGTATTTTTTCTTACTGACAAAAAAAATATTTTTCGACTGACAAAATAATTTTTTTACTAACAAATTTTTAAATTAAAAAGTAAATAATTGTATTAAATTTTGTATTAACTATTTGGTACATTTTGAACATTCCCTTGAAACATTTTTTCTCAGGCGTTGTCAAATGTTTTATTTAATTTGGTCATCTCTAAGATTAATTGGTCAACTCCCGTAAAGCCGAATGATTTGCGTGTTAGTTTTACAAGAAGAGGGCCTAGAGTTCCTAACCCTCTGAGGGTGAATAGTCTTCAAAATATCTCTGCAATATGGAGTGAATGTTTAAATCCTTTTCATCATTAAAAAAGTGGGACCGGTTTTAACTGGGCAATAATAGCGGTGTATCCTCTCAGATGGAAAAGGAACAATTATTAAAAAATTTATTAATACTCTTTTTATTTTTACATTTTTTTAATTATTCAGTCTTTTGATTTTTTTTCACCTCAATTTAATTTTGGCTTTTATTTTTTCTTACTGACAAAAAAAATATTTTTCTACTGACAAAATAATTTTTTACTGACAAATTTTTAAATTAAAAAGTAAACAATTGTATTAAATTTAGACAAATAAGTTTTTTTCAATGACAAAAAAAAATTTTAGTTCGACCAAATAATTTAAAAAATAATAACAAAAAATAATAATGGACTAATAATGGAATAATAATGGAATAATAATTTCTGAATTGCCCTCTCTTGCACCTTTTGCATGCGTTGGAAAAGGTGCAAGAGAGGGCAACAAAAATACCTTTGCCTGTAAGAAACATGCCGTATGAAATGAGGCTGACAAAATTAGGACTGACAAAGCTGAGTGAAAGAACAGTGAGAGGGGACTTGATAGAAATGTACAAATTAGTGAATGGAATAGAAAAGGTAAGCTTGGTCAAGATTCTAGTGAAAAAATCAGAAAACAAGGGACCAGCCGGGACGTTAAGAGGAAATAGCATCAGAGTCCAGAGAGAAAGCTTCCCAGCTCGAATTAGAAACGATTTTGCGGCTGCAGTAAACGCCAGACATGTATTTTTCTCAAACAGAGTAGTACCGCATTGGAATAAGTTGCCAGAAAATGTGGTGAAATCCAAGTCAACAGCTAATTTTAAAATGGCTTTAGATAAGTTCAATGGAATCGGCTGCTACAGCTCTACACGGCCAATTGGCGGTGATGGGCTTAGACAATCTACATGTTAGGTGTCGCAGCAAGAACTACTACTACTACTACTACTACTACTACTACTACTACTACTACTACTACTACTACTACTACTACTACTTTTCCGCGGCTCTTGAGCTACCATCTATTCATCGGATTGTATTAGGATCGTCACTTGTTCATGGTTGCTTTTTTCAACATTTACTTTTATTATTTTTTTTTCTGTACCGAGCTAGAGCTCCTTCAGAATTAATTATAAAAAAATCAAAAATCAAAATTAAAATATAGTTAATAAAATAAGATAAAATAAAAATAAAGTAAAAAAGTTTAAAAAAAAAAAGAAAAGAAAGTTTAAAAGACAAATATTGAATAATGATTATGCAAAGACTTTAGAGATATATTTAAAATATTTTTTGAGAATTAATTGGCAATTTAATTTTCAAAAAATTTTCAGTACAGATTAATTATTAAAATAGTCATACGAAATTTATTTTATTTGCCAGTTTAAAATTTAATTTGTCAACATTTAATTTGAATAGTCTTCATTCATTTTAATTTTTTTTTCCTTATTCACTCCTTGTGGAGCATAGGGTCATTACTTTTGATTTCCACTCAAATCGATCTTTTGCCTTTATCCTTGCTTCTCTCCATGTCATTCCCATTTGGATGAGCTCTTTCGTGATTGTTGACCCCCATTTTACTGCTGGTCGTCATACCTTACATATTTATTTTAATTAGTTCCTTGATAATTTTTTTTTAATCGGTTATTTATTTTACTTTTCATTTAATAATTAATACATTAATTAATTTAGTCAGGAAAAATTTGTCAGTAAATAATATATTTTTGTCAGAAGGTTAAATACACAACTATAATATTTAACTACCTGGTCATTTTAATTGACACTGATTAGATACTTTAAGAGCTCAATGCAGCATGATGCAACTTTCAACTGTAAAAGTCTGCTAATGGTTTGCAAAATCTCTGCAAAATGCACTACATTATTCATCATTGATTAGAGCTCTTATTGAATATGGAATTGGTGTTTGGAATCCATACTTGGAAAAAGATAAACAAGGAACTTGAAAAAGCTCAGCTTAGAGCAGAGTTGTTTAAAAGTCACAAGTCTCAAGTCAAGTCAAAGTCAAAAATATTTTTTTAATTAAAAAAAATTAATTTAAAATAAAAAAAAAAAATGAAAAAAAAATTTTATTTAAAAATTTTAAAAAAAATAGCAAATAAATTTTATTTAAAAATTTAAAAAGAAAAAAAGAAAAAAAAATTTTATTTCAAAGTTAAAAAAAAAAGAAAATTTTCATTTTTGTTTTTTATTTTAAATTAAGTTTTTTTAATTAAAAAAATATTTTTTTTAAAATAATATATATATTAAATTGACTTAAATTTTTATTTTTTTACCTATTTTTTGGCAGCTCGTTTATTTTAGAATGAATTTTTTTTGATGACTTAGACTTTTTTTTGGGACTTTTGAACAACTCTGGCTTAGAGCAACTAAGATGATTTCAAACTTTATAAACCTTGAGTATGAAGAGAGATTGCGTGGAATTAAACTTACGTCACTGAATACTAGAAGAATAAGAGGCGATTTAATACAAATTTTTAAAATTATCAATAATCTAGAATCTATCAGGTTGGAAAGTGAAATTAGATATGCTGAAAGAAATAATTACAAGCTCAGAGGCCACACTAAGATGCTAAAAGGAAAACTTTTCAAAAATTTTCCATCACGTTTCAACTTTATCACAAATAGAAAATGGTGCGAACGCAAAGAACTGCCACCGCCATACGGCTTTACTCGTCATTCGAGTCGCAGTTATTTTACTACCACTTCTACTACTAATAATAAAGCTTTTCAATTTGAATTCATTTCTTTTTAATTTTAAATTTAATTCTTTATTATTCGTTTTTTTACCCACAATTTTGTATTTTAGAAGAAATAGTTTTAGTTATTTCATTGTAATAAATAAACAAACAAATCTAGGTCCTGATTACTAAACTTAAAATATTATCATTTGAAAAATTAAAAAAAAAAAAATTTTTAATAAGAATATTTAATAAAATCTCTTTTAAATAATTCTCGTAAGAAACTGTAACTTACTAAGATGAAGAAAGCTGAAAGAAGATTATTAATATTTATTAAAAATTTTGTTGACATTCGAAAAATTTTAATCTTTGATTTTACAAATATTGTGCATTGCTTCATAAAAAAAAATTGAAAATTTTAATGTAATAATTTATTTTAAATGAAGTAAAAAATTAAATATTTTCATATAACATCCGCTTATTATACTTTACTTTATTTATTCTTTTAAAATACGTATCTTTTTTTTAAAAAAATTTAGTTTTTTATTGAAAATAAAGTAAGAAAAGCAATAGAAAACTTAAAATTAAATCTTTTAAGAATAAGGTATATTTTAATACAATTACTATCATATTATTCAGTAGCTGTTGATTGTCTGTTGGGTACTTTAGACATAAGTTCTCCTTTCAGAGCTTCTCTTTTGGCTTTTTCGTCACCATCAACTGGTGAGCGCAAGCTGTTTAGTATACTCTTTGTTTTATCGAAATAGATTGTGTTCAGCGAATGTCTTATTTGGTTTTCCATTTCTTCCACCATACGACCAATATTAGCTATATGAGTCGAATCGGCTAATGAAGCGTCTTGCTCTTTTTGTCGCATTAAACTTCCTCCTAAATTCATCATTCCTGAGTCAGCTTTGTTGGTTTGAAGCCACAGCATTACAGTTGATGTCAATTTATAATGCACCTTACTCGAAGTTGATCTTTCTTGTACTTCAATAACGTGAATAGAATCCCAGCATCCTTTAATCTTTTGATTGCTGCCATCACCAGCTTTTTTGATCAAAATTACTCCAGCAAAACCAAAGTCATTGTCCCAAAAATAGACTGAAGAAACGCCTCCTTCAAAATACATTTCTCTATACTGCTCAAATGCAGAATTAGCTTCAATTTCTAGTTTTCTCAGCCTATCTGAAGGTTGTATTCCTTCTTCAAAAACGGGATCATATTGGTTGCTCCAAGGCGATCGGTATGAGTCACCATCTCGATTATAATCACACAATAAATAGTCTTTGCCAACTAATTTGTCTCTAGCTACTTTCAATGGCTGATCAATGGCACTCAACAAATCTTCGCACAAATTGGGAACCAAATCAATTAAATTTGTCAAATTTTTTTCGATCTGTTGAGGTGGTAGACGCCGCATTAAGTCCAATGCATAATCTAATTTGTTATTTGAATCAGACATTTTAACAAATCACTATTTTAAATCTAGTCGATTGTTTGAATAGAAAAGAACTTAGAGACAGAGCTCAATTTTTAATAAAAGATAAAAAAGCGCAAAAAAGTCTTTAAAGGCTAAATTAGAAAAATAAATAAAATACCAGTATCTTTTAAACTTGTGATCAAAAATCTTTTTTTATGTTGTTTTTAGATTTTCCTTTAAAAAAAGAGAAATATACTAACAAATAGTAATAATTATGGTTCTCTTATTTTGCTTAACATATATTAATGTTTCAAAATTCAAGTTAATCATTTTTTATATTTTTTATGATCATTTTCACATTTGTATTCATAACAAATTGTCTCAACAGATAAAAGTTTGAGAGACAAAAAATGCCAAAAGGGCATTTTTGCATTTCATCAACTTAATTGATTTATTTATTAAAATAAACACAGATATTAGGATTTTTCATTAAATTTGATATATAAATTTTTATCAAAGGAATTAAAAACAAGTTTAATCAATAATAAATCAAAAATAAAAGAAGTTTTAAATTCAAATTTTATTTATGAAATTACATTCTTAGAATAGAAATAATAATTATACAGTTTGAAAGTTTTTTTTAAATAAATTGTTTAAATATTTAGAAAAATAACCTCGGTAGTGTTTTTTTTAAGAAGAAACGTCTAAAAGTGAAAACAAAAAAATTTTGCCTTTAATTTCAAAAAATTTCTTTGATCGTGATTCTTCGAATTATCGGGTCTTGCCTGTTATGTGACCAGTGACTTTATGTCGATTTGGTGACCAGATATTTTTTCTGACTGGTCACATATTCACTGGTCACCTAATATGTGACCAGTCAAAATTATTATTAAAATAAAGAATTTTTTTTTTTTTAAATTTTATTATTTAAGTGACCAGTTATTAAATTTATGTGACCAATTTAAATATTAATTTTTTGCTGCAATTTTCTTTCGTACATTTTTGTACAGCAAATATTAAGCCTAAATCTACTAGTTTGTTAAAAATTTTTTTTTCATCATTCTCGTTTTCCATTTTTTTCTAAATAATAGTAAAAACTTTTTGATTATTATTAATGTAACTTCAATTTTACATCATCGCTTAAAAAATTTTCATATTACGTCAACAATGATGAAAAAAAATCAAATCTTGCAAGTATAGTTGCAATTGCAATTATTTTATTATAATTACAATTAAATTTTATCTAATAATAAGAAATAAGAAATTTATGTGACCAATTGAAAAATTTTTGTGACCAATTTCAAAATTTTCGTGACCAAATGTTTATTTAGGTGACCAGGTTTAAATTATTTTTAAACATTTTTACCTAATAAATAATTTTGACTGGTCACATATTAGGTGACCAGTGAATATGTGACCAGTCAGAAAAAATATCTGGTCACCAAATCGACATAAAGTCACTGGTCACATAACAGGCAAGACCCGAATTATCATGTTTTTAATTGAAATTCAAAAGTGTTTTTACTGTCGAGAAAAATAGAATTTATATTACTTTAACTTTGAAGAAAAATTTCAAGAGCTTAAAATTAACTTAAAGTTTTTAAGAATGTTTTTAAAGAAAAAAAATTTAATCTAAATAATAAAAATTTTAAAAATCTATCAATTGTGTTAGTTAAATGCTTCGATTTATTTCCACATTTTATTTTAAATTGCTAATTCAAATTTATTTTAAAAAGTTTATTTTAAAATAAAAAACAACCGAATAAAAAAAAAAGTCACTTCATATTCGATAATTTAGTTTGAATACCAAAATTCTTAATAAATTATGTTTTCAAGGTTACACTTTAAAGACGGATTAATTTTACAAATTTTACTTAGTTCTAAAACATGGGTCCGGAGCTCTACAAAATAAAAGACGGATCCTATTTCTAAAAAAATTTCAAAGAAAATTTTAGTTTAGTTTAGACTTGGTTTCTATCAAATCCTTATTATCTTTTAATTTAAATTTACAGCTGCTTTTTTAAAAGGAAATGGGTAAATTTGGATAGAAATCCAAATAAAAAATTTAAATGCTCAAAAATTGTCTTAAATCGATCGTTTTTAAGGAACAACAATAAACTTATTGAACCAATGACCAAATCAAAAAGTGGAGAAAAAACATTTGAACATTTTTATTCAAGATTAATAAATTGCTTTGTGATCAAGAGATCAATGTTGAAGTTTTCAACATTTAAGCTTTCAATTTTCAATAACATAAATTTAATTTACACAGATTTTGTTTCTAAATTTGAATTATTTAACTTAAATAGCTTGTTGTTAAATTTTTTCAAATGACCATTAAATCTTTTTACCTTTTATAAATCTTTTTATTTTTTATACTTTTAATATATTTATATATATTTGTTTAATAATCAATTAAATAAATGAAGTGTTAATCGGTCTCATGAGGCATGGGCACTAGTCTGTTGATTAACCTTGAAATTGAAAAATCGCATAATGAAGATACAGTAAAGTACGGTTATAACGAACACGGATATAACGAAAATTCGTTTATAAAGAAAAATAAAACACTGTTGTTCAGAACAATAATACTTTTAATACATTTTCTTACGGTTATAACGAAGTACGCTTATAGCGAAAATTCGGTTATAACGAAGCATTTTTTGATAATTTTCAATGAAATTTTATTCGCTTATAACGAAAATATTAAAAAATACATTTGAGAAATATTGGTTTCTTAATTTTTAATATTAGAAATCAGCAAATAAGTATGAATTTTCTTGAATACCGAAATCTTAAAACTAATCCCTACTTAATGATCAATTAATATTCTGAAAAATCACACATTAACCTTTATAAAATAAAAAAAAAACAGGAAAAATACTATGTTAAAAAAATGTTAGAAAAAACTAAACCAACTAAACGTAAGGTTTTTACGTTGCATGAAAAAGTAAAATAGCTGTATATCAAGAAAAAACCGACGAAGAAATAATTAATTTGATTAACAACCAAGATGAAAGTTCAAGTCAAACTGTTTGCGACCTAAGCGATGATGAGAACCAGCAAGAAAATGATGAAGATGAACACGATGAGGAAATGACAAATCAACAAGCTTTAAAAATGATTATTCAAATAAGGAAGCATCTTTCAAAATCAAATCATAATTTTGAGTCATCAATTGATAGCTTGGGTTCAATTGAGAATGAAATCTTGGGTCTAATGGTTAAACAAAAAACCATCTCCGATTATTTTAAAAAATAATATATAATTTTTTTTCATATTTATCATTATTATTTCTTTTTTAATTTGTTTTAATTAAATAAAAACTTAAAAAAAAAAAATTTTTTGTCTTTTTCGGATGTAACGAAGTTCGGTTATAACGAACCGTTTTTTGATTCCCCCAGCGACTTCGTTATAACCGTACTTTACTGTAAATATTAATTCTAACTAAAATTATTTATTAAAATTTAGTACGTTAAGATAATTTTACACTTTTTTTTCTTTTAGTCCTTAGCGAAGTTTAACTGTCTCATAACATTTTTCTCTACTATAAAATTATTAACTGTCTGACAATGAATGAAATATTTTCTTTCTTTTATTGCAAATAAAAATCAAGAAAAAAGATATAAAATTTAAATTTTTTTTTTATATTTTTCAATATTAATTTTTTCTGATAGAAAGGATTTTTCCAGGATCTGATTTTTTAATATGACAATGCATTAACGGAGTCCACAATACCATACACAAAAAAGAGGTATTTTTTAACTTTACCAGAAATGACTTACAACTGTGCAGTTTATTTAGTCCACTTATTTGCTTTGCTTCTTGTTTGTCTTATTTCATTTTCTACTTCCAATATTTCATCAAAATAATTTAGGTAATTGTTTAACTGTTACTAGTTGGAAAATTTAATTTTTGATTTGATTTAGTCAATTCGACCAATGTTGTTAGTATAACTTTAGGAGTTATTAGTGGATTTTGAGCACAGAGGCATTGATATTCGTGTTTAGTAGATTCATTGATGCTTTTTTTGTTAGAATTTTGATTGATCTCATCATGGTTGTGTTCATTAGTGAATTTGAACATTATAACTGCTTGATCGTGGCTATTGTATAAAAAACATAAGCTGAATTGCATTGCGGGCATCTTTTCTTAACTTTATTACAAAGGTACTCTTCTTTTGTTCCAGCTTCTGTTTCGTATGCCCTCTTACATGACCATGTTTTGACAATAAATGTGAGTGCAGTTCATAACGCTGCACTTTATCAGCTTGCAACCTAGGTTGCATTAAGTCAAAGTTCCTCAGTATCAGATTCTGTAAACAGATCTTCTCCAGGTCTCCGACTTCATGTGTCCATCAATTTTGGCCTTAAACTGATTGATTTGATTTAGTCAATTCGATCAATCGCCACTTTATTTATCGGAGAGTTGAATGTGAAGTAGCAATACAATTAATTTTTAAAATCTGAGTTTAAAAAACAATGTAAGTTTATAAGAGCATAGTCCTAATTTTTGAAATCAAAAAGCATTTTGTTTACCCCAAGGTATTTATTATAGAATTTGTAAATAGACGACCATGTGCTCTACAAAAAGCCACGACGGTATTTAGTTAAAAATAATTATATTACATTTTTTTTTCAAATATAAAATTAAAATTAGACTGGAATAGAATTTAAGCTTTTTACTTGGGCTACTTTGCTGATTTTTATTTAACAAAAAAAAATTCAAAAAATTTTATTTTCAATTTTTTTTTAATAATTCCATAGAGATTGAGTCCTTATAAAATATAAAAAGGCTATTTTATGAGATTATAAACTTTGTTTATGAATTACCATGGTAACAAAAAAGTCAAGGAAAATTTATTGAGAAAATTTTGAACGAAAATCTAATGATAAATTCTAGTTTTGTATTAAATAGCGAAAAATTTCAAATATTCAATAATAAAAAAAATGGCTGCAACTTCTCGTCACCAAGAAGAGCTCAAACGAAAAGCAATGAAAGCTATTCAAACATCTACAGACCCCATTGAAATACTAAGAGCTAAATGCTTAGCGAGAGGTGCCAATGGTATAAGAGGTTTATCTAGGCTTTTTAAAATAATGGATGACAACAAAAATAGAAAATTAGACTTCGAAGAGTTCCGCAAAGGAATTACTGAATACGGTCTAAATTATAGCAAAGAGGAAATAAGTGAAATATTCGCTGTTTTTGATCGAGATAAATCGGGACAAATAGATTTTGAAGAATTTTTAGAAAGACTGAGAGTAATTAAAATTTTAATTTAGAGTGTTATTTGTATCAAGAATTTTTTTAGCCTCCGATGCCTAGAATGCGCATAGAATTGGTGAATCAAGCATTCAATAAACTAGACAAAAACCAAGACGGTATTTTTATTTAGAAATTTATTTTTTCATTCTCAAATTTTGTGATAATTTTAGGTACAATCGAAACATCTGATTTAAAAGGTAATGAAAAAATATTCAAGAAATTTGAAGAATAAAAATGATTTTCTTCTCTCAAAGGTGTATATAATGTAAAACAACATCCTAAATATTTGAATGGAGAATGGAGTGAAGAGCAAATTTTGAGAAAATTTTTGGATACATTTGATACTAAGGGAAGCGAAGATGGAAAAGTATGTTTTTAGTTTAAATTTTTATTAAGAAAATTTATCAATTAAAAACTAGAACTAAAAATATAACATGAACATTTTTAAAACAATATTTTCATTTTCTTTTACTAGATAACTAGAGAAGAATTTTTACAATATTATGCATCTGTTTCAGGTAAAAATTTTAAAATTCCATCTAGGACTAAACTTTCAACTAAATTAAATAAAGCTTCGATTGACAATGACGCATATTTTGATTTGATGATGAGAACAAATTGGAAATTATAAAATTTAAATCAAAATGAGTTTTTAAATCTAATTTTTAAATAATTTAGAGTAAACTTTAAAGACATTCTTGTGTGTGCACAAATGTTTAAATCAATTCAAATTTAACGATAAGTTTTAATATTTTGCCTAATTTTTAATAAATTTTTTTAATCTTTGTTTAGCATTTTTAAACCAAAAAGTTTCGGCATGATTTTCTTTGAAAATTTGAATCAATGTCATCGTGAACATTTTGAATTCTTTTAAATTCAGCTCCTTGTTAAAAAAATTAAATCATATTTTTTATTTTATCATTGAAATATTGCTAAATAAATAAATGAGTCCCGATAAGATATTTTCGAGCAAAAAAACTTAAAGGCTGTGAGGACTTTTCAATAGAATCAGTTAAATTAAAGAAAATTTTTTTTCAAAAGTTGAATAAACCCTGACAAAATTTATTAAAATTTTTTTAAATTTTGCTGAGCGAAAAATTTAAGCGTAAAATACTTCCAACGAAAATTTTATTAAAAGCGAGTTAATACATAATTTTTAATAATAGTTATTAATCTTTTTTTGATTAATTTAAACTGAGTTGAGTTAAATTCAAAAAAATTTAAAAATAAAAATTTTTCAAAATTGGACTCATTTTTCAATTTACTAAAACATAAAAAAACTCAGCAAAAAAGTCTAAAACTGTTAACTTTACAAAACTTTTTTCTCTTAATTTTGGACTTACATAAATATCTATAAAATATCTTTTTCAATTTTTTTTGAAGGGAATAAAATTAATAATATTTTAGAATAACTTTTTAAAAATTAAATTACTTCATCTCCTGTAATGTCGAATTCTTTGAATATTTTCTGAATAAATCTTGAACCAAAGTTAAATAGGTATCCTATTTTATTGAGCTCTTTAGCTGATATTGTTCCCGAACAATCTTCATCTAATAAATCAAATACTGTTTTTGAATGTTTGGACACGAAATCTTTTTCTCGATGAACCTTTTTATCAAATTTAGTCTTTAATTTATTTTATAGAAACAAAATATCACTTTGGTTGAAATCAGGATACAAATGATCAAATAAAACTCCTCGATTTCAATCAAACCTGACTTGTTTACATCAAACTTTTTGAAAACTGTAATAATTTGCTTTGATGATAAATTGGTGGTAGCTTTCATAAAGGAATAAAATTGAATATCTATTTTAATATTTTAAAGGTAAGAAAAAAAGTTTTCAAATTAAGAATCGTAATAATAACCATTCAGTGCATTTTTTTCGTGAACATCAATTTTTTTAAAAATAAAAATTACTAATTTTAGATCTTTTAAAGTCAGAAGATTATCATTATTCACCAAATTCAGAAAATTGAATATCTTGAGATCTTTGATTTTCATTTTAAAATATTTAAAAAAAAAATTTCTTTAGTGACATAAATTTTATTCTAAATTAAATTGAAGTGAATTTTTTTATAATTTATTAAATTGGATAGTTCAAAAAAATGAGATGTAAATTTATTCAATATAGTCTAGATCATCCGGAATTTCAAATTGCTTATTGATCACATTTTGATCGACTTTGAATTTATTTTTTAACCAAGATTTAAGAGAAAATATATTCTCGATCCACTGATTGCATGCCTTCTTAGTTTCGTCAATGGAATTCAAAGTATTTTGAAAAATTTTAGGATCATTTTCTTTGAATGAATCGAGATCTTTCAAAAGCACTTGCCTTTGATCTACAAGTGCTTTGTACTCTTGCAGTAAGCTGACTCTTTTTTGTTCATCATCTTGGCTATTTTCATAATTTTTGAGCATTTCTTTGTAATAAGTGTTCTTCTCAGTCTCTTCTCCAAGTTTGCTTTCGATTTTATTGATGGCATCTTGCCGTTTGTTTAAAGCACGACTTGGTAATGACCAATAATAAATGGAAGTGCCAATTTTTTCGCTTTCAACAAGACCATCATCAACTAAAGACATCAAAACGTCTTTTATTGTCTGAACAGTTATTCCCTTCTCTTGACTACAAAGTTTTTCGACGTCCTTAAGCTGAAAAAAGTCTTGCTTTTCATGGAAGAAATCAAGCATCCTTTTTTTTTTTTCATCGTTGCTCAAACCTCTCTTGGACATCTTTCTGAATATTTGAATATTTTTAAATTTGGAAAAATAAATTGAGAATTTAGTTTTGCTGGCTAGAATTTAATTTTATTTTGGTAATATTTTTTAAAAGTAATATTTGAATTTGAAAATATAGTTCTTAGAATAACAAAATGAAATTGTTAACTCACAATATGCTTACCTCAAAGATTTTGAAAAATGTAGTGAATGGGTATCCTCTGAGGATAAATGCTGTTAAAACTGAGATAAAAAAAGCAGACTATCAGCCTGATTTCATCGCAAGAATGATTCAGAAAATCGATTACAAAGCTTTGTTTCAAGCAGCCGAAACAGTAAATAATTTTTTTCTCTTAATCTAAAATAGCTAATGATTCGAATTTAAGCTTGGTTATTCAGAAGGATTACCAAAAGTGGAATTTTTGAGTGATCAAGATTTAGATGAAAGCATTTTGAAGAAATTGCATGAAGTTTTGCTCGAAGTCGAAGTAATTGAAGGTGATTTAGAATGTCCCGAGAGTGGGCGAAAATTTTCTATAAGTAATGGGATACCAAATATGCTCGTTAATGATGAAGAAATATAATTTTTTTTAATAAAAAATTTAAAATGAATTTTTGCTTTTTTTTTAATTTTGTCTTTTTTTTAAAAGTTATAGAATCTCCTCAATATATACTTGATTTTATTACCAAGATAAAAATAAAAGCGAGAGAATCTCGAAGTTATCTAGAATTCTTTATTTATTCTTAATTTTTTCATTTTAAATTAACTTTCTAGATTAAATTTAAAAAATCTATAATTTAATAAATCAAAAAAAAATAGATATCGGAAATTATTTCTATTTTTCAATTAATGTTTAATTTTTTTACACATAGAATTACTTTTAAAATTTCTCTTTCAAAAAAATGGCAATTTACCTTATTTTTCTGAAAATTAAGTACAGTACATCCTAAAACTAACTTCATCAAAACCCTTTCCTCTTCCTTTCCTCTTTCTTCTTTTTCCTTCTTTTTTCTTAGAGGAAAGGAAGAGGAAAGGAAGAAGTGAGGAAGAAGTGAGGAAGAAGAGAGGAAGAGGAAAGGACAAGAAAGCGATGAAGTTAGTTTTAGGATGTACTGTAAGTTCATTTAAGATTAGTTTAACTTACCACGTAAAATTGGGTAAACTATCTTTTTTGGCTGTTTTAAGACACAAAAAAGCGAAATACCACTGTGATTGCAGTCATCATCGAATTTCTCACTAGCAGCAGTTTTGTTCGATGTTTTTATAAAAAAGAAGAATAAATAAAACAAATTGTTCTGCTTCATTAAATCAAAATTTTGCTATTTTGATATAAAAATTAAATTTTTTTTTATATTTAATCAAGGTTAGACCCTAGATGCACTTAAAATTGTAGACTTTAAATTTTTATTATTTCATTTTATAAATAAAGAAATTACATTTTATTTTATCTAAAAATATTCTATTTTTTCACATAAATTGCTAAAATGTAAAACTCACATGACACAAATTATATAATGGATTTTACAACCGCTCATTTGAAATTGACATGCATACTTCTTACTTTATGCTTCTATTATTTGAGACTAATAAACAGGACACTGCTTTTGTCGTAATAGACTAAACCGCACTTTTTTAAATTATTAATTTTTAAAATTGTTTTTAGTGTTTATTTGACTCGTTTTTAAAAATTTTAAATCATATCTTTTTAACAGATTCTTCGAATAAATTTATCTTTTTTTTATTCTGTAGTTTTTATCTTTTTCTTAAAAAAAATTATTGTTCTGTAATAAAATTTTAATTTTAACTATTTTCAACATTTTGAATTAAAAATAAGAAATAAATTGCTTGATGCTTATAGTGTTAAATAAACAAAATGATCCGTGAATAATAATTAAAAATTATTATTTAATTCAAATTTAAATTTGAAAATAAGTCTTTTAAATTTTTTGAGTATATTAAGATTTTAAAATAAATTTTTTTAAATTGTTTTTATTCTACGTGATCATATAGGTGGTCTAAATACCTGTCCAAATTTCAATTGAATATCAAAAGGGTTTTGAAAACTGGACCGCAATTCGGACACGATTAAAGACCGTCTGTCAGCCAACACTAATTGTTATCGTTATTCTGACTATCTTTGAATGTTTTTCTTTTCATTTTTTTAATAGATCAAATACTAATATCTTGTGTCATTATAATTTTAAAAATATTTTTTTTTATAAAAAAACTTATCTTTAAATAGAAAAAAATATCTCATTATATTCAAGAGGAGATAGAACGCATTGCTTAACTATAAACACATGATATAAGGCTGCTAGATCAGTCACGTTACCCTATTTTATGAAAATTCAATTTTTTAAATTAAGATTATGCAATATTTTAACAAAAATAAAGACTTAAGAAGATGATCATATTTATGTAAAATTAACTAAAAAGCTAAAAAAATTTCGTATTATTTTTAGATTATTAATGTAAAGATAACTTTTGCTTTTTTTTGTCCACAATTTAAATTTAAAATTAAAATGAGTCTTTTTGAAGATGCCCAAGTAAATTTGTTTTTTGATTTTTATTAAAAGAACCTAATTGAAATCAAGTGTCGTGATTATCACCAATATGATTATAATTCATCGTGGATTTGTAATTTTATGAAAACAACTGAAGATTGCCAAATTGATGATGGATTTGCAAATTATCTAGTTTTTACATACTGCTCATTTAACTTGAATATGACTTGGTTCGCCGTAATGATCTTGGTAAATTTTTCAGTCCCAACTACTAATTAAATAAGTAAAACTTTAAATTAAGGCTGTTTGGCTGATTTTCTTGTTTATGAGTTTGGGTGTAACTGCAGATACATTGTAAATTTAGCAATTTATTTTTCAAAAAATATATTTTTGTTCAAATTTAGCTTCTGTCCATCTCTCAGAGTAATAGCAGATAGCATGAAACTATCACAAAACATAGCTATATCCTTTTAAATATTTTTGTTTAACTTTGTTTTTTGTCAAAATTTCTTAACTGTAATTCTTACGGAGTAACTTTTCTAGCATTTGGAAATGGTGCTCCCGATGTTTTTAGTTCGATAGCTGCTGTGGGAAACGCAAAAGGAGGCGACGCTGGTCTTGCATTTGGAGCACTCTTGGGCGCTGGCGTTTTCATTGTAACTTTGTCCTTAAAAATTTAATTAAAAAGAAAATTTTAAAAATATTTCAAAGAGTACAATAATTGTCGGAACAATTTGCTTTATAAGACCCTTTTATAGTGTTCAGAGGCCTTTGCTAAGAGACATTATATTTTTTCTTATATCCGGATTTTGGCTTTTTGTGGTCATTTGGGATGGAAAAATAGTTCTATGGGAAACACTTGGTATATTTAGGATTGCTTGATAAATGAAAAAAAAATCATCTTTTTTGCAAAAGGATTCTTATTTCTTTATTTATTTTATATATTTGTTGTGTTAACCGGAAGATTTATAAATCAAAGAATAAAGTTAAAACGTGGCATTGTGTCCACTAAAAATGACTTCAGTAGTGAGACGATAATTAGAAGAAAAGAAAGCATGCCTAGATCTCTGGTAAATATTCAAGACAATGCAGAGAACGAGAACGAAGCTGAAGAAGAATACGAAAATGAGGAACTCACTCGACCACTTCTTTCACGAACCCATTTAGAAGAGTTGCCAGAGATTGGATTTTCAGCAAAAGATGCTGTCACAATGACATTTATACCTATTGAAAAATCAGAATGGGAAGAATCAAATTGGTTTTTTAAATCAATTATGGTAATAAAAGCTCCCATTATTGTTCTACTAAAATTGACCATTCCACTTGTTGACTACGATGGACCAAATCATAATTGGAACAAAATAACAACTATGATTAATTTTACCTTAGCACCTTTGTTCATAGTGTTTGCTACAAAAAGTAAATTTTTAAATTAAATATTTTTTTTAGCTATTCTTTAATAAATTTAGTTATAAATTACAAACTTTTTGATGCAATACCAATTTGGAGTGTGGCATTGGCAATTGGTCTACTTGGATCTGCTTTGGTGTGGTTTTATACAGATTTTTACGAGAGACCAAAATACCATTTAGTATTTTTTTCTTTAAATTATTGATTTAGAATTTATATTTTTAAATTTTTTAAGGTGTTGGCTTATTTCGGATTTCTAGTTTCTGTTGTATGGATCTATTCAATAGCAAATGAAATAGTCAACATATTAACGGTAGGACTTAAAGATACAATTTTAGTTACAATTTTAAATTTGTAATTTAATGAACTGCAGGCTTTCGGAGTGATAATGAACATAAGTAACACCATTTTAGGCTTAACATTTCTAGCCTGGGGAAACAGTATGAGTGGTAAATATTAGATATCAGTATTTTTCAAGTCACTAGCTTAACTTATGAAATTTTATAAATTTTTATTAAATTGGTGACAGATAAAAAAGTGTGTATTTTTTCAGATTTTAAGCTTGTATTTTTAGATTTGATTGCGGATGTATTTTCAGCTCGTAAAGGATTTCCAAATATGGCGATTTCAGCTTGTTTCGGAGGACCACTTTTTAGTGAATAAAATGAATTTTTTTGTTAATTTTAATTTTATTAAATTAAATAGATATTTTGATGGGTATCGGTATACCATTTACAATTAAATGTGTTCAATCACCGGATGGATTTATTGTAATTTTATCAAAAATACAAAAATTAAATTAAAAAAAATCTTTTTTAAAGATAAAGCATAATTTTTTGCAGTATTTTTTGGCTCTTTTCTTAGGCATCAGTTTATGTTCATCATTGATATTTTTACCACTTAACAACTTCTTCTTTAATCGAAGATATGCTTTGTATTTAATTACAATTTATGTCGTATTTATAATTGGATGTGTGCTAATTGAAAGTGGTGTAATTAATCCGATGTAAAAGAATGGGTCAAATAATTCACTCTCTCCGGTTAAATGAAAAAAATTTGACAAATTTTGTCTCGTCAACATATTTGAAAATATATTACAAATTTTTAAATATTAATTTTGGGAAGTTATTTCAACTTCTTTAAAATATCAATTTGTTTTTTCATCTTTGTTTTTAAATAATTAAATTTTAAAACAATTAAAAAATTAAAATAATATTTTATTTTATTTACAGAAGATTTTAAAACTATTCACCAGTCTTTAATTTCGTCATCAGTACTTGATCCGTAATCGTTTGAAACCAAAACAGATGTAGAATGATTTGTTTTGGACGGCTCGTGGGATATTGCAGTGATTTTTTCTGATTTTCTAACCACTATTCCAAAATTGGTCAACTTTTCATTTTTAGCAGAAGTTCCAAATTTAAATCCGTCATTCAAGATCTTTTCATTCTTTGAACATTTCTGTAATTGTTGTCTCAAACTTTGAACAGAATTATTTTTCATATTAGCTTGTTCACCACTTTCATCTGCGATTTTTTTTGCAAAATTATCAAAAATTGACTCGGACTCGATGGATTTTCTTTTTTCTGTTTTATTCTGCTCAGGTTTTTCGATTGTATTAAACTTAAATAATGACGCTATTTTTACATCCTCCTGATTCTCTCTAACTAAATCTATATTAATGTTCCATTTGTCCAAGAATTTTTGATCACTGTTTTTGATTTCTTGAATCAGTTTCTTTTCTTCCTTGTGGTCAGAAAAAATAAAAAAAAATAAAAAAAATTTCATAGCTTACTCTCAATTCTTTTCTCAACATAGAATTAAGAGCATAATCGTCCTTCCAGTCATTTTTTGCCATTTCTAGCTCTTTGAGAGTAGGCACCAAAACTGCAGCCTTTTCCTTATCAATAGTTTCATGCTCTAAGCTGAACATCGGATCCAAATTCAATCGTTTTATATCATTTTTATCTATGGAAAAAAAGCCAAAAAAATGATGGATAATTCCTAAAAAAATTAAAATTTTCACCTTCTGTCACTATTTGTTCATTTTCCTCCATATCCCAACGTTGCTCTTTTCTTTTCGCTCCATTCATTATAACATAATCTGAATTAGCTGGGTCGGTCCTGATCTCAAAATACTGATCGCATAAATGACACTTCATCCTAAACTCATAAATGGGTGTACTGTAGTACATACCAACTTTTTTTTTCTCAGCGTTATATCGGACGCTCATTGCTATGTGAGCTTTACAGCCATTGCACCAAATATTATATGGCATTTCGAATCTAATGATGACAATGCCTTTATCGAGCTTACGAGCCCTTTCTCGTAATGCATGAGTCCCATGATATCGATTTAAGTTGCCATGCTTCTTAGGATCAAAATCTGGAGGATAATACTTATTTTGGCCTTTTCTTTCGCCCTTTAAAAAAATAAAAACTAAAAAGACCTTTCATTTTTTGGAAATTTGAAAATACCATTTTTTGCTGAAATCTGAAAACGAATCTTTGAGTTTTTTTTGAATAATAAATTTATGAATTTTATAAACATATTTATATTTTTTTTTCAAAAACAATTTCAATTGTTTAAGCAATTTAAATAACTTAACATTCGTTGAATTTCATCTATCTTATTGTAACTTTTGGATTCCCAATTTACAGTGGTGATTTGATAACAATATTTTACGAAAAATTACGTAAAATATCGTTAATTAACAAAATTTTACCACATTTTACGTAAATTAACGTAAAATCGGAAAAGTGAGAAAGAGGTTTTTTACGAAAAATTGCGTAAATTTTCAGGATTTTGAGATAATTTTGGTTAAATTTGGTAAAATTCAAAACGGCCAATTTAAAATTCAAAATTTTTGAAAAGATGTCTTTTTTTTCGAAAAATCGAAAATTTAAAATAGTTTTTTTTTCATAAATTGGTTAAAAAAAAAAGTTATTTTTAAATTGTTATAAAAAAAAACTTTTTTAAATTTTCGATTTTTCGAAAAAAAAGACATCTTTTCAAAAATTTTGAATTTTAAATTGGCCGTTTTGAATTTTACCAAATTTAACCAAAATTATCTCAAAATCCTGAAAATTTACGCAATTTTTCGTAAAATACTGTTATCAAATCACCACTGTAGACCTAAAAAAATTGGAAATTATATTTGACCTTTACTGAAAATCTGGAGAAAATTCTGTTGAATCTTTGGTTTATCAACTGAAAAAAAAATTATACACTTCTTGTTTTTTTTAATTTTTTATTTTTTAAACTTAATCAAATTTAAAAATTACATTAATAAAATAAACAAATAAAATTGATTTGATTTTGAAATTCTAAAAATATTTTATCTGTATTCATAGGGGTCTCCCACGTTTTGAGACCAATATCACTTTGCTAAGTTGGTAATCAGCACTGGTCACTATTTGATAACCAAGGGACTATGAAACTAATTTATTGTCACATAAAAAGGACATTTAAACCATAAAATGTAATCAAATTACTAGCAAAAAAAAATGAACATATCAAATATTTGATCAAAAAATTCAGGTGGTAAAAAGACAAAAGTATTTCTTTTCATCGGCTAAATATTTTTTTATTTGCATAAAAATAAAATATTTGGCTTCAATTTTTTTGCAGCTAAATTATTTTATTCACTAGAAAAATATTTTTTTATTTTAAAAACAAGGAAGCCAAAAATTATTCAACTTTTTTTCATGCTGGACAGCAAATTTCATTTTCATTGACCATCACTGGAATTGTTTGAGAAGCTTAAATTGTAAGCTAAAATTTTGCACTATTGTTTTGTCAATTTATCAAGATTGATAAATTATGTTTCAATTATCTATTTGGCTTTGTATTTTTTACTTAAATTTGACTTTTATTTAATCATAACAACATCAACTATCAATTTTCTTTTTATAAAATTTTATTTGTCACAGATTAAAAAAATTTGAATATCAGAAGAACGGTCGACTAATTATTAAAACTGTTCAATAATTGTTTATTAGTTGGTCACATATTAAATTCGATTATAACATTTTTAAAACATCGGTCACATATTTCCATGGTCACCAACTTAGCAAAGTGTCACATAATGTGGGGGACCCATTTTTTTATCTCTTCTTAATAATAATTATTAATAATTGAATAATTATTTTTGCATTTTTTTAATTTTTGAGAAAACTTCTCAATTTATTTATTTTTTCAATTAGATGCCCATGCTATTGTTTGGCTTCAATTGACTTAAAATTAAAAATATATGAATATATGAAAAATCCACCTCATTACTCGACTAACTGGATTAGATCCTATATAGATAGTATGACATTTAAGGTAAATGTGAATGATCACTTGAGCGACGAATATCAAATAACTGCAGGTGTTCCTCAAGGCTCAGTAATTAGTCCTCTTTTATTTAGTATATATATTGATGACATCCCCAAAAGAAACAAAACAAATAATGAATACTCTCTGCTTTTTGCAGATGATCTAGTTACATTCTTCATTTATTACAAAAAGGGGAAACTAGAAAATAAGATAAATAAATACACCAACGAACTAGAACAATGGCTTATTAAATGGAAAATGAAGATGTCAGTTGAAAAGTCGTGTTCAGTAGTCTTTTCTAGGTACAAAAAAGAGGGTGATAATCTAAACTTAAAAATCTATGGAAACAGAATAGTGAGCCAAAAATAAATCAAGTTTCTTGGTATTAAATTTGATTCTAAGTTAAACTTTAATATACTAGTAGACGAAATTAAAGAACGCTGCAACAAAAGGCTAAATATTATTAAGATATTGTCAAACAAAAAATGGGGTCTCAATCAAAACACGCTAGGAAATTTATATAAATCTTTAGTCGGATCGATTTTAGACTATTCTTTTCCTTGCTTGAATTCATTTTCAGAAAATAATATCAAAAAACTACAAGCAATTCAGAATACAGCAGTAAGATCTATCCTTAAGTTAAAATTTGATACTCCCTCCAACATCGTGCATCATGAAGCTTTTAATAAACTAAAATTACTAACAGTCTCGAATCGTCTTTTTGAGTTGAGTGAGAAATATGTTAGGACAGGACTGAGTCATTCTATTCCATTGGTTGTAAGACTGGTGGAGGAATACAAAGAAGTTTTCGAATCGAGATAAATTGAATATCCAACTCCATTGTGTAATTGCTACCTTACTATTTCCTTCTTTTTTTCATGAAACCAGAACTATGTAAAAATTTGCCACATGTAACAATCTATGTCTTCTGAACTTTCAATTTTTTTTTTTTTTTTTTTTTAGCTTATTTACTTTATTTTGATTTTTTATCTCATTTTATTAACTTTAATTTTTTTTTTTTTGATTTTGATTTTTTTAATTTATTCTGAAGGAGTCCTAGCTCAGTACAGAAAACAAATAAATAAAATAAAATAATAATAAATAAAATTGAGAGTCAAAAGGAAATAAAGTTTTTAGGTATAAAATTTGATTCAAAATTAACCTTTACCCCAATGGTTGATGAAATAAAACAGCGTTGTAGTTCACGGTTGAACTTAATAAAAATATTGTCAAACAAACAATGGGGTCTTTATTATTACTCACTAGGAAACCTATGTAAATCTTTAATCGGATCTATAACTGATTACTCTTTTCCGTGTCTAAATTCATTTTCGGCGACAAACATTAAAAAAAATCAACTCTTACAAAACTCAGCAGTTCGTTTTATTCTTAAACTAAAATATGATACTCCTTCAAATATTTTGCATCATGAGGCCTTTAATAAACTTAAATTCTTAACTGTCTTGAATCGACTTTTTGAATTGAGCGAAAGATATGTAGCGGGAGGACTGCTTCATCCTGTTCCATTGGTTTTGAATCAAGGTATGTTGAATACCCAACTCCATTGTGTCATTGCTATCTTACTATTTCTTCTTTCTTTCCTGAACTGTTCAATACTTAAATACTTTGCACATGTCACCTCTTACAATTTATCAATTTTTAATTGTCTTTTTATTATATTTTAACTTAATTTAATTTTTCTTATATTTTTCCTTTGAATCTTTTTTTATTTTTTTTTTTAAATCTGAAGGAGCTTTAGCTCGGCACAGATAAAACAAATAAATAATAAATAAAACAATATTCACAAAATGTTAAAAATAAAAATCAATACATTTCATTAGAAATAATAAATCTAAATTTTATTTGACTTCAAAACTAAAAATTTATTTTAAGATTTTTAATTATTTTTCTGAGGAATCTTGATTGTTACACATTTAACCTCAGTATAATTGCTGATACCATATTCGCCTTTTTCGCGACCATATCCGGATTGTTTGAAACCTAAAATAATATCGATAGCTTAAATTGTGCTATTGTAACTAGGCTCATAATTTTACCTCCGAAAGGTGCAGCAACATCAAAATTATCATAGCAATTGACCCAAACAGTTCCTGCTCTTAAGCTGTTCGATATCTGTAAAGCGTTGTCAATGTTTTTGGTAAAAACCGATGCCGCAAGTCCATACTCAGCTTTCAAATCATTGATTAGTAAATCTTTATTTTTTTTCAAATTAAACCTACTATTATTTGATCTCTCAATAACTTCATCAATTGTCTTAAATTTTAAAATTTGCATAACCGGTCCAAATATTTCTAAAAAAATAAATGGAAAAAAATAAAAATTTAACTAGACAGACTATAATACCCTCTTTACAAATTCTCATGTCGTCTTTGACATCTCCGAAAACAGTTGGTTCCACAAAATATCCTTGTTCTCCCCATCGAGAACCTCCTGTTAGCAATTTGGCACCTTGTTTTCGACCAGAATCGATCAGGTCCAAAATCTTCACCATTTGTTCATTGTCAACTTGTGGTCCTTGCTCAGTCTTTGAATCAAATGGATCACCAATTCTAATTTTTTTAGCCCTTTCAACACTTTTCTCTAAAAATTCATCATAAACGTTTTCTTGAACGAATATTCTCGAACCAGCACAGCAACATTGTCCTTGGTTGAAAAACAATCCAAAATGTGATTGATTCACGGCATAATCTAAATCAGCTCCTTTCAAATCTCCTAGTACAATATTAGGAGATTTTCCACCAAGTTCGAGAGTTACTCTCTTGATCGTATCAGCAGCTTGTCTTGCAATCAATTTACCAACTTCAGTTGAACCAGTAAATGCAACTTTATCGACATCAGGATGATTTACAATAGCTGCACCAGCAGTTGGCCCATAGCCTGTTAGAACATTCACAACCCCCGGTGGAAAACCAGCTTCTGCAATTAGTTTACACACATACAAAGCAGATAGAGGAGTTTGCTCAGCAACTTTCATGACAACTGTGCAGCCGGATGCTAGAGCTGGTCCTAGTTTCCATGATTGCATTAGCAAAGGAAAATTCCATGGAATTATTTGTCCAGCTACACCAACTGGTTCATGTCTAGTATATGAAATAAAATCGCCACTAACTGGTATTACTTTTCCATGAATTTTATCAGCCCAACCGGCATAGTATCTTTTTTGAATAATTTTAGCATTTTGTTTTATCTAGTGTTTAAATTTACCTCAAGTTTGCAATAGACCCAGGAACATCAACATTTAGAGCGATGTGATAAGGCTTTCCATTGTCTAAGGATTCTAATGCTGCCAAATGAGCGGCATCTCGTTCCATCAGATCGGCCAGCTTATTCAGCAAGAAACCTCTATGCGCTCCGTCAGAACGTCTCCATGGGGAACCCAATTTGAATGCTTCTTTGGCTGCCTTTACAGCTAAATCAACATCAGTCTTTTAAATCAAATAACAATTAAATTTTAAAATATAAACACAGAATAGCCCTTACAGAATCAGCTTCGGCTATTCTAGTAATCGGTTTTCCACTTGCTGGATTTAAAGTTTCAAAAGTTTTACCGCTTTTGGCATCAACAAATTCATTGTTTATAAAAAGCTTTCAAAGGCAAATTATTTGATTAATTTAGTAAAAATTTGAATGCTAAATTTGTAAAGATGTGTACCCTTGTGAAATGAATATCTGGGTTCGAATTAGGTTTAGCCGAGGTAGCTAGCTTTCTTTGCAAGCTTGCTCTTCCCAAAGGAATAAGCTTTCCTAAACCTCTTGTTCTCAATTTTAAAAAAGACATTCTAAATGTGTAAGAATTTGGTTAGATATAAAAATAGTTCAACCAATAATTTAAAATTTATATTTAAGCTACACCCCATTTATATATCTAAATGGAATGAATAGCAAAAATAAGAGAACAATACCTAGTAATATCATTTAAATAAATTTAAAAAATAGCATTCATGCAGAAAAAAATTATTAATGTTTAAAAAAAATTTCAAAACAATCCTTAAAAAAAATTTCAATCTCAAGCATTTATCCAATTTTATTGAATTAATCTGAATAAAAAAAAAATTAAAATTAAAATTTTAAAAATGTAATCATAATTTATTTTAATTAGGACTTAACAATCATTTATATCATAATATTTTTCTTAAATATTTAATTTATAATAAAAAAATTAATTTACTGAAATGAATCGTAATTGTAAGTTAAATAAAAAAACATAAAATGAACATATTTGGAATTCAAAAGGAGCATTGTCCCTTTTCACCTCTTTTTCAAATCATTTCATAATAAATGTTTTCTGACGAGAAAAACTCTTTTTTCAGAGAAGGTTTTCAATTTTTTTGTTAATTTTTTTAAAGAAAACTTAAGGCCAAAAAAGTCATGCTTTCTAATACCAATTTTATTTTATTATTTCATTCTCGATATTTTTTTGTAGCTTGCAAAAATTTTTTAAGATAATTTGCTCCAACTTAGAAAAGTACTCTGTTCAATTTAAATCACTAAAATGCTTCTTTTAAATTTTGAACAAATCTCTTCGTCAATTTTTTTCAAAAAACTGTTTCTAAAAAAAAGCCAATTTTTATTGTAAAAGGGACTTGCTTATTTTTATTTTTAACATTTTAAACAAAAACAAAGTTGCTCCCGGTTTTTTCACTATCAGAAGTATTTTAAGAATTAATTCTTGAAGTAAATTAAAAAAAGTAGAAAAAAAAATTTTCAATTAATTAAATGTTTTTATTTAGATTAAATTATGATCTATAATTATTTAGCTAAAAATATGTCCTTTTTAAAAGTATAAAATTTTGCTAAAATTAAAAAATGGAATAAAACATTTCAAAAAGAAAATAGAAAAAAAAGTTTTAATCTAACATTTTGTTAGAAATTTTCTCTTTTCTATAATAATAAAATTATTTTATGCAAAAATTGAATATTTAATTTTTTTAAAAACCTGATCCCCAAGTTACTTTTCTTTTATTTTAGTTTGATCTTTGGGTAGTGGGAACTATGAGTTTTAATTTTTTTGTAACACTTTTTAAATCATTTGTTGTTAAATATTTTGAGAGAATATCTGGGAAATTTAAACTTGGCTATATTCAAAAATTTATAAGGACAAAACAATTGGGACTAAAACAAAAAGATTTTTTTTCAAAATTAATTTGCAATGACAAATGCATTAGAAGATAAGAAAATAATTTTTTTTTTTTATTTGCTTTTGATATTTTTAAAACTGTTATTTTGGCTAAACCAAGTTTGTCAGCGATTTACTCATGTGACTCAGATAAGGTAAACTTCATTTGAGTACGGGCTTACATTGTGTATTGATAATTTTTTCTCTCTTTTTTGTTGCCATTGTCTTTTATTTTGATATCTTTGAAAAAAAAACAAACAAAAGATTATTTTTTTAAGTGATTTTGTAATAAGCTGTAAGAGAGATATATTTTATTTTAATTATATTTGTAAAACTGCCTTTGAGGTTAACTAAATTAATATATAAATAAATTTAATAATGCAAGTGAATAATTTCATTGTCAAATTTGATAAAATAAAAAATATGACATTCGAAATTGCCTTGGGTAAAAGAAAATCTCTGTAGGTTTTTTTCTAGGATCAAAATATCAAGGAATATAAAAGTTGTGGGTTATAGAAAAGAGATTAATTATTGAATAATTTTCTAATTTTTATTTTTTAACTCTAATAATGAATAATCAAATTTATGCATTAAATAAATTGTTTTTCCAAAAACAGCAAAAGAAAAACCTAAAAAGTGAAAATAAAACAAAAACGAGGATTTTCGACAAAAAAATTAAATTTTAAAAAACTTTTATCAAAATTCAGGTATATATCATTGTTAAAAATCTAAAAAAAGAGTTTTGAGTAAAATTTTTAACAATTCATTTGTGGAGTTTTTTTGCAACTCATGTACCAAAAATTTCATTTAAAAATCTAACTATGGTCAACGTTGATATCAAAATTTCGATTCGGAAAACTAAAAATGAAAAACATTTGTCTATTTCTTTGTTATCAATATTATGGAAAAAAAAATAAAAAATTTTTGTAACTGGAAAAAAAATCTCTATTTATCCTTTTCGCTTTCAATGCCATGACTATTTCCATTAACCATCTTAACATTTCCATTAACATGAACTTTTGGCTTTGATTTTGATTTTGGAGCAATGTAGGCTTTGTAGAAAAAATGGAAAAATAAAACAAAATACGAAAAGTACATGACAAACGACCAAAATATATTTTCGTAGCTTACATCACAAGGACGGTTCTGTTTGAGCTGGGAATAGGCGATTAAATTAATGTAAATACCAAAAATCATTTGAGATATTTGACCACTAGTGATCGCTATATTTACCCATTTGGGTATGTTAAATCGCAGAGCCCTAAATCCATAGTATGAGTACATTACTGCATGAACAGTGTAATTCATCAAAACAAACCAACGTCCTGATCCAGTGAAATCTTTGGATGAGTACCAGCAGTATATCAGAACAGTGGCATGGTGATACCAGTGAAGAAAAATAAGCTGCTGCTTTCGTAAAATGATGAATACAGTATCTACGAGTTCTGGTACTTTACTCAAAATAAACAACCAAGACCAGCACCCGGTAACTCCATAAGTGTAGTCCGTTGAGCAAACTGAATGAACGATGCCTTTGTTTGAAATTGTATAGAAAAACTCTGGCCAAACGCGAACTGTTCCCATTATACTAAATAAAGCTAACACAAAGTTCCAAGCCACCAATGCTTTTCTCAACTCAAACCTGCTTCTTGTTTTCATGTAAGCTTGGCCGGCAAAAATAGCAACTATATAAACAAAAGCATAGATGAAGCTTGTGTGCCAATTGTTTTGCATCCAAATGCGCTTAGAGTCGACATATTTTTGGCTAAAAAATTTTTTCTCGTAAAAAAATAAATTTGTATAGTTTATTCCACTTTTAGATTGATAATATCCATTTGTCAATAAAGGTTCATACAGTGGACCGTTTGGCTCAAAACTCATTTTGAAATTGTTGAAAATGATTTTTCTTTTTTCAGCACCTTGTATTTATTATTCGCCTTTTTGAAATATGTTA
This sequence comes from Brachionus manjavacas, assembly GCA_019054805.1. Taxonomy (NCBI): domain Eukaryota; kingdom Metazoa; phylum Rotifera; class Eurotatoria; order Ploima; family Brachionidae; genus Brachionus; species Brachionus manjavacas. Next base: position 113,442 of record JAHQIY010000026.1, read on the forward strand.
TGTCTCTCTTCTAGTTGCTATATGTTGCTATATTCGATTAAATACAATTTTGAAAATCTAAATATTTCTGAAAGTCTCTTTTAATTTATATTCGTTGATATTAGTTACTTTTAAAAAAGTAGACCCTCTATAGCTTTAAGTATGCATTAAATTTGTGACTAAAACATTTCTATCCGAGCATAAAAAGGTTGTTTTATTTTAAAACTATGGAAACCTGAATTTTTCCCAAAATTTTGCTTAAAATGAATCTGTATAATTGATCGTTGTCGTCATTTGACAAATATTGTATCCAAGAGATTTATACAAACTTTCCAGGTAAAAAAAAAAATAAAGCTGAAAAAGCAAAGCAAAAAATAATCCTTTAAAAACAATCGTAAGATTTTAATTTATTATTTTATCAAAGAGCTATAATTCTTATTTTTATTTTTTGCAAAATAAAGTTGATAAAATGACATTTTCTAAATGGGTCTCTCAAAAATTATTATTTTAATTTTTAAATATTGATTTTAAATGAATTTCGAGAATAAAATAAAACAACACACATCACAGAGTCATGTAAAAATCCACGATTTGAACCCTAAACTGAATGCTCTGGCATTTTGCATTGAGTTTCAATTATTTGGGTGGAAAATAAATTCTAAAAAAGATTTAGAGCTGAATTTATCTATAAATTCTAGACTTAGTCATCTATGGACACGTTTGAATTTATATTATTATAATTAAAATAAAAATTTATTGATTCAATTGAATTTAAACAAATTAAAATTCTTGTAAAAGAAAATTGAATTGCGAATTACTTTTTTCGTAATAATGAGACTAAAAATTAAAAAACTATTCATTATATTTTTATGCATGCTAATAAACAACTTCTTTAGAATAGGTTTTTGAATAATAAAAACTAAAATGGTTTAGAAAAATATTTTATTTTCAAGTTAAAAATGATCAAACCTTTGCGTCTTGCAGGTTAATAAACAAGTACTGATTGTCATAATCTTTTAAAACAAATTAGGCTTTAAAATTCAATTAAATTAAAATTTAAATATACAAAATACAAATTCATGTTTTATCAAATGAAAAATGTTTACTTTTAATTTGAAATTTAAATGAATTACTCAGAATCTAAAAAAAAAAGAGTTTTAGCATAAAAATATTTTTTTGAAAAAAATGACTCGAAATTTTCGAGGCTAACCTTAGAAATTAATTTATTAAAGTTTCACTTGTCTTCTTAAATTAGGTCGTGAGATTTTATCAATGTTTTCTTTAAAATCTGCACATTTATAAATGGTGATTAAAAGTGATTAACAATGAAAATATTTTTTTAAACTTTTTCCTAAGGCACAAATCTAAATTAATCACTTTTAAATAACGAATACTACTTTTGTTACCTCCATTTATCGAAATTAAAATTAGAAAGGTTTGATGCATTTTTTGGTTTAAAATTAAGAAGATATTGAGAAGAATCTAATTTTGTTAAATTCGTTTTCTTTTGTGATAAAAATTAGCACGTTTGAATTTTTTATTTTCTCACAATTTTGAATTTTAATTTAAAAATTTTTGCTGTTTTGTTTTTTTAAAACTTAGCATAATAAATTTTAAGCAATACTAAATGTAAAATTTAACTTAAGAAATAAATCTAATAATTACATGTTCAATTTCGAAAAATCATCGATTGAATTTAAATCCAAGCATTAAAACTTCCAAGAAAAATAAGCGTAAAAATCAAAATATGAATCTATGAATCATCGAAAATCTTTATTAGGTTATGGCTGTCAAAAATTTTAATAGTCTTTTTATGAATAAAATTTATTTGAAGGTTAGAATTGTTAAACTTCTTTGTCGATCAAAAAATCATTTGTCAATCTTTTACAAATTTAACCAAGTTTTCTTTCTTCATGTCCAGTCTTAGTCTTGACTTCAATGCTTTGGTTTAATAAAATACTTATCCATGGTTTGTAAAAAAGTTGTCAAATTATTAAATTAAAATATTTTTAAAATCTTTTAAAGGTTAATATTATTTTTTTTTTTTATTTCTCAAGTTTTTTTCTTTTTCCAAGAGTATTTAGCTAAAGTATTTTTAATGAGAGAACAATAAATTTAAAAAACAAGTAATCAAGAATTTTTTTATTTCATTGACAAGTTTTTCTTAAATGATTGAGACCTTTACTTTTTTTTGAATGATAGAATATTTTCATTTATTTAGAAAAACTAAGTTATTTTTAAAAGACGTAACAATTTAAAATAATAACTTGTATAATTAAATCAAACCTTTATGCAGAAACTTTAAAAATGTTACTTCTCTAACAACTAAAAAAATCAAAACTTAAATTACAAATAATTTCGCAATAGGTATTTGGAACCAGTTTTAAAAAGAAAATTTAAAACGGTTTCGTTGGAACCGACTGCTCACCACAAGATTAAATTGATAAAGATTAGACAACTAAATTAGATTAGAAAAAAAATTGGAAAGATTCTTTAAGATTGATTTTCCAAGGAAAGGTAGTTTTATAAAATAATAAGAATTTCTTTCTTGTATAGTTTAGTTATATCAGATGGAATTCAAATTTTTTCATTAATTCATTGCCGTTCTTGTTTTATTAAATTAGGTTTCGTTTTACGAAAGATCGACACTAATGATCATACTCAATAAAGAAAAAGACTAAAATTATTTTGTTCCTTCAAAAATTTAACATTAATTATCTAAGTTGAACAAAAAAATAAAAATAAACACAGTTTTGCATAAAAATGCGAAATTCGTTCACCCAATTAGACCGAAATTTTCGGGTCACCCCATTAGTACATGGGGTTAATAGGGTGAGGGGCAATTAGGTTAATGGGGTTAACCCATTTGCCCCATTTTTATGTACAGTTACCCCGAAAATTCACCCGGTTAGCCGAATTTTAACCCAATTACCCCGTTTTTTCACCCGGTTGCCCCGTTTTTTCAACTATTTAACACTACTTTCTAAAACAAAAGAAAAAATTAATTATATTTTAGTTGCTTTTTTTAAAAAAAATAGAGTTTTTTTACAAAAATTTATTTGAAATTTCAAAAATCTTAACAAAAATAAATTATCGTAACGGGAACAAATTTTAACAAATTTTGAGTTTTTATACATTAACGAAGCTTAATTTAAATTATTTTAAATATTTTAAAGAAAAATAACTTTTTTAAACAAATTTTTAATTTTTAATTTTTACATTTTGCACATAAAAATTCCATAGTTTTATCTTTTTATTCTCTATTGGTAAACAATTATAGCACGACCAACTGGTACAACTTTCACATGTTAGCCAACTATTTTTGCTAGAATTACCTAAATCGAAGTTAATTTTACAAATAAAACAAATTATAGAATTATCAACTATTTCATTTTGCTTTTTTTTATTAACACTCCTAGTTGTTAGACTTTCTAAATTCTCGTTTTTTTTATCAATTTTTTTTCTTTTTTTACTGTTTTTTTCTTCAGTTTGTGCACGTGCGTCATCTTCAGTTAAAGATTGAGCATAGTCTCTTTTCAATTTTTTCTCTTTTCATTTACTTTTTTATTTTGAGAAAAAATTAATTTCGGGTAAATGGGTTAAACAGGTGAATTTGCCGGTTAACCGGGTGAGTTTTTGGCATAAATAGGTGATACCCCATTAACCCCTTTGCCCCTGAAATTCACACCAAAAAAGAACTCACGTTATTTTTTTATCAATCTTATTCAAATTTTAGGGTGACGTTCTTGATTCTCTTTGGAACTTATAGGCTAAATAGGTAATTTGGAATAAATAAAATTCACCAGCTTTGACCAATTCTCCCAAATACATAATTTGTTCCAAAATCACCCCTTTTGACAAAATTAATTTTTGAGTCTAAATTTGGAGGCTAAGATAAAATAATCAATGAAAAAGGATCGTTTTTTATAAATTTTGGCTCCTGAAAAATATAAAAAATATAAAATCTTAGGAAAATTTATTAGTTTTCAGCTAGAAAAAAACGAAATTTAAAAGTTGTCACCCCATTCCCACATTAAATAATTGCCCCATCTTACTATATACTTCTAGTTTTTCTATTAAAATTTGGTTCAAAAGCCTGATCTTGATAAATGTTACAAGGGATTTCTTCAATTACAGGAATTTTTTTTACAGAGTAAATTTAGTGATTTTGTTTATTTATTTGCTTGTTTTCTGAACCGAGCTAGAGCTCCTTCAAAATAAATTGAAAAAAATAAAATGAGATCAAAAACGAAATAAAGTAAATAAGGTAGAATAAGATGCATAGAAAGCTAAAAAGACATAAATTGAAATAGGGTGTTACATGTGTTACATAATTGAAGCTTCAAGAAAAAAAGAAAAAAAATTGAGGTTTAAATTATACAATGGAGTTGGGTATTTAATTTATCTTGATTCGAAACCTTCTTTGTATTCCTCCACCAGTCTGACAATCAATGGAATATAATAACTCAGTCCTGTCCCTGAGATAAGGTTACATTGGTTAATTTACGGGAAACGAGCTAATTTTTAGTTATTCAAAATAACCCACTGATTTTACGATGAGACCATTAAATCCTCAATTGAAGTCATATTTATGTTTAATACTAACAAAATATTTAAAAAATAGGAGATGTCACTATGGCAATGTGAAATATTAGTACAAAAATTACAGAACAAAAAGTTAAAACGCTATAATTTTTTTTCTAATTGTGAAAAAATGGTTCTGTAAGCAGTAGAATGTTGTAAAAATTTTTTAGACACGAATACCAAGGTCTGCAAAAACTCTGCATTTTTCTGTATAATGCACACCATTAAAAAATATATGATTAATATATGCAATAAATTGCAGAGTTTTTGCAAAGCTTGGTATTCCTTTCTAAAAAATTTGTACAATATTGTACTGTTTACAGAACCATTTTTACACAATTAGAAAAAAAAATATAGCGTTTTTACTTTTTGTACTGTAATTTTTGTACTAATATTTCACATTGCCGTCACTATTTAAACCTTGCATGAACTTGCATGAAAATTAAAAGTAAAATTTTTGATTCAAAAAGATTAAATTTTGTTTAATTTTTTTATAAAATATAATTTATTCACTTTTTTAATTAACAATAAAAAAAAAGCATTAAATTATCAAATAACACAATCTCAAATAAAATAATTTGACCGTTTAGAAAATTATCAGGACTAAAAATTTAAACAAAGAAATTAAAGACCTTAATGGCAACCATCGAAATTTAAATCATAGAGAAGACTTAAATTTCCCTTCGTCATTCAAAGAAAGATAAAAACTCAAAAGAGTAATTTAAGCATCTCAAATCACACATTCAAGTGGCCAAAAAGATGCTAAACATCACTTAAAAAGTGACAATTTTAAAATTAAACAATTCAAGCAAAATCTTTAATCTTTTTTAGATTGGTAATGCTTGGGCTACATTTTTCTGTTTACCCTCATGTTCTAAGCTACTTATCCGTAATAATCAATTATTCTAATTTTAGAATTAAAAATATGATAAAAAAAATGTTTCGTTTTTGTTTTGCTTTAATTATATTTTTTGCTAGAAATCAATTCCTTTTCTCCGTCCAATGCTTTACCATTTTGCTTGGCCAAATTTTTCCGTTTTAGAACGTAAGCATTGAAAAAACTGAAAAAATAAAACAAAATAACTAAGATACATCAAAAATGAGTAAAAAATGTTGTCGTTGGATATGTTGCATTGGTTGTTCGAGGAGCTGTTTTTTGTGTGATAAGCAACCCAATTAACATAGCAACCAAAAATCATCTGAACCAGTTGTGATGTTGTGATCAGCTTTGAGACAAATAGAGGGACTCGTATCCTAAGAGCTTTGCATGCATAGTAAGAATACATTATCGAGTGAACGAAATAATTCATGGTCATAAACCAGCGGCCCGAAGCAGTAAAGTCACTATAGCTGTACCAGCAATAGATCAGCACTGTCGCATGATGGTACCAATGAAGGAATATGAGCTCTTGCTTTCGGAAAACTATAAACACAGTGTCAATTAATTCTGGCAGTTTGCTCATAATAAACATAAACGCCCAAAATCCCGTGATTCCATAAGCGTAGCTAGAGTCACACACTGAATAGACAATGCCCTTTTGAGTGATGCTGTAAAAAAATTCTGGCCACGTTCTGATTGTACCCATAATGCTGAATGATGCCAAACAAACATTCCAAATGATTAGCGGCAAGCGCAGCTCGTATCTTGACTTATTCTGCATATAATACTTTACCAGGAATATAAAAATTACATAGATTAGAGAAATAGTTATGCTCATGGTCCAATTTTTGCTCATCCATTTTCCGAGTTCGTCGACAAATTCTCTGGACTCGAAGAGCTTTTCAAAGCCAAATATGTGCGAGTAGGAAAATGTTACATTTGATTGTAAATTTTCGTCGACCGGATTTAGATTAAACATTGGTTTGAGAAAAAAACGAATCCAAAACAGATGCTGAAACTTTTTCTAAAGCCAAGCTCATCGTTGACATATTTTTTTATTTTCTATCTAAAAAGCTCAAACTTTAATGCTAAAAAATAAAATGATAGATTTAATAAAATGAAAATAAAATGAATGATAACTTTATTAAACTAAACACTTTTATGTGTTTTGATATGAAAATAACATGCCACTTTGATGATTCCACTGCTTCTGAATACTTGAATTGAGAGGAATTTTGATTTTTTTCAATATTCTGCTTTCTATTTCTGTTTCAAAAACCTACTTGTACACGACATTCAATGACTGAACAAAGCATTTGAGATATGCAAAAGCAAAGTTTCATTTTTTATTTCAAAAGGAGAAAGAGGTCAAAATATTGATTTTTATCAACTTTTAATTTTGAAATTAATTTTAAAAAAGAAACAACTAGAAACAGTTAAATTAGAAAATTAATTATGAACTAGGGTTTCTAAGACCGACTGAAATTTTAATAAATTATTTCGCTTAGATATCACGTTATGCAGACAATAAAGTTTCTCTTTTTTTCACGAAAAAGAAGAATTTAAAAAATCTCTACTGAACAAAACAATAAAAAGAGACTTTTATCAAATTAAAAAAAATTAACTTCCGATCCTTTAAGCCTTAAAATGTAAGATGGTTCTGATATTTTTTTTAAATTTTTCAAAAATTTGAAAATTAACGTTTTCTTCTTAAATAAAACATACAATAATTGCTAATTTTTCTATTTCTAAATCATATTTTGAAATGGTTATCTGTTAATTTATTACTCTATTTTATGATAAAAATGTGAGATAAATTGTCTGAAACATAAATGATAGAATTTTAGATGCACTTTAATTGATTAATATTCTAGTATACATTAAAGATTAGAATTTAACTTTTGAAAAACAAAAAACATAAGAAAAGAAGAGGGGGCTTTTTTTTTACTAAGGAAACAAAATTTGACTAAAATATCTCTTTTTGTGTAAAAGTATATCGAGAGAGAATAGATTTGCTCTGATTTGTTTTTACTTTAAAATTTGTCAATATATTCTAGTTAAAAATGTTGAAATTGGATCTTTTTTATTTAATTTTTATTTTCTATTTTTAATTAACATGATTTTGAAAAATTATCTAGCATCAGCCTAATTAGAAAATATTTTATCATTTTAGGAAATAGTTTAATTTAACTTGCTTCAAAAATCCTAAAAGTTGTGACACACCTGGAACAAAGTTAGATAAAAAATTATTGCCAGTTAAAAATATTCTTCAATGTTATTAAAAAGTAAATTGAATTTTTAAAATTCCCCTAATTGTGAAAATTTCTAGATATCTAAATTTTTTTGACTACATTTATTGATCTTGAATTACAAACAAAGCAGACATCTTTATATTAATATCAACTTCAAAATACACAACACTCTCTGATAGCCATTGCTGGTTTTTAATTCTGCAAAATATAATAATCCTGAATTATTTTAAATCATTTTCTAATAAAAGAATAAAAATTAGCCCATTTTTATTATGAAAAAAAATTCTCCCTTATTGACTTCTTTATTGAATTTAGTAAATATAAATTAATGGCTTTTTCAAGAATACTAATTCCGTTGCTTGCTTTTATAAACAGAGATTATTTAAAGACGTACAAGGAAATTTTTATCGTTTTAAAAATATGAGGAAAAATAAAATTTATGATTGTCTGAATAATGTTTATATGTTTTTTGTTTTTTTTCATATAAACTCTCATATAAAATTTAATATTTAATAAAAAAATCTTGAATCTATTATATTATTAAAATAACAGTAAAATAAAACAAAAATAAGCTCAGCTTATTATTGATAAAGTTATATATTTCTGAAATATTTATAGCTTTTTAAAAATCTAATCTATTGACTTTTTTTTCTGAATTGCAATTTAAATTATTAAACTTTAAAAAGTAAGAATTTTTAAAATTTAAGAGTATTTATATATATTTTCCTGATAAATTCCAACTGTAACACGTAATTGACAAAAAAGGTCTATATTTTTTTATTTTGTATTTTAAGTCCAATCATCCCGAAACATGTATACTGGTCAGATAGAGTAGCAAAAACAAATTCTGAAAAAAAATAATTATCCTAATTCAGAAAAACACAATAAACATTTTTTTAGTATCCGAGAATAATTCCCTTTATTTGGCTTTTATAATGAATAAATAGAAAATTTAAAATTATTTTGTTTAAATTTTTAAAATAATGTTGTAATTTACATAATAGATGGAAAAATGTAATTTCTTGTTATTTGTATTGGGATTTAAAGCATCACCATAATGTCTTCTTTTCTTATGACTTAGTGATAAATTTGCCGCAATATAAATATCTAAAAAGTATTGGTGAAATTTTGAAATTATTTTTTTTAAATAATTTTAAATGAAAAATGTTAAAATTTTGTTTTTTTGAAATACAATAAAAAACGTGAGTTATTACTTAAACAAAAAATCTTTAATTTTATGGTGGATTAAATTTTCAGTCTAACGAAAAGCTTTTAAAAACTAAAATAAAATATCCTAATTTTAAAGGTGAGAATTTTTTTAGTAAAAAATCAACGGCTTAGAAGAAATCGTCTTTCTAATGGGGAAAGAGTTAGATTTATTACGAGAATTTTAAAAAATATGACAATTTATGGCTATACATATGAATTTAAATTTTTAACTATTACCGTCATGTCCATTCAGACACTATTTTTCTGAACGTTCGATGTTTCAAAAGCTTTCATACAATGTTGCTACGATAAAAGGATTTTACTATCATTGACGTTAATTTTCTTAATTTGGTAGCGAAAATTCCCGTAAAATACCAGAATCGAAAATTTTTGCGAAAGAAATTGATGAAAATAAAATTATTTCTAAAAATATTTAAAGCCATAATATTTATATAACTTTTATGCAAAATTTTTTGGGTCAAAAATTATTATGTAAAGTTCATCGAAAAATCATCAAATAACCCACTGATTTTACTATGAGACCATTAAATCCTCAATCAGAAGTCATATTTTTGTTTAACACTAACAAAATGTTTAAAAAAAAGGAGGAGTCACTATTTGAACCTTGCATGAACTTTGAATCTATTTTTGAGTAATATTTACAAAGCATATATGCACTAAAAAATCAGCCAATTTTTCTTGACCAGGATTGTAGTTTATTTCTATTTCTCTAACACCCAAGTTCAATGGTCCAAATCAGAGTATTTAAAATCTCAAGTCAAGCCAAAGTCACTGACTTTAAATTTTTTTTTCAAGTTAATCTTATTTTATTTAGCAGTAGCAATTCTAGAATTTTTATTTATCTTCCCCTTTCTGTCGATCAAAAATTAACGTGGCCGCGATCATGACTGCACGGAACGGTAAAAATTAAAATACTAATTTTCTTTTAAATTATATTATTTAATTATTTTTTAAAGATTAATTGAAATTAATATAGAAAAAGCTTTTCGAAATAGGCTTTGCTTCCGAATACAGTCTAATATGAATGGAATCTGCTAGAAATCTGTCAATATCCGAATTCTTTATCCGTATCGAATTGACAATCGAGGTCAACTACAAACTCTGGTGAAGTTGATACAAATTCAATAACTCAAATTAACTGTGGTAAAACAACACGACTAGCGAAGCTGGCTTTAATTAGTAGTACACTCCGGAAAATTTGTGAATAGGCACAGAGAAAATTATTGTTAAATTATAAGAAGCTGTAAACTAAATTTTTTTTACCGTTTATATTAATAAAATTAGTAAGAAAGTTTATTTTTGGCTAATTTATTTAAAAATTTTGTATTTAATTTGAAAAGTATAATTAAATAAATTTGTGATTTTTTATCCGATTAAAGATTGTTAACATTGTTAATTGTTATTGTGTATCTTTTAAAATGTTAATTTTGAATTTTTTTAACTAGACTTAAATATTAATAATAATAATAATAATAATTATGAGCTACTGTAGTCTAACTGTGGAGCAAGACTATAAGTGGCCTCGCTATGGTAGCTGTCTGATTTTAACATAAATCCTTTAAATGATTAAAATTGTGTTAATAGAAAAAATTAGTTATTTCAGTTTTTAATGTTTATCGAGTTTGTTTTTAAATTCATTCTTGGATTTTGCATTGGCAACTTCAAATGGTAATTTTTTCCATTCGATTTGTCAGGAAGCAATCTCTATTTTTAATTCTTGTCAATTGTTTGGTCAGTCTTCTTGGATGTCCTCAGATTCCTCCTGCGAGGCCATTAGATGAGAGTGCATGACTCTTGATGTGCGGATTCTGTAATTGAATATTACTTGGACCGTTCATTATTTTGAAGATTTCGATTAAGTCTCCACGTTCACGTCTTGCCTTAATTTAGTTAGTCCCAATCTTGTAAGTATTTCTTCATAATCTAGATTTTTTAATTACTAATTTTGTAGCTCTTCTTTGAACTTGTTCAAGAATTTTTGAGTCTCTTTTGGTAAAGGGGCTCCAGGCTGCTACTGCATACTCTAGATGTGATCTGACAAACGAAACATATTTTTTGTATTTCCATTATAACATCGTGTATAAAACGGACCTACGTTTAAAATGGTCATAAAAATTCTTGAGTAGGTTCAGAGGAGAGCAAACAAATTGGTTGAATCAATTAATGAGGAATCTTATGAAGAAAGACTTCGAGATCTGGATCTGCTTAGTTTAGAGGGACGCCGATTAGGAGACATGATCCAAATTTATAAGATTGTAAACATATAGAATTGGTAAATGATGTAAATTATGCTTAAAGTTTATCTCTAAACTAAAGAAGATCAAATGATTAAAGGTGGTTAGGGAAATAAATAAAAGAATACGGTATCGCTAAAATTTCTTAACAAACAGAGTTGTCTAGACATGGAACAGGTTGTCATCAAATGCGGTAAATGCGATGTCAGTTAATAGTTTCATAGCATTTATAGACCGGGAAGTTATTGAAATGGCTCAAGGCAACGCCTGCAATAGCCCTTAAAAGGCCAGGCTCAATTACGCGCTAGTATAGGCAAATGCAATTAACGACTACTGTATTAAATATTAAAAAAATGATACTATGAAGAATTAAAAATTAAACATAAATTCATATTAATTCTTTATAAAAAAACTCTTTGAAATAAATGAAAAATCGATGAAAGTTTTATTATTCATCGTTTAATACTAACAAAATATTTAAAAAATAGGAGATGTCACTATTTAAACCTTGCATGAACTTGCATGAAAATTAAAAGTAAAATTTTTGATTCAAAAAGATTAAATTTTGTTTAATTTTTTTATAAAATATAATTTATTCACTTTTTTAATTAACAATAAAAAAAAAGCATTAAATTATCAAATAACACAATCTCAAATAAAATAATTTGACCGTTTAGAAAATTATCAGGACTAAAAATTTAAACAAAGAAATTAAAGACCTTAATGGAAACCATCGAAATTTGAATCATAGAGAAGACTTAAATTTCCCTTTGTCATTCAAAGAAAGATAAAAACTCAAAAGAGTAATTTAAGCTTCTCAAATAATCACACATTCAAGTGGCCAAAGGGTGCTAAACATCACTTAAAAAGTGACAATTTTAAAATTAAACAATTCAAGCAAAATCTTTAATCTTTTTTAGATTGGTAATGCTTGGGCTACATTTTTCTTTTTACCCTCATGTTCTAAGCTATTTATCCGTAATAATCAATTATTCTAATTTTAGAATTAAAAATATGATAAAAAAAATGTTTCGTTTTTGTTTTGCTTTAATTATATTTTTTGCTAGAAATCAATTCCTTTTCTCCGTCCAATGCTTTACCATTTTGCTTGGCCAAATTTTTCCGTTTTAGAACGTAAGCATTGAAAAAAAACTGAAAAAATAAAACAAAATAACTAAGATACATCAAAAATGAGTAAAAAATGTTGTCGTTGGATATGTTGCATTGGTTGTTCGAGGAGCTGTTTTTTGTGTGATAAGCAACCCAATTAACATAGCAACCAAAAATCATCTGAACCAGTTGTGATGTTGTGATCAGCTTTGAGACAAATAGAGGGACTCGTATCCTAAGAGCTTTGCATGCATAGTAAGAATACATTATCGAGTGAACGAAATAATTCATGGTCATAAACCAGCGGCCCGAAGCAGTAAAGTCACTATAGCTGTACCAGCAATAGATCAGCACTGTCGCATGATGGTACCAATGAAGGAATATGAGCTCTTGCTTTCGGAAAACTATAAACACAGTGTCAATTAATTCTGGCAGTTTGCTCATAATAAACATAAACGCCCAAAATCCCGTGATTCCATAAGCGTAGCTAGAGTCACACACTGAATAGACAATGCCTTTTTGGGTGATGCTGTAAAAAAATTCTGGCCACGTTCTGATTGTACCCATAATGCTGAATGATGCCAAACAAACATTCCAAATGATTAGCGGCAAGCGCAGCTCGTATCTTGCCTTATTCTGCATATAATACTTTACCAGGAATATAAAAATTACATAGATTAGTGAAATAGTTATGCTCATGGTCCAATTTTTGCTCATCCATTTTCCGAGTTCGTCGACAAATTCTCTGGACTCGAAGAGCTTTTCAAAGCCAAATATGTGCGAGTAGGAAAATGTTACATTTGATTGTAAATTTTCGTCGACCGGATTTAGATTAAACATTGGTTTGAGAAAAAAAAACGAATCCAAAACAGATGCAGAAACTTTTTCTAAAGCCAAGCTCATCGTTGACATATTTTTTTATTTTCTATCTAAAAAGCTCAAACTTTAATGCTAAAAAATAAAATGATAGATTTAATAAAATGAAAATAAAATGAATGATAACTTTATTAAACTAAACACTTTTATGTGTTTTGATATGAAAATAACATGCCACTTGACTGACTGAAATGACTGAACAAAGCATTTGAGATATGCAAAAGCAAAGTTTCATTTTTTATTTCAAAAGGAGAAAGAGATCAAACTATTGATTTTTATCTACTTTTAATTTTGAAATTAATTTTAAAAAAGAAACAACTAGAAACAGTTAAATTAGAAAATTAATTATGAACTAGGGTTTCTAAGACCGACTGAAATTTTAATAAATTATTTCGCTTAGATATCACGTTATGCAGACAATAAAGTTTCTCTTTTTTCACGAAAAAGAAGAATTTAAAAAATCTCTACTGAACAAAACAATAAAAAGAGACTTTTATCAAATTAAAAAAAATTAACTTCCGATCCTTTAAGCCTTAAAATGTAAGATGGTTCTGATATTTTTTTTAAATTTTTCAAAAATTTGAAAATTAACGTTTTCTTCTTAAATAAAACATACAATAATTGCTAATTTTTCTATTTCTAAATCATATTTTGAAATGGTTATCTGTTAATTTATTACTCTATTTTATGAAAAAAATGTGAGATAAATTGTCTGATACATAAATGTTAGAATTTTAAATGCACTTTAATTGATTAATATTTTAGTATACATTAAATATTAGAATTTAACTATTGAAAAACAAAAAACATAAGAAAAGAAGAGGGGGCTTTTTTTTACTTAGGAAACAAAATTTGACTAAAATATCTCTTTTTGTGTAAAGTATATCGAGAGAGAATAGATTTGCTCTGATTTGTTTTTACTTTAAAATTTGTCAATATATTCTAGTTAAAGATGTTGAAATTGGATCTTTTTTATTTAATTTTTATTTTCTATTTTTAATTAACATGATTTTGAAAAATTATCTAGCATCAGCCTAATTAGAAAATATTTTATCATTTTAGGAAATAGTTTAATTTAACTTGCTTCAAAAATCCTAAAAGTTGTGACACACCTGGAACATGTAAATATTTTTAAAAGTTAGATAAAAATTTATTGCCAGTTAAAAATATTCTTCAATGTTATTAAAGAGTAAATTGAATTTTTAAAATTCCTCTAAATTATGAAAATTAATTGTGAAAATTTCTAGATATCTAAATTTTTTTGACTAAATTTATTGATTTTGAATTAAAAACAAAGCAGACATCTTAATATTAATATCAACATCAAAATAGACAACACTCTCTGATAGCCATTGCTGGTTTTTAATTCTGCAAAATATAATAATCCTGAATTATTTTAAATCATTTTCTAATATAAGAATAAAAATTAGCCCATTTTTATTATGAAAAAAAATTCTCCCTTATTGACTTCTTTATTGAATTTAGTAAATATAAATTAATGGCTCTTTAAAGTTTATTATTAAATAAAAAAATATTTTGGATTAAAAAAATCAATAACGTATTTAGTGTTCTCAAAATAAAAAAATCTTGGATCTATTTTATTATTTAAAAAACCGTCAAGATTGAGAATTAATTGAGTTTCCACCTTCAATATCTTTTTTTTTTAAATTAAATTAATAGGCATTATTTGAAAAAATCTACATCGAGCTATCTTAAGAATATAAAGCATTGAAACATAAATAAAAGCCTTTTATTTTATTTTATTTATTTATTTATTCGTAAAAAGCAAAAACAAGCTAAATTTATCCATTTTATTTAATGATTAAGTTTAAAAAAAATGATAGATTTCTAGTATTTTTACATTCTTTAAATTTCTAATTTATTGACTCTTTTTTCTGTATAAAAATTTCTTCCTCTTCAAGGATAAAAAAATCATTTCCTGCTAAATTACAATTGTAACACGTAATTGTCAAAAAAGAACTAGATTTTTATTTTTTTTAAATTTTAGTCCCATTTAATATCTTCTAAATCAATAACGAAATATGTACATTGGTAGAATAAAGTAGCAAAAACAAATTCTGGAAAAAATAATAATTCTAATTCAGAAATACACAATAAACATTTTTTTTGAATTCGAGAATAATTGCCTTTTTTCGTTTAGGTAAAAAATGCTTTTATATTAAATGAACAGAAAATTTAACATTATTTTATTAAAATTTTTAAAAAATTGTTTTAATATATAAATAGAAAATTATTATTTCTTGTTATTTGTACTGAGATTAAAAGCATCGCCATTATGATTTATTTTCAAATGACTTGGTGATAAATTTGCCGCATTATAAATACTTAAAATAGCATGGGTGAAAATTTGTAATTTTTTTTTCTTCAAATTTTTCAAACAATTTAAAATTAAAAGTGTAAAAATTTTGGTTGTTTCAAAAACAATCAAAAAAACGTGAGTTATTACTTTAATTAAAAATCTTTAAGTTTATGATAGATTAAATTTTTTTGTATAACAAAAAGCTTTTAATAAACTGAAATAAAATTTGCCAATTTTATAGGTGAGAATTTTTTAAACAAAAAACCAGAAGAATTAGTTTTTCTAATGAGGATAGAAATAAGTTGGGTCTATCATGAAAATTTTTAAAAATTCTGACAATATTTTTCAATAGATGTTTAAATTGAGAAATTGATAATTTTGGAACAAAGATCAACAACAAAAGTTTAAAATTGGAACAGCTTATTTTGTTTAGGTCTAAATCTAATTTGGAATAATTTATCAGCTGATTTAGTCCCTGCAAAAACGCTAAAATGTAAATTTCAGAGTTTTGCAGAATGAGTTGTTCCAATTTTAAACTTTTGTTTTTGAACTTTGTTTCATAATTTACAATGCCTTAAAACAACTCCATATTTATCGTTTTTAAAATAAATGTATCTGTTGATGATTTTATTTATGCTAAATAAGCATTCTTAATTTCATTCCAAAGCTTTAGAATTAAAAAAAGTAAAAAATTTAATTTCATGTTAATTTGTTTGGTAATCAAGGATTATTCTTTTAAAAAACTTTTCAGTAAATAAATAAAAAAAATTTATGCATTTAGCAATTTAATTTTGTACCCTCTTTGCGCTTGAAGATTAATTCTTTTAAAAAATCTTGTTATTTCATAGTATCTTTAAAATAGTTTCTTTAAAGTAAAATACGAAAATGATTAATTTGAATTTCACGAATAACAAAATTATGCATTTTTCTATTTATGTAAAATTATTGTATTAATCACTCATGTTAAATAATATAAAAGTAAGTGATTTGTCAAATGCAAGCAAGGTTTATTTCGAGAAAAAAATCTAAATTTTAAAATCTGGCTGTATTTTTAGGCTGCTGTTTAAAACCACAGGCAACCTAGATTTTTCATTTCAATTTTATTGATTTTAAAGCCAAATTAAAATTTCATACTAATTTTTAGTATTTCAATTTTTAATTAACATTCGTTTGCTTAAAAAGGTATAAATGCCAGCATGTTTGCATTCAAATTTTCAGTTTAGATTTTATTCAGAGAGATCAAATGAAGAATAAAAAATCGATAATTCGATTTTAATTCAATAAGTTCAGCATTTAACCTAAAATCGGAAACGATAACAACCACTTTCGACATTTTTGCATTGACCATATTGAAATTTTCTAAAAATTTTATTCAACGCCTATTTTCGGGCTTAGCATACAGACTCAAGTTTTCCTAGGAGAAAAATAAACCATTTTTTTCTTATTAAAAATAAATAAATTCGCCTTTTCCAAACAAACCTTGAGAATTTAGTTGTTTTTTTTATCATATACAATCGCCAAGTGAAATCAATTCAATAGAGTATTGAAATTGAAAATTTGTATTCAGATTTTCAATCAACTATTAGTTATTGTATTTAAAAAAATGTCTATAAAACCAGATTGAAATGAATAGGATCGGAAATTGATTATAGTTTTTTATTCCTATTCTAGCCTCAAAGACCGACCTCTCTAGGCTTCAAGTTCTCCAAAATATTTCAAATAAGTACAGTTATAATTTTCCTCAAGATACTCCACCGGATCTCCTGATAAATTTGCTAGATGACACAAAGCTAGATGGCATTGAAGTTCGTCTAAATAAATAATCTAGAAAAATAGCGTTATTTTCAAAAATACACTTACTAGTGAATTAATCAAAGACTATGTTAGAAAAATACACCATTATGTAATATATGGAATGAATTGAGTGAATGGTTAAATGATAAGGGATTATCTCTCTGAATTTAAATCTTTATTTTATTTTTTTAACATTAAAACTTATCGATATTTTGATGACACTTCGATAATGCGAAATTATGTTAATCAACTCTCCAAAACCAAATTACTTTCAAACAAGAGGGCAAAATTTTATGGGAGCTTAGACAAAATTTAGAATGGATCAATTACATAGTTGTTATCGATTATCAATCAATCAATTAGATTCATTAAGATACGGAAGCACGGCTTTTAAATTGCGAGTAACGAGGCGTTAACTTTCAACTTCAATGTTATGTTTTATTTGTATGTTTATTATAATCTATTAGTTACGAAAAAGTAAAAAATAACATGTAATTTATCAATTAATGTGTATACTCTATTGACGATTTACGTCAAGAATTTTTTTAAAACTGTTCCACATACGATTTTTCTACGTGTCCGTGTCTGCTTAATCAGCTCGTCACGCGACCGCTCGTTCCTCGCAAATTATTTTTGATAGCACACTCTATCTTTTAAACTGTTCAATAATACTCCCATATCAAAACATTATTTTTTTTTATTAAAAATATAATTATGGGTTACCCCTGGGTTTGTCCGTTTAAACCCTATTGCTATCGAAAAAATGATAAAAAATGTTCGAGTTCATTAGTTAAAATTTAAAATTTAGTAACAAAAAAGAGAATAAAATTGATTACAAAAATTGGCCAGGTATTTACAGTTCGAATAAGAAAGAATCTATATCAAGGCATTGCAGTAATGAAATACATGAAATCGACTCAATGTGATTAAACAAAAAAAAACGCTATTCCAGTAATTTACCAACTTATTCTTTTTTGTACTTTATTTTTCAAAAATTTTTATGTTTACTTTATTCACTTAAAATTCTGTGTTTTACTTATCTAATGGCAGCAGGAGTTTTATTACTCAGAGCCATTTCAAATGTAAATAAACATTTCACTCAAACATCATTTCGTCTAATTAAGGATTTAAACAAAAATTAAATTATCAATAGGGTAAATATTTTTTTCCTCCGAGTCTAGACTTGAAATTGATCTTTTAGCAAGGTCCAAAACTATCATGGCTTTAGCCAAAACTAAAGAGCAGGGCTTGTGGCCAATGCCTCAATTGATTTTAGGACAAAGCTTAATCAATTAATTTATTAAGGTCACGTGAATTTGAACTGAAATATAATGTCAGTTATTCGAAAATAAATTAACGCTCATTAGCAATAGTGTACTCATTTTCTTTCCCATTTAATTCTTGTGTTCATAACAATCGAAATTGTAGTGGACATTAAGCTCGAAGTTCAGGCCTATTGTTATTTTTTTCGCTTTTGATTTAATTCGAGTTTTTTGAGAAACAGGCAAAGAGTATTATTTCACATTTTGATTTTGAACAACGCCTTAATTTGTTTGTGTGTTTTGCTTCTATGTTGGAAGAGCAACAAAGTAAATAAATTGGCCAACGTTAAGATAAAGACAAATAGTAATTAAGCTCGAAAATATTTAACTTTTAAGTCCAAAGCAAACCTATGACTTTACTCCAAATTTAAGCGAATATTTCCTTGTATCATGGTTTAATCGATTAGAAGTTCGTTGTCGTGCTGAACTCGTTGCTTGAGTTTGGTTAATCTCTTAAAAAAGACATTTCTTTAAATTCTAAGCTAAACGCAAATAATTTGGCAATCTTTTTTGTATGTTCGACTAGTCAGTTGACCAAAAGTATAAGACTTGAAATGATAAAATAGAAACTAAATGTTTATTTCTAACCAAGATTTTTTGTAGGGATATCTAGTCTAAATAGGACCAGCAGAATTTTAATCGAGGGCAAAATATTGTCCATTTTGGCTTCTTATTTTTTCTTTATTTTTATTTTAACGCTCCTCTTGAACTTGAAGCACAATTTTTTTCGTTTAAGGAAAATTCAAAATTGTAAACTGAACAAAGAAAAATTCGTGGAAATGAGGCAAAAATTAATTTCGAGTGCTGGCTGGTTATCTAGCAAGTTTAGGCTGCAG
Source organism: Brachionus manjavacas (assembly GCA_019054805.1). Taxonomy (NCBI): domain Eukaryota; kingdom Metazoa; phylum Rotifera; class Eurotatoria; order Ploima; family Brachionidae; genus Brachionus; species Brachionus manjavacas. Next base: position 132,859 of record JAHQIY010000026.1, read on the forward strand.
AAAATGGCATTAATAGTCTTGAGTGTGATGTGACTTTTTTGATGCAATTTTTTGTTGGTCTCAAGACCCGAGAGTCTTAAAAACTTATAAGATTTTAAAAAAATAGATTTTTTTTGTTGGCTATTTTAACCTTTTATTGTATGATTTTATGCTATTAATAAAATAATGTTAGACATTTGTTCAAACAGCTTAAAAATTGCTGAATCAAAGGAAAAAAAAGCAGAATATAGGCAAAAAATGTCCGAACCCAAATTTTTGTTTACCGTTAAGACCCAAAAGTCTTTAAGACTTCTATTTATTTAAAATGAAAATTAAAATGATAACATAGAGTTTTATTGTTCAAATTACTGAATCTAAAGACAAAATTAGTACAAAATGTTTAAATTACTTATCGAGTCTCTATGTTAATAATTTATTTTCACGAAATGTATAACTTTATTTATATTAAATCATAGATGGATAACTTTTGCTGAAGTTTATTTTTTTAGGCTTTTTAAATTGGAAATAAGCCTAATAAGTTTATCAGTGGATTCGTAGAGTTTTTTTCAAGTTAATACAGATTAAAAATAGGATTTATATTAAGTCTCAATATTTTTATAGACAATGATTATTATTTTTTAAACATGACAGTATACTTTTTTGTTTTTGTTATATATTCTTATGCATTCAATTTAATCTGCTGTTAAATGAATCAGACCATAATTTTATTACAAAAAAATGGTCACTAAAAATATAAATTTTATTTCAATTAATAGAAAATGACAATTTATTTTGCTTAAGCACCATAATAATAAACAGCTACAGCAGTAGACCTGTATAGCGAGACTAGATGTAGTTTCGCTATGATAGCTATCTTTCTGCGAAAAAAAAAATTTAGTCTTCATTAAATATGCAATCCAGTAAATTCAGGATTCAAAGGTAAATAAATCAGTATAATATTTCTTTGTTTCTTTTTCTCTCCAGGTGTCTGTCCAATTGGCATTTAAATCTGTTTAAGGATTACACACTGAAAATATCATGGGGTTACTCGTTCCAACTCTTGACAACTCTATTAGTCAATAAATTTTCACGCTGCTTTATCTTCGTAAGTTGTTTACTAAACCTTTGTTTGTGTCCTCGTATGCTACTTGCTGGACCATCAGTTGTCAGTGAGTTACATTTGAGTGTAGGATTTTGCCATGTAACCAAGCTATTTATTACATTTAAAAAATTCCATTAGGTCTTTTTTTTCACGTCTCCGCATTTGAGCTTCTCCAATCTTTCTTCGTAATTTAAATCTCAGGGACAAATTTTGCTACACGGCGTTGTATTTTTTCTAGGGTTTCTATGTATTTTTTTGGATATGGACTCAAAGCAGCAGCAGCGTTCTCTAGATGCGGCTGAACAAAAGTTATACAAAGTTGCCTTAATGTCTTAATTGTCCAGTATTTGAAAACATGTTTAAGTTGCCCAACAATAATTTTTAATTTTTAGTATTTTATGCAAATCTAATAACTAATTTTATTCAGCATACTTAAATTTTTGATAATACTTTAAACTCTTTTACTTAATCTGATGTCTTTTAAAATTCCTTATTTTTTTTTTCTATTAATTAATTTTAATTGAAGTTTTAACTCTTTTAGACGCTTATTTTATTTTAATTATCTTAAATGACAAATTTTTAAGATAAAATATAAAAAAGAAATAATTTTTTTTAAAATAGAGTAATGATATTAGAACTCATCACTTGGTTTATTTCAATAGAATTCAAAAATGACCTAGCATTATTATTTGAAAGATGACTCATGTAAATTTGTCTTTTTGGTTGTGAAAATTTTTTTCGATGATTAATTATAGTGCCAGGTAAATAATAATATAATTAAATATGCTTTATCCAGTCCTTTTTATTCATCAACTTGAAATCTTCAACAATGTCAATTTGTTTAAAAAAGTGGCGAAATTTTTTAAAAATTTTTATGCAAAAAAAAGTTCAAAAATCGTGAAAATCTTTAAAAACTAAATCTTTTTAGTTTTAGATTGTGAAAATCGGTCAGATTTATGTCATTCCAATTTTCAGCCGCTACAATTCACGAAATGATATTTCCCTGCTAAACTCATATCTTTGAATTTAAGTTTAAATCGGCCCAAAATGGAACGGATATTTATTTACACAATGTTAACTTGCTTTTTAAAATATGCTTTTTATTGTCGTTTTTTCTTTATTTTGGCTTCTGGTGAACTTGATGGATTCAAATCACACAGCGCTAACGAATGCAATATAATAGACAACGAATACTGCATTCATAAACCTTTAAAAGGTAAAAAAATATTAAAATCATTTTTGTAATACTTTTTTTCTTTTACCTAATTTTATTCATTAATGATAAAAGGTATGAAAAAACCTTCTTCTCAAAAATCTTCTCAAAAAAAACAGACTAAAATTTAAAATTCATTTCTTTATGTAGATGATTGCACAGTGACAATTATCTCACCATTTACTTGTGCAAGCCAACAAAATGAGACCTCTTGTGACTTTTTTCTCGACTGGAGCATAATCAACGACAATGTTGTAAAATTTACTTTGAGCAAATACAATTATCAAATGAATGAATGGATCGCGCTTATATTTTCGAATTCCAATATTTCCAACAATGATGTATGTACCATTTGGCATTGAATTGTTCATTCCTTTAATTTCATCCATTTTAAAAATTAAGGTAAATTCTGACATAATAATAGCCTTGTTGCCATCGACTAGCAGTCCGCGGATTTTAAATGGGTATAATATTTTTAAAAAAAAATTAAGTTATCCTCACTTTTTCTAGCATTATAAAAGGTTCGGACGTGATCCTGGTTGATGACTTACAGGAAGTTGATTCATCTTTGTTTGGTTATAGCGAAAAAAAACTTCTTAGTGACAAAATATCCTTTGCAAAGAACTATGTTGATATTGAATTTTCATTTAAATACACATCCGAAAATTCAATAAATCTGAACAAGTGTTCGAATGATGATCCGAGCAAAGGATTCTACATGTTTTTGATGAGTGGCAAATTGGACAACAGATTTAATATTCTTTTCGAGACTGCTACTATTCCTAAGATATTCGGACCGTTCTGTTTGAATTCGTGCTCGAAAGATTTATCTTTCCTAGAACACGAGTCGCCGCAGAATCAAAGCCTAGATTTTAAAATTCAAGAAAAAAAGCAAGCAATTAGCAAAACTGATCAAAACACTAGTTCTCAATTGATTTCAAATGAACCGACAACTAAGAATATTTCTTCTACTTCAAGCAGCAAAACTGTCTCAATTGAGCCAGTGAGCATTCATTCGGATTCAACTCTTACAACTAATTTAGCCAAACTAGTTTTGAATTCAACCACAGACGCCACTACATCTACTAGTACTAACATTCCAACTTCAATTCATGTGACTTCAATCGAAACCACTACGGAAGAAAAATTAAACTCTACATCAGCAGTCAAAGATTTTTTTACCACACAAGAAATCAAAACTCAAAGCATTACGAGCACTCAGAATACTAATTATGAATCAGTACAAATGAGTACAACTGATCCTTTAATTTTTCAAGATGCTTCTCAAGTGACCCAAGAAATAACTACCAGTGCAGTTAGTTCGTCTAATTTGTCAATAGATTTTTGCTCAGATCAAGTGCAAAATTTGTCTTATGCAAACTTGGCATTTATTTACGATCATCGAGTGAATACCATCAATTATACTGTGACATTTAGTTTGAATTTTAGTTATATTAGAATGGGCATATTCAACAAAAATCCACAAAATAATGTAAGAACTTAACAGAACTAAAATATTAAATTGGAAAGAAATTTTTTTTCTTTTTTCTGTACACTTGATTTTGAGCAGTTCAGGTTTTGTTGTAAAAAATTTCTGTTAATGCAAAAATGGTTTTTGCACTTTGTTGCTCTCAGAATAATTTCTAGCTTTAAAATAATTTATAATCAAAATAAAGTTAAGCTTGATGATCGATCTGAAGTTGTTTTGAGAATAAAACACATGTTAATTAAATATACATTTAAACACTTAAACAAGTTCTGGATTTGTGCACAATCAGCATCTGGAAGTTACTTAATGCTGAGGTGTATGACAGAACTATTGACCAGTTTATGTAATTTATTAGCTGATGACAAAATGCTGAAGAGATCGAAACAATGGCAATGTGAAAACTTACATTTATTTTAAAAATTTTAAATCTAATAATAGATAATCCAAATTAGATTTTTGTCTTTTTATATTTTTAAATTATTTTAAATCTGTACACCCAAAAGCAGCAAAGTACTAAGTTTTCACGTTGCTGAAACAAGTGGTTGCCTGTTAGAACCGTGCTCAATACGACCCATGAGAAATCACAAATCAGCCTAGTTCTTTTAAAGTTCTCTTGGTCTTTTAATAAACATCAAGTCACACAGTGTCGTGAAACAATACTTTAATTGACTCCAAAAAGAAATTTTCAAAATGATTTTTCTGTAATGGGCTGCATTTTTTCTAGAGATTTATAATATATTAAGCATTTAAATGTCATCAAATGCATTACATGAATTTTTGGCAATTTTGTAGTGATGGATTACCTGGACTTAATTTATTTATTCATCTTTTTAGTCGTCTTGATCTAGATAAACTAGCATTGAACAATCATTTCACTTATAAAACCATTTTCATATTAGATAAATTCAGAGTTGTTTAAAAGTCCCAAATTAAAGTCAAAGTCCAGACTTTGAAATTAAAAAAAAAAAAAGTCCAAGACAATTTATCATTTTTAAATAATTTAAGTATTTTTCTAGTCATGATATTCATCGTAAAAAAAATAAAAGTCATTGACTTGACTTGAGACTTTTAACTTTTAAACAACTCTGGATAAAATATATTTAACAGTACATTTCTATAACACGTTAATTTATAAATTTACTGGTCTACCAGTATATTTATAAATTATATATTATATTTATAATACTAAAACTTGAAGAATGGTCAGCCCAGAGCAATCAAATGAAAATCTTCCTATTGATGATATTATCGATAAAGTTAATTCTTTGTTGGGTATAAGAAATAATGTATGTGATAATCAACAAAAACAAGCACAAAAAATGATTACAAGAAGTAAAAAATATATTCCAGAAGCTTGCTTGGTGGTCAAGGTATGGTAAAATGCAAATGAATTGGTCAATGTATGACAAATTGATGTGGTTTCAAAAAATCCCAGATGTTATGTAACTCAAGATATCATGGAGGGAATTCAAGCTGCAAAAACAAATAAATTTAAGATTACACTATTTCAGTAATTTACTCAACTTGTTTCAGTAAATTACTTATTTAAAAAAAATCAGTAAATATCTGAAATTTTTTATGTTTTACATTTTTACTGCTAGACCATAAATTTGTAAATTTGTAAATTTACGTGTTTTAGAAATTTATGGTAACATATTTATTTGTTTAGGCTTGAGTTTCAATTTTTTGAAGCATTCGATGTCTTAATTGGTATTCTTTCTGACCACATGTTTAAGTCGATGACTCAACTTAACACATGTGACTTAAGATTTTTTTTTTAATTTTGTAAGAAGTTTTGTATAAAAGTCAAATTTTAGATATTAGATATTTTTTAATTTTATTTATTAAAGTTACAACATTTGTGTTTATGAGCTCTTCTGTGGTGATGAGTTGAATGAAAGAGCTTGATTAAAATATTCAAAAAATTTCTTTCCAAACTTATATTAAATATTAAAAATAAATAATTTTTTTTTCATCAGAATGAAACCTATCTGGTAATAGCCGAAGCAAATCAAACTTTTAGTTCAATGTAATTTCGTAAAAATATATTCTTTTTTTATTTTTTGAAAAAAAAATGTGAATAATTTTTTTATTCTAAAATTAGATATGTAAACAAAAATGAATCAGAAAGCATTACATCTTCAGTGGGTGGAAATAAAGTGAGTTTTAGCATAGGAAGAGAAGTGGTGCTGTCAAACGGTGTTTTCATGGGAGATTGCCAATACTTCAATTTTTACATTGGAAATGATAGCGACATAGGCAGATCAAAATTTATTACAAATCCAAGCGAAAATTCCGTTTTGAAATCATCGGCAGAATCTGTTTGTTTTCAATCTTGTTCATATATTGGTAAGCAAAATTTAAAAAATCAAAATAAAATTATTGACGGGCAAAATTTTAGAGAGAAAAAGAGTTGAAATAAATTTAAAATTCAACGTCAACAATTATTTGTATCACCCTGATTTGGAGAATTTAAATAGTGAAAAAACAAAAAATTTATCCAAAAATATCATTGAAATTGTAATTGTTCTATTTCGAAGTGAAAAAAATTTAAATTTCAAATTTTTTAGTTCAAGACCGCTTTGAATGATAAATTTGAAAGTTTTGCTATCATCAACATTTTGAAGGCAAACAACAGAAGAGGTTCTTGGAAAAGACAAATAATGGCAGACATAATTATTATTGAATCAAAATTGACTGTTTGGTCGCAAAACAGTCCTAAGTTTACACAAAATAATGTTTTGAAAATTCTCCGTGAAAGCACTGCTTTCTCTCATTTATACCAGATTAATGGATTCTCCATAATTGAGAGCTTTTCAGATAAGACATCTGCTTCAATTCAAACTACAACCTTAAAGCGTAAGTCTTTTTTGCTTCTAAAACCTTCCCATTGACTTATTAATTCGATTGTGAACTAAAAACTATAAAGAATATTTTAGATGAAAATTTCTCTTATTTAGTGAGTGAGAAAAATTAATTAATTCATGAAAATAATAGAAATAATATCATGATAAAAAAAAAACTGAAAAGAAAAATTTTTATTTGACAATTGAGCCACCTTGGCTCTTAATCTTTATTAAAAATTTCTTTAAAAATAAACTAGTCCTAAAAAAACATGTTTTGTTTTTTTAAAATTATAACTATCAAATTCAAGATTTCCTGTGTTAATTTGTTGAATTTAGTCTAAAAAAACTTTGTTTCATTATTTTAATTTATAAAGGGCAATTTTTTTTAAATTTAATTAATCAAAAAAAACTTTATATCTGTAATTTCTGAAATTTATTAATTTAATCTAATTAACTTCCATTATGGAGAAGTATATGTAAAAAATAAAAAAAAAAGAAATATCAAAAAAAATTAAAGAATTAATTAATTACTCTATTTTTATCTGATCTTATTTTATTAACTTTATTTTTATAATTTATTCAGAAGGAGCTCTAGCTCGGTATAGAAAACAAATAAATAAAAAATAAATAATAATAGAGGAACTTAGTCCAAAGTGAAACGTTTCATAAATTTTTTAATTGAAGTTCATTTTAAATATTTCCTAAGTGCTTAGATGTCAAGTTACACAAGCAAAGTCTAATTGAGTAACAGATCCCGTCATCTGATTCAAAAATTTTTTTTGAGTTGAATTTTGAGTTTTGGAAGGATTATTTATGATTTTTGACAAGTTTAAATTAAAAAATTTGATGAGAAGAGCAATATTACTTGAAAATGAATTCTTTGATGGTGCTTCCTCTCACATCGAGTGAAAGATAAGAGATAAAGGGAGTTAAATCTAATTGAGTTAATGAAAGAAAGCTTTGAGAAGAGATAAAGTTTTTCAAACTTAAAAATTTTCAATACTTTGAGCACTCTGGGCATGTGATATGTTGGTCGAGGGTTTAACTTTTGTGTGATTAGATTGTTTTGTGAGAGATTAAGAGAGACATGAAGTACAACCAAAGTAGCTTCGTTGGACTTTTTTAAGTTCTCTATGGCGTAGGTGTTGAAGTTAAGATCAGATCTAAAGGTTATACCAAGGTAATCGATCTGGTCAGATTTCATTAGAATTGAATAATTGAGATATAAATTGCATGATTTATTTAACTTGAAATTTTTCTCTTTTTTAGTTTCCCAATACTTTTTTTCAAATTAAATTAAAAAAAAAGACATGAATTTTAATTTTAGAACAAAAGAACAAAGCAAAATTTGAAATTCAAAAAAATTTTTTTGCTTAGGTCTAAAACTCGTTCTGCTTAATGTATCAGCTGATACCAATAATTTCACCCGAATTTAGTCTCTTTAACTTATTTGTATAATTTCCTAATAAATAAATTGCTTTGCAGTGGCTTAACTTGGGTTACCAAATGTTGGCATTGGCTGATACATTTTGTTGAAAGGGCTTATAAAAAAAAGTTATTTAAATTTCAAATTTTTTTTTGATTTTGTTGATCCAACATTCACAATTTGAACAAATTAGATATTTAGTTAAATAATTTAACTTTATTTATCCAAGTTAATTTACGTTTAGAGTCATAGATTTCAAAATTTACCTTAATATGTTTAAAAATTAAGATAAAAGTTAATGTTCGCGTTTACAAATAGATTAAAAATAAATATTTTATTTGAAAAAAAAATCTAAATTTTAAATAATTGAATCAAATGAAAAAATTGAACATTGAAAAGTTGAAATAAAATTTTTTTTAAAAAACCTGTGAAAATAATTCTGATACTTGATATGACTAAATATATACTATTTATTGATATTGACTAAATTGTTTTTTTTTGCAGCTATCGACACCGAATACCCTAAAGTATTTGCTTTGGCATTAGTGTTCAGTTTGCTGGTGACTGTTTTGGTTCTCGGAGGGGCTTTGTTCGCTTATCACCGATGGCAAAAGTCAAAATCCAACGAAAATTGTCCAAATCGCGGTTTTAGACTGGCGATGCCAAATCGACGAGTCAACTATGATGACCAAATGCTAAATTCAGATTCTTCTCGAGATAACAAATTTCCAAATGGCAGTTTGGACCTTGAATTCACTAACCCTGCATATGAAGAAAATAAAAGAGACAACGATGATTTGAATTTTACTGACTTTACAGGAAGTCGAGAAATGGGAATAGACATCGGCACTTTGGAGGAAAATTCACCAAAACAACCAGCAACAATGGAAGAGATAAGTGAAAAAAGAGACGACCTAGAACATTTGCGTAGCATTTTAAACGAGTGTTTGAAAACAGAGTCCAAAGATTCAAACGATGAGTCCTCGCATGCTGCAATGAATAAACTTTATCGTGCAAGCAACTTGGAGAATTTAAAGACTGAAGAAGACGAAATCAACTTTGAATACTTTGCAGAATTTAAAAATAAACAGCACATTGAAGATGAAAGAAAAAATTCCATGCCCAAAGAAAAGCCTGGTTCCATTGATGAAGAAAATTCATGCGATGAAAAAACTGAGAGTGTAGCCAATATTTTTAGTACAAACATCGAGCAAAACTTACCAGAACTATTTGGTCAATATCTGGAGGAAAATAAAGCCAACCAAAGTCAACAAATGGAAAATCAACCAGACCAAGAGTCACTTGAGAGTGTTCCAAAAGACTCGCTGAATGTATCAACGGAGGAGCCGTCTGAAGACGAAGACTTCAAGCCAATTGATAAAAATGCATTCAAAAACTTTCGCGTTGAGTCCAACAACAAATTTGTAATTGACGAAAGCAAGAGTTCATTCAAAGAATTAATAAAACTGCAGAGCGAAAATACAGAAAGCAGTGCTAGTTTCACTAAAGAGCTAGCCCAACAAGAAGTAAAAGACAAAAAGATTAAAGAAGAGTCGGATAAAGTTGATATTTTCAAGTTTTTATCCGGCGGAATTGGTAACTTTTGAATATTTGAATAAAAAATTTTGCTAAAATTTTATGAATTTTTTTCTTAAGCTGAATTTTCTACTCCCAGAGTATGCGCCTTGAAGATTCCTTCGAAAGAAGTGAATCCAGGCATCCATTTTTGTGATAGCAACATGATACTAGATATTGACAAGAATTCGCCAGCAGACTTAGCCGGTGTTAAGCCTGGCGACAAAATTTTATTCATTGATAGTGTCAATGTTGAAAATTGGACATGCGACGATCTCAGGAGCAAAATTACTCAAGCTGTATCAAACACGTGCAACGATGAATTAACAATTGTGGTAATGAATGCAATTGAGTACAACATTTTTAAATCAAACCAAATATTTGTGGCAAACAAGAGCCCAGAAAATGGCACCAATTTTTTTATGCCAAATAAAGAAACTGATCAAGAGCATAATTCAAGTGTATTAAAGTCTCTTAGTGAAACAGAATTTAATCCTTTCGACGACATTCCGAACCAAATGACTACTCCATTTCTGCACTATTCATCAATACCTCCACCTGAAACTTTTCAGTTAGATGGCACAAAAATAAACGAGTTCGACAGAGACGATATCAGAGATGATTCACTGGAAGAGTCCACCAGTGAGACTATATCGAGTTGTATGGATGTCAACCAAAAGAAGGAGATTTCCCACAATACTATGAATGATTTTGATTTTTCATCAAATTTTACTTCGACAACTAATATTAATAATGAGACCTATTCGAATCCTTCGAAAATAATTTTTGATCAAGATTTTCAATTCAAAATGCCTTGGTCGACAGAAAACTCTCTTTCGGAAAGTACTGAAAACACGGTAAAGACAATTCCGGCCAAAAATAAAAAAGAGTTCTAGAATTTCAAAATCTTTTTTATTTAACAGTGAAAAAATTATTAAAAAACGCTTCTACGGTCTATGTACTCTAATTTTGTAACTTAATTTATATTTTTCGTTTTTTTTTTCTTTTTTTATTTTAAAACCTGACAATTTTTTTTTAATTAGTACTTATGCAACTATGTTATATCAATATCCGTCGAAAGATTTTTAAAAAAATTATTTAAATAAAAAGAAGCTTGACATTTTTTTTAAGTAAAAAAAATTTAAATTTTTTTTTAAAATCATTATCTTCACTATTAATTTTCTTTTTATCCTATAGTTTTTTCATCAAAGCTATTATTGACTCTCAATTAGATCAATGTTTTAAAATTAAGTATTTAATAAATAAATAAAAGAATACGATTTAATTTTTTTTTATTTATAAGGTTTTTATTTTTTAATTTTGAATCAAATATCTAAATTTTCTTGGGTAAAAAATTAAAAAAAAATTGCTTATAATAAAAATTTTCAGTCTTTAACTTTCCGATAGGGATTCAGTTCTAGACGTCATTAATTAATACTCAATTTTTAATTAACAAATCTCAAGAAATTAGATGTTTAATTCATATATAACAAAACAATTTTATTCTTTATTATTTATATTTAACGCTTTTAAAATATCTTCAGCACTAACCATTTGAGAAGCATCTTCTTGTTTGTATTCAAGCAAAGCTTTGCCATTTTTATCTATTACTAAAGCTCCGCCATTTTGAAAACCATCTCCCTTCATGTCACCTTTGATACCGAGACTTTTGACCCTGTTGTTAGCATCGGTCCAAGCTTTTGACAAGAGCTTCTTGAACAAATCAAAAAAAGAAAATCTTTGAAACTGAAGAGCTTTATAGCATTCCATCTCTGGGTCCACATAAAGTTCTAACACATGACAAAATTTCAATAGAGAAACAAAAATTTATTTGTAATATTTTTAAACTCACCTCCAGCAAAGTATCCTTCTTGAACAAACGGCTGAACAAAGCGTGAGTCAAATCCAATTCCAATAAAACTAATTTCATCGAATAATTAAATAATGAAGAGATTAATTAATTTAATACTAACCGGACATTATGCTTATCTAATGTTGGTTTTATTGAAGTGGACAACTCTTTAGCTGCCAGCCGACAGTACTGTCATCCAAATCGCCGAAAAAATAGAATTACGCATGGAGCTTCTTTCCAAAATGTCTCACATGCTGTTTTGGTCTAAAAGAATTAATTAAATGTTACCAAGTAATTTAAGTGTTTATAAAAAAAATTTACAGCCTCTATTTCGCCACTACTGTTAACTCTCTGGACAAGAATTTTCGCAATCTTAGACGGCGAAGACATTCTTGTTGCCTTAAAATAGTAAATTAGTAAAATAATGATTTTAAAAAAATTTTTTTGGTTAAATTTAGTTTTTTAATCACGTTCTTATGCCATGTTAACTAATTCATAATATTTAAGTGAAATTATGCAATTTTTGTTGAATAAGAAAAAAATAAACTTTAAACGTGATTTTAAAATCTAGCAAATATCATATCAAACATTCTATTAAGTAATTAAAAATAGTGATAGGATAAGCTTAAATAAAAAAATTAAAATCAGACCTTTAGTTTTTATTAAATTTCTATGCAAGATTTTTAAATCATTCCTTTCTTTTAATAGTAACTAAAAATTTTTAGAAAGTTTCATGTGTATAGTGTTCTAAACTTTTTCCGGCAAAGTTATATCCCATTTTGTTTTATTCAATGAAGAATTACAGAATGTGAGATAGATGTTTCCAATTTTTTATTATGTAAATTAACTTTGAAATCAAATAAATATTTTTCAGACAGAATTTTAGGCAAAATAATTATTATTTTTTAATAATTATTGTTTCAAAAAATTAAGCCATCTTGAGCGATTTATAAAAAATTAAAAAAAGTTTTCAACCGAGTTAAAGTTAATCAGAGATTAAACATTAAACATTTTCTATCCCAGCAGATAATGGAGAGGCGCTCATCTTCTTTTCCAGGATATATTTTTTAAAGGCTCCGATGTGATTAAAAGACTTCTCAGCCTATGGTTAAAATCAGAATTTAGTATTAGAGTTATTATAGTTGCATTCTTTTTAGGAGAAAAAGAAATTAAACAAAATCTGTAATAGAATTAAAAAGAAAAGACAATCAATTATTCAATGAAATTAATTTTTTATTCTGGTCAGTTCAATGTAATTCTGGACTAATTGAATTTTTAAATTACTATTTTTACCTAATCGAATTTTGTATGTTAAAAAATCTTAATCATTTTTATGTATATAAAAAAGTGAATTTTTCACTTAATTGCAAAATAGATATTTAATTGTCTATTCAATTTTTCTATCATTTTTTCTATTATTTTTTTTATTAAAATTATAGTTTGGGGAAGACCCCGGGCAGTTTGGAATGGTCGCTAACCTCCCTTTCAGTCCCCGTGGTAAATAGATTTTGATAAATTGAAAAAACAAAATTTTCGAAAAACAGAATCTAATAAATGTTCGACAAATTATTTTAATTTTTTCTTTTTAACTTAAAATTTGTTTTTTAAGTCACATGTTAAGTTAAATAAATTTTTTTGTAAATTTTTTAAATATAATACCGTAAACTCGTGTTCACGGCTCTAAGAGTAAAGCCCAAATCCAACCTTTTTTCTTTAAGAGTTAATTACATAGTTTCTATGTTACAACTATTAAAATTTAATTTGCAAGAAAACACCCTGAATATGAGATATTTTCCAAAAATAAAGCCCAAATTTAACTTTTACTCTAACAAAAAAATTGTCTTTGCTCTCAAAAAAAAAATGAAAATCTTTAAAATTGTAGAGTTAATTAAAAAATAGAAAAAAAGTCAATTTTTTCATTTTTTTTGAGAGCAAAGACAATTTTTTTTGTTAGAGTAAAAGTTATATTTGGGCTTTATTTTTGGAAAATATCCCATATTCAGGGTATTTTCTTGCAAATTAAATTTTAATGGTTGTAACATAGAAACTATGTAATTAACTAAGCTTTAAATAAATAAACAAATAATAAAAGTTATTCGATTCAGATAGAATTATTTGAATTTCTTTTTCAATTTAGATAACAGTAAAATAAAAATGATAACGTAATTACTCGAGTTTTATCACATGTCTTTATAAATCGAGCAGTGATTGAAAATTTCGATTTATGACATGTCATCAAGGTTTATTTTTGTAATATTTGATCCAAAAAGGGATCATCTGCACAGACGTCATCATCTAAAAGACATTCTAATAAATGATACAAGTCCGAAACCAGTCGAATATTCATATGAAGTCATTAGTTTGGATTCAAAGAAATGTTTTAGATGTAAATCTTCTTTTAGAGCATGTAAATATCAAGACTCATGACTATCATGCCAAAGTTGTGACAATTGGGTCTGTGATAATTGTTGGTCAAAGGGTTTGAGACCTAATCAATCTTTCTATTGTATAAATTCAATTTAAATAGTTTATTTTTTTACCCGGACATAGCTTTTTTAGACAATAATAAAAATAATATTAAATATAAAACTAATCTAATTTTAATAATTTCTTTTATTATTGGTCTTACAAGAATTTACATAAAGTAAAAACCTTATATTTTCTTATTTTTTGTGACATGTCACTATTACGGTTACTATATTTTACTAAAAATTGATTTTTAGGGGTACTCTGTTTGTAAAAAAATTGTGACATTGACAAGTTGTCTTTCTATCTGGAATTCGTGTGACTTTAGTTGATGTTTCGATTGAAACGACTGTTCATTTTTAAACACAATTTTATTAAACTGGTTCATTAAAAGTTTCGTATTCTGTATTCTCCTTGTTTGTCCGGCGAAAATGACTCAGGGGATGTTACAAGGCCAAAGAAAAGAAGCTCACAACCTATCACTTTTTATTGACTTAAGAAAAGCTTTTGATGTGATTGATTCTAATCTTCTTCTGTTAAAATTGTTTTATTATGGGTTCGACAATAATTCGACATGGTTTGCTTTCTAACTATTTCAGCAATAGATCACAAAAAGAATGTCAGGGTAACGAAAATTCAAAACCTACTGCACTTAAGTTGGGGTTGACTCAGAATTAGGTCCTCTCCTTTTTCTGATTTTTATTAATGATATACTTTATCTCCTTAATAAATTTGATATTAAAATGTTCGCTGAAACCATCATTTTTCATCAGTTCTTGCTGACAAATGCATAAAAAAATTTTTAAAAATTATTTTTTCATAAATATTTAAAATATGCCTCAAAATATAAATCTTAAATGTTTAGTATATAAAAATAAAATATATTTATTATTACTAATTTTTTTATATTTTTATATTTTACAAAATTAGCTTTTTTTATTCAAATGAGCTTATACTAAAATTAGTTAAGCTTTAGCTAAAGATTTTAATTCTTGAAAATAAATTTTTTCTAGAAAAACATAAAATAACAAAAAAAAATCATCATTCTGTTTCAGACAAAATTGCTCGCATGTTTATTGTAAAAACATTATTTTGAAGCTTATTTTGTTTTTTTTTAAGCTAAATTACAAAAGAAGCTTAATTAATCAAAACCTATTCAAATTTCAATAAAAAATTAAAAAAAAATCAGAAGCTTTAAAAAAATTATTAATTCATTTAAAATGCTGCAAGATGGAATCCGGAATCCAAGTTTCTTGGAAAATGCATCTTGTTATTTAGGGTACTTACTTAAAAATTTGGGTATCAGATTAGAAAAATGCTTAAATTGACAAGTATGATATAGCTTTATCGATATCATTGCAATTCCAGTGTTCAAGTTCGTAATATTAGTTTGCATTCTTCTATTAAATTTCAAACTTTGAATTTTTTTACTTTATCTTTTGATTAAAATACATTTGTGAATATTTTCAGTGAAACCCATAAAATTCTTTATCATAGTCTCAGACTTAGTCACAAACTGCTTAATAAATGATTACTTCACATTACTTTCATTATTAAAACTTCTTTTACTCAAAAAGTTAAAAAAAATAAGGTTTTGTGAGATTCAGTGCAAAATGATATAAAAGGAAAAAAAAATGTAAAAAAATTGAATAACATTTTTTCTTAAGTTCTAAACTTAGTTGGGTCTACCTTGTTTTGTGATCAAAAGATCACCTATTTGGTGGTCTGGTCCTGGTCACAGGGTTGGTGAACATTAAAGATCACTGATAACATTCTTGACGTTTTTGTGACCTTAAATTTTTAAGAATAAAAAAGAGAAATTTTAATGTGACCATTTATTAAAATATGTGACCATGGTCACGTTAATGTGACCAAAGTTAAAGTTTTGTGACCAAAAATATAGAATACAAAGTTTCGAATGAAAAAAAATAAAATAAAGTTTAAAGAAAAGGAAATTTTAATGTCGTTTTGTGATATAATGCCAGGATAATTTTCACTGGTTTTTTGAAAAAAGAAAAAAATGAACCATCGTAAATCGACTTAAATGTCCCACATGAAGTACATCGCCAAGACAAGATCTGGTTTTTGCTTTCAGCTGTTCTTTTTCGAAACTTAAGATTTAGCTCAGACCCTTTCTTTATACAATTGGTTTTATCACAACAACGACTAGAAAATATTAAGCCAAGATTTCTTAGCTTATCAAAAAGTTTAAATTCATCAGTTTGTTCTAAACTCATTTTTGATCAAAAATGTAAAATACAATTCAAATTTATATAAAAATTTTGAATGGCACATAGTATTTTTATAAAAACGTAAGCAATAAGCACAGAGTTTAAAAAAGTTTGATGTGTATGCATGCTTTAAAAAAAAATTTCAAATTTAAGAGATTTTTATTAAAAATTATTTTGGTGATCATTAATTTGTATATTTAAGGTCACAAAAACGTCAAGAATGTGATCAGTGATCTTTAATGTTCACCAATCCTGTGACCAGGACCAGATCACCAAAAAGGTGATCTTTTGATCACAAAACAAGGTAGACCCACTTAGTTATGTTAATGCACATAGTGCAATATTCAAATGTGCACCAAATATAAAGGTCTGCTAAGTTTGCAGAGTTAAGCAGAAATTAAATTACAAAATAATCGAGCGTTGTGCATTTTGCAGAGATTTTGCACACCATTAGATGACTTTTACAGTTGATACAACTTTGAATGTTGTAATATGTTGCATTTTCAGAACTAGTTTTAAACTTTTAGAAAAAAATTTATTTAAAATCTAACTTTTTTATATTTTCTTCGTTTCTTTTGTAGTTAACTTTACAAAAACAACAAATAAAATGCTATAGATTTTTAATGAAAAAAATAAATTCAAAATTTAAAATAAATTTTTTATTATTTATTAAAAGACCTCTTGAAATAATCAATCTTAGGATACTTGAACCTGTAGCCCCTTATGCCAGATCTTAAATGTGTTTAAAAAGGTGCTTGATGTAGAGGAGTAAACCAGAGGTAGTTTTTAAAAATATTTTTTTTAATTTGCTCATTTGTATTGAGTTAAAGCTTTATTAGTATAAAAATAAAATATAGAAAAAGAAAGGTGGGAAAAAGAAGAAAAACAAAGAAAAAAAAATGGGACTTATTTAGAGTACATTAGACGATCAAAAATTCTGTTCGCCAAATTATGCGATCAGAACAGGATGAACGATCATGAGTACTGGAAGCCATTTTTAAGAAAACATATGAACCCAATTGAATTTGTTCAGAGAAGAGAAACCACACTTGTGCCAGGTATCAAAAAAATCAAATATTTTGACCGACTAAAACATTTTGGCTTAACATCATTACAGATTGGAAGGCTGCGCGCTTGCCTGAATAAAATATTAAAATTAATTCAAAGCTCCCACAATAATCAAGTTTCATTTAAAAAAAAAATTTAAGATATCATGGATTATCAAATGATGTCAATTCAAAAATTTGAAACAATTTATAATTTGAGATAATGTTTTACTCATAGAAATGAGATTTTTATAAATTTGAATAAAATTAATTTCGAATTTTGCCAAAAAAAATATCATCAATTTTCGCAATTTTACGTCAAATTTTACATTTGGGCTAAATTATGAATGTAGCTTTGAAAGTGAACCTTAGAAACCATTTTTGTGTGGTTTCCAGCACATAATAGATTAATTTATTTTAATTTGGTTAAGCATATTTTAAATGACTTTAGGACAAAATTTCAAAAATATTTTAAAATAATATTCAAAAGTTAAGTTAATCTTGCAATGTCGAAAATTTAGCAATATCTATTCAAAAGTAAATTATGTTAAATGTAAAAATTTCAACCTTCCTAATTTTGAATGTGCATTTGCATTTTTTTAAATAATAAAAAGAAACAATATTGATGACGATTTTTATTATTTACGAAAAAATACAACTCTATAGATTAAAATAATACACGAAATTAATACCAATACCAAGAATAAAAAGTCTAAATATTGAAAATATCTTCTTCAAACACAAGAAATTAGGTCCTACGACTAAATTATAATTTATGATAACACAACCTCATTAGAAAAAAAAATTTAAATTCATTTTTTCTATAATTTGTTCAATAATAATTTATTTTTTTATTCAGAATTTTTCTCTTTCGTGTCGTCAGCATTTTAATGATTTTAACTCTAGTGTCACGTTTCAGTTTTTCTTGATTTTTACCTCTTAACTTTAGGCCAACTTGGATTTTATCATTCAAATAGTTGAATTTGAGAAAAACCAGCTTTCTTCGGACCAAAAATGTGCATCTAAAATTCAAATTTTTATTTTAGATTTAGACATTGATAGCATAAAAATTTTGTGATGTGGTCAACGAAGTCGACGTTCTTACAGACATTTTTATGTGTAATTTTGTTTGTCCTGACTAGGTGTGATGAGCATGAGCATAAATACGAGCCAAACGAAGAAGTTGTTTTATGGGTGAACACAGTGGGACCCTACCACAATCGTCAAGAGACATATCCCTATTTTTCGTTGCCATTTTGTGCTGGTCCAAAGCCGTCGATTAACCATTACCACGAAACCCTTGGTGAAAATCTGCTTGGTGTCGAGCTTGAATTTAGTGGGGTAAACATTGCATTTAGAGGAGACTATACCAAGACTGAGTACTGTTCTGTTGATCTGACCAAGGAGAAATATGAATTGTTCGTGTACGCGATCAAAAATCACTACTGGTATCAAATGTATATCGATGATCTACCTATTTGGGGCATTGTTGGCGAATACGATGAAAAAGATGAATCTTTTTGGCTGTGGACCCACAAGAAATTCGAGATTGGCTTCAATGAGGACAGAATCGTTGATGTGAATCTTACAAGCGAGGCCAAAGTAAAGCTTTCGCCAGGAATGAACATCAAATTTTCGTATGAAGTAAGCTGGAAGAAATCGGGCATTAAATTTGAGGACCGTTTTGAAAAGTATCTAGATCCGGGATTTTTTCAGCACCGAATCCATTGGTTTTCCATTTTCAATTCATTTATGATGGTCATCTTTCTGGTCGGAATAGTGAGCATGATTTTGATGCGAACTTTGCGCAAAGACTATGCCCGCTACAATGAAAAAGATATTGATGATTTAGAAAGAGACTTGGGCGATGAGTACGGCTGGAAACAAGTTCACGGTGATGTTTTTCGATCTCCGCCGTTTTCTACTTTTCTGGCTGCTCTATTTGGATCTGGATGCCAAATAGCTGCAGTTGCTTTGATTGTTGTCGTATTTACAATTGTAGGAGAATTGTACACTGAGAGGGGTTCTTTGTTGAATACCGCCATTTTCATGTATGCTGTTACAGCTCCAGTAAATGGATTTTTTGGCGGCGGCCTGTACGCTCGTCTGGGAGGAAAATTGTGGATTAGACAAATGGTCATAGGAGCATTGTTAGTACCTGGATTTGTCAGTTTGACTGCATTTTTCATCAATTTTATTGCAATTTATTATCAAGCTGCCAAAGCTATTCATTTTACTTCGATGGTAAGCAGTCTCAGTTAAAAAAAATTCAAAAGTTTATCAAATTTTTATTTTAGCTGGCAATAATTGCAATCTGTGTCTTTATTATTTTGCCATGTAATTTAATTGGAACTCTTTTAGGACGAGCTTTGACCGGCCAAGCAAATTATCCCTGTCGAATAAATGCTGTACCTCGTCCGATCCCGGAAAAAAAATGGTACACCGACCCTTTAGTAATTACAGTTTTTGGAGGGCTTTTGCCATTTGGTTCGATTTTTATTGAAGTGTAAGCTTTAGTAATTTGATTTTGTTGATTCTTTATTTTAAAGGAAACATTTTTCCTAAGTTATTTTGTCTTCACATCATTTTGGGCATACAAAATTTATTATGTCTACGGATTTATGCTTCTTGTTTTTTTGATTCTTTTGGTAGTGACAATTTGTGTAACAATAGTAACTACATACTTCTTATTGAACGCTGAAGATTATAGATGGTAAGTATTGCTTTTTTAATAAATGCATATTTTTTTAACTCAAAATTCAAAAACAGAATAGTTCAAATTCGGCATAAAAAAAACTAAATCTTTAAGATTTTTTCCATAAGTCCAAAAAGAGCAACACACATTGTTGTAGAAGTTCTATTCTCCTGCTAATCATGTAAAATAAAGTGGCAAAATGCACTACTCAAAAAAAGTATTAAAATTGTTAAATTTTTTTTGTTAGCACCAAATTTCGCAGATTCTAAAATCTAAAATAAAAAGTTTTATCAAATTAACTTCTTTTAAGCAAAAATTGATTTTGTTAAAAAAAACAACCTTTTTAATTAATCTGGAAGCAGTAAAGTAAAAATAGCTATTTAAGGACTTAATGGACACACAAAACAATGAATTTTAGTTTATTTGGAAAACGAATTTATTAAAAAAGTGATGGGTTATATAGCATACAGAATATGTTTAGTTTATTAGTTTAAAGCTACATAGGCAAAAAAAAAAAAAAAAAAAAAAAAAATTGCTTAAACAAAAGTCTAAAAAAAAAAAGAAATATTTCTAATAGATAATAAAATTCGAGTCAAAATTTTATGTAAAAAAATCTACCTTCAAAAGGTCATTTAATAAATTATACAAATAAAAATAATTTAAATTCAGTTCCATATTTTGTTTTATTTGTGGGACAATAAACTTTACCGAATCAACTAGACCTCGATTACTCTCCAAAAATATATGATCAATTAGCACTATTGAAGTCTTGGTACTGTAGTCATTAACATTAATATGAATTTTTCTCCCAACATTGCTAAGTTGTTTACAGAACGAAGTATTTTTCTGATCATTAATTTTGTACTCTTCGATAAGAAATACCAATACATCCCAACATATTGAACTATTTTTCAACTGCTTCAAGAAAAATATCTTATGTTTAATATATAGCTGACCATCTCTAGGCGCAAGGATTCCAACATAGGCCTAAATCTAGCAAATTTTCTAATCCCAAACGCTCTCTTGATTAGCAAATTTTGTCTTATGTCAAGTTCATTTAGTTTCTTTTCGCCAATAAAGACCATATCCAAATGGTAACGGAAGATTGATTGTCAAAACTGCTAATATAACAAACTGACCAATTTCGGACATGCAGACTTAGGTTTACAGCCAAGCCCGTATAAAGAATAAAAACTCCTTTCAACTTTCTTCCACTTTTCTTCAACAAAATTCCAAACGAAGTCGTTATCACCAATTGGGAGACTTAAATACTCTACATTTTGAGCTTTCGATATCTCAAGACCATTAAGATTAAAGTTTTTTACATCTATAGATTTACCTTTTTGAAAAGTAAGAGCAGCAGATTTGCTTGGATTAAAATCAATTTTCCAACATTGAGCAAATTTTGAACATTTGCCCAGCAGTATTTGACAGTGGCCAGAAGACGTTGCTTGAATTACAATATCATCAAAATAACCAATTACCGATAAATTCAGTCCATTAATTGATGCACCAAAATTTAGCTCTGTACATTCACTAATAAAATCATTTATAAAATAGTTGAACAAGTGAGGTGAAAGAATGCCTCCTTGTTTGACACCCTCGGTTGTTTCCATCAATTCACCCACTTTGTTCTCATATTTAACACTAATTTTCGAAACACTGTAGTAATAGTATAAAAAACGCCATATTTCATTTGGTATCTTGTCAATGAGCTTATAAAAGAGCCCATCTCTCCAAAGCTTATCGAACGTTTACTTGCATCAAAGAAAATGACATGAAGTTTTGAACCATTTTTCCTGTAATAATTAGTTGTCTCATTTACCAAAAAATAAGCATGTTTACATGATACGTTTTTTTTGTAACCAAATTGATTAACATGGATTTGACTGAGGCAATCCATTTTATTTAAGAGCAGTGCCTCGAAGACTGAAGCTAACGAGTTCGATACTGAGATTGGACGAAAATCACTTGGATCCTTTGTAACACCTTTCTTTGGAATCGGTGACTATAGAAACATTGAAATTCTCTGGTAAATAACCATAACACAACGACGCATTGAAGATTTTCTCTACATCACTTTCGCAAAAAAAGGGTTCAAAATTTTCATTTTTTAAATTTTGACAATGATTGTCTACGATGTTTTTAACCTCTTTATGAGAATCTAGATGAACCTTTCCTTTATGTGAAAACAATTCTGCATAAAATTAAAAAAATTCTTTAACATCAAGTTTGCTTGAGCATTTGTTTATTCGATTTCGAATACTTCTAAACCTACTTATTTTTCTCCAAAAGGTTTGACAACTATAATCTTTTAGCTTACTTAGACTAATATTTTTTAATTGATCTTGCTTAAACGCCTCTAAACAAATTAAAGACCTAAAATTCTTTTTGTTATTATTAATTAATGACCTAAGTGTCTTATCTTTGAAGTTGGATCTTTCGAATTCATCATAAAGGTTTTTTATGACGCTAGTTACTTCATCAATTTCACCATTACTGTATCTTGTATAACCAAATTTTTGCTTAAAGCTTAATATGTGTTTTGTATAGCTGGTATCTAATATTTTGTATCATCCAAATCTGATATTGTTATTTTTTTTCTACAATGCCTTCGAGTAATCTAAATCAATTATTTGTTGTATTTGAGCAGAAGAATTGCAGCTAAACATCTATTTGAGCATCTTTTGATTTATCTGGATCAAACTCACTTGCCTACTCGCTTAATGTTTGTCATTGAAAAATTACAGACAAAAAATGACAGTCAATTTTTCTATCTTATTTTGGAACTTCTTGCCAAATGCTGAATTTTGGTTTTCTTTAAAAATATTTATTCTAGTGTGTTGCTCTTTTAAAATTTATCTAATTTAAATAAAAATTAGTATTCATTTAAAACAATTATCATTTTTGTTTAAAAATAATTTATCTATTTTTTTTTAATTTCAGGCAGTGGACAAGTTTTGCAACCGGAGCTTCAATTGGTTTGTATATTTATATGTATTCATTTTACTACTACTTCTTCAAAACCAAGTAAGAAGCTTATATTAGCTTAAAAGCATGAATCTATTTTTTTTAATTTAAAAGAATGTATGGCCTATTTCAAACAACATTTTACTTCGGATATATGGCTTTACTCAGCAGTATTTTGGGAATAATGTGTGGCACATTTGGCTACACGGGTGCCAATTATTTTGTTAGAATAATATATTCAACAGTTAAAATAGATTAAAATAGTTTATAACTATATAAATCGAACTTCAGTTATTTTTCCAAAATTAATAAAAAATTTAACTCAAAAAAAAACTGTAAACATAAATAGAAAAAAAACTATCATCGATGATAAATCTCAATCGATCAAATGCGACCTTTAGATATTATTTAATAGTTTAAATTTTTTTTTTAATAAAATGAAAAATACGAAAAAAGGCTTAAATTTGTTTGATGAAAATTACATTATATTTTTTTGGTAAGTTGTCTTTTGATATCAGCTTTTATAGCATTGAATTAAATATCACTAATATTTGAAAAAATAATTTATCGATGAATAAGCAAGGAAAATATTGGGAAGTATTTTCGCTTATTTTAGAATTTTTTAAAATATATAATGAATGAAATAAATTTTAAATAAATAAATTCAATTTAAATTTCGGTTATAAGTTTTCGGTTATGATTTTAAATCATTGCAATTTTTTTTTTGATATTAATAGTTAAATAAAAAATTTAAAGTATTTTTATTTTTGTAAAAAGTGACATAAATTGAATTTTTTCATGACCAATTCCTGTTTTTTTGAAAGATTATTTTTTCGTAAGCCAGAATTAAAATTAAAAAATTTCTTTTTATTTTTTTCACAAAATATGTGAAAAAATTGCCAAAATGAATTAGAAATGTAAATTAAATTTTAAGTTTAAAAAAAATAGAATATTCTCAAGTATTATTTAAAAAGATTTAATTATTTTTTTTGTTCGTTGGTTTCCATTTAAAGACAATGAGATTTAACTTTTAAAAAGCCATTTTCGTTTTTTTATTTTTTTTACTTTATCATAATTAAATTTATTTGGCCCTATTCCTTTCTGTACTTTTTGTAACAAATAAGGTTGAATTTAGTGGGGCAAAAATTGCATTTAGAGGAGACTATACCAAGACTGAGTACTGTTATGTTGATCTGACCAAGGAGAAATATGAATTGTTCGTGTACGCGATCAAAATCACTACTGGTATCAAATGTATATCGATGATCTACCTATTTGGGGCATTGTTGTTTTTGGGGTACAATACCATTAAGTACAGAATGGAACAGGTGCTAATAAATTTAAATTATGATAAAGTACAAAAATTATAGTAAGTACGAAAAGGAACTGGGCCAAATCATATTTGAATTGAAAAGTTAAAATATGAAATAAAAATTATATTAAAAAAGGAGTTTTCTTTTTTAGCTAATTTAAATAAATAAATTAAACACCTGATCAATTTTGTTGTGATTTATTTATTAAAATTTTTAAATGCATTAAAGCGAAACAAAGATTATTTTTTTGAATGGCAAAATTTCAAAATATGGATTAAGATTTTGTTTTACTTCAGATAAAAATTCATTAATTTTTTTTTCTAATTAAAGATTTAACTAATCATGTTTGATAAAGTTTAGCCATTTATTATTTAAAAAATTGACAAAAAAGACCTATTATTTAAATATAAAACATAAAAAATTTTGATTTGAAATTTACATTTGATTTGATTTGCCGTTCTGGGACTGTTGTAGGTTAGAGAAATATTATTTTTAGATTAAAATTAAAATATATTTTTTTAATTAATTAAAATCTTTAAAATAGAGTTTTGTGCATTTCAGTACAAAAAAACGAAAAAAATGATACAAAATCAAATATTTCTATTTTTCTATTAGTTCAAAATTTGTTAATGATAAATTTTTGATGCTCAAAATGATTAAACCAAGTTGTAATTATGAAGTAAATTGTTATTTCTTAATAGAATCAGTCCAGAGGTATATTTTTGGATTTGACATATTTTGTTAAATCTAATGGTAAACTCTGCTCATTTAAATGCTATAATTTAGATGGTGTGCACTCTGCGGATCTATATTAAAATAGCATCAATCAGAATGGCATAAAAAAGTAATTAAAATAGCAGAGTTCATAATAGCACATGAAAAAAAATACTTTGTACGACGAATTTCGTTGAATCTTGGCATAACAGTTTTGGTAAAACTCTCAAAAAACACCCGATAGTTTATTCTCTGGTGAATAGTTTAAGAAAAGAGCAATTACATAATGAAAATAAGTACATTAAAATCAGAATTGGTGAGAAATTATCACGCTTACACAAGTACGTTCGTTTGAACGAACGTATAAAGAACATCACCGCCGATTTTACATTAATTTATCTTTTATCTATCTTTATTTATCAGAAATAAAATAAATCAAAAAATTATTGTGCTATTTTGATTACAAAAAATAATTTTTATGCCATTTTGATAAAAAAAAACGATGTGCAATTTTTTAATGCTATTCTGATTGATGTTTTTTTGATTAATACTATTTTAATCTAGTCCCGCACTCTGCAATGTGCATTTTGGTATTGCAGAGTTTACTTTTAGATTTAACAAAGAATGTTAAATCCAAAAATGTTTCTCTGAACTAATTCTATTTTGAAATAACAATGTGTATATGAAATAATAATTAAAAATTGATTAGATTGTTTTGAGCAGCAAAAAATGATCATTTACTTCAAGCTGCCGTAAATTTGCAGTATTTATCAAGAATTTGGCAGAAAATGCAGCTATGTTGGTTGCATTATATTGCATTTGAATTTTGGGTATCTTGAAGTTAAGGATCGAAAAAAATGGATCAAAAAGTATTTTTTTATAACTTCTGCAAAATGCTAACTAACGCAAAAAGGCATGCTAAATATTAGATGAAGCTCTGCAAAAACTCTGCAATTAAATTTCGCAGTCGAATTGAATACTTTTTAATGACGTGCATTTTTCTGCAGAATTGCAGAGTTTTTGCACAGCTTTATCTAAAATATAGCATGTCTTTTGCATTAGTTAGCATTTTGCAGAGAGATTTAAAATTCAAAATTTGAAAAAAAAATGCTTTTTGATCCTAAACTTCAAGATGCCGTAATTTTGCACTTTTAGAAAAAATAAGTTGTTTGATTTATTTGTTAATTTCACAAAACCTAAAATCGAAAGATTAGTCAAGATTACTGACAAAATCTAATCTGAAACATATCATATTTTTAAATAGCAATAATTTGCAATTTAAAAACTAAAATACTGAATAAGGAATAAAAAAAAAACATTTTAGTTTTTTTTTGTAATTAATCTCAATTACTTTTAAATTGATCACTATTTTAATTTATTAATACATAATTGATTGAAATGAAACTCTTATGCAATCAAAAAAACCAAAATTATTTATTAATTAATCCTATAATGTTCAATAAAATTGCCACTTTGAAATTTTTTTTATCTTTCTTGTTTTGTTTTTCAAATTAACATTTTTGATTTTACTTTAATATAAACCAATGTTGCCTTATTTTCAGAATCAAACATTAAAAGAATCCAGGCTTATCAAAACTCAGCAGTTCGATTCTTTCTTAAACTAAAATATGATACACCCTCCAACATACTACATAATGAGGCCTTTGATAAACTAAAACTATTAAAAGTCTCTAATCGACTTGTTGAGTTGTCTGAGAGATATATTGGAGTAGGACTGAGCCATTCTGTCCCATTAGTAACCAGACTGGTCGAGGAGTACTTGAAGGGTTTCGAATCAAGATACATAGAATACCCGACTCCACTGTGTAATTGCTACCTAACTATTTCTTCTCATTTTCCTGAAACTTCAACTTTGTAAACATGTATCACATGTAACTTTATTTTTTAATTATATATAATAATATCCCCTTTTAATATCATTTTATTCTAGGCTACTTGATTTAACTGTTAATTTGTTACAAAAAATAATCACAAAATTACCAACTTAACTTTCATTTTTTTAGCTTATTTACTTAATTTTGATTTTTTTTTTATCTCATTTTATTGACTTTAATTTTTTATTTTGATTTTTTAATTTATTCTGAAGGAGTTCTAGCTCGGTACAGAAAACAAATAAATAAATAAATAAATCTCTAGTTCGATTTAGCTAATCGAATAAATAAATCCTTAAAATGACTCGGGAGTTAAAAAAATGCCTGTAATTGAAGAAATTCCTAATAACATATCTCAAGATCAGGCCTTTGAAGCTAATACTAAAGGAAAAACTAGAGGAAAAGGTAAAAGTAATTTTCCTTTCTGAAGTTTTCGCTCCTTGGAGGATGCTAAAAAATGTCTCGATAGAGAATTTGATTTTTTTGTCCTTAAAAAATATATTTTCTTTTTATTTCTTTTTTTTGTTCTATTTAGATAATTAGTACTATATATTTCTAAAAAAAAAGTAAAGAATAAAAAATTTTGTTCCAAATTCAGTATTTTAGTTTTTTTTTTGCATAAAATAAACCCAGGTAATAATAACATGCCTATCAAAAGTATAAAAAAAAAAACTGAAAATAACAAGACTATAAATCATTAAATAATTTTAGTTTGTTCTTTTAGAATAACTTGACGTGTCCCTTTGGTGTTGGAATTTTAAATTTTGTCCATTTCGAATAAGACAAACACGAGCGCCACTTTAATTTCTACTACACATTTAAATTTATAATTTATATACGTACTAATTTATTATAGAAAATTTCACTAAATCTCTCAAAAATTCCAACATCCAAAATCGCTTATATACACTTGAGCATATTTCAAATTTATTAATTAAAAAAATATTTTTCGAACAAATCAAACTAAATAAATTTAAATTTTCGCCAGCCAATTTAACTGTCTAGCAATTTTGATGTCTACCAATTCAAATTGTGATATGCTGGACTCGTCCACGACCAAATGCACCTCTTTGTCGAACACCGCGAGCAAAATCCAAGTGGCCACCGAATTCTACCAAGAGCTTCATTCGGTGCTGAACTCGAAGCCGCCGATTTCTAAAGAAAAAGTCAACAAAATAGTCCGCGAAGCTCTCAAGTCCCACAGATACTACAAGCACGTAGTCTACTACGTAGAAAACTTTATCAAAACTGTAACTCTTTTTTCTTGTGTCATTTTCTCTAAAAGCATTATCTTTTTGTGCCACCAAAGTGTCCCGGCGATTACAAGCTGTCCGGTTTGTATGTCATAGACGCGTTGATACGCAAACACAACTCCAATTCAAACACCATTGAGAAAAAGAAGCACCAAGCTTCCATTGATTTGTACACCAAGCGCTTTTCTATGAACATATGCAAGACCTTTACCAATCTATTTCTCAAATCGCCGCAAGCGGACAGAGTAAGGCTTGAGCTAGAGCGACCATTAGGTGGCCATTTTTCTCATATCTTTTTCCACCCTAAGTGCAAAATAAACCGAGTGATTGAACTGTGGCAAAAGTACAATGTCATCGAGCACGACCTCATCGACAAGCTCAACCGCATTTCGAACACTTCCAAGATCGACATCGCACTCAGCGAGAAGCCAGCCAACAATTCAGAAGACAAAATCGGCGCCGAGCACTCCTCGAACACTCTCCTCACTGAACTTGACAAACTGGACCGGTCGGCGGGCAAAAGCGGTGCCGGTGCTAAAAAGTTCAAAGCATCGGCCTCGCCCAACAAAATAACCAAAACCGAAATTTCAAAGGTACTCCAACCTCACTCACACTTTGCTCTCCTAATCCTCTAATCTTTCTTGAATTTCACAGATCCTCGAGTTTGACAAAGATTTTGACTCAGACTCGGACAACCAGTCCAGCCTAAAGCGAAAGTCCGCGTCGCCCAAGCCATTCGACTCATCTAATCCGACGAGCATATTTCAGTCGACAGCCGAACGCCTCCAGAACAGCATCTCGAACTGCACAGCTTGGCTGCAAACCAATTCGGCCAAACTGAACACCCCAGTCGAGGAGCAAAATGTTGCAAAACTGGCTGATTTTGTTCCACCACTTTTCATGTCTCACTACTCGTTTGCAAGTCACACGGCAAATCAGCCGCCTCCTCCGCCACCGCCGCCTGCGCCCGTGCCCCCTCCGCCCAAAGTCGAAGCCAAAAGCAACCCGAGAGAAAGAGAAAAGGAAAGGCAGCGGCGTGGCTTGCCTCCGCCAAAGGACAAGCACATATGCAGTATTTTTTTTGTTTCAAAAAAAATTTTTTTTTTCTCCTAATAAAATTTTGCCATGAAGTTTGTTCGAAGACCATTTGGTTGGGACACTTGTCCAAGTCGACAAATGAGGATACTGTTGTGGACGAAATTATTGAGCTGTTGTCGCCCTCGTCGTCAAACGATTCCGAGTCTTTGCTTAACAAGAAGCGCTTGTCGAGATCTGTCAACAGTCAAAACATAATTGTGGATGTTCATGTAATGTTTTTAATTTGTGCACTCTCCCAAAGTATGTGATCAAAGTGAGACACCATTAGCATTTCTAATCTTTTGTACTGTCCCATGAACCAAAGTACTGGGGTTGTTAGTTTTTTGAACTAAGATAATGCCGCTTTCACAGAGTTGTTTAATTATTTTCTTATTTTGCTCTCTAATGAAATTGTTACGGAATTTAAAAAAAAAAATTTTTTTAAGACAATTATTGTCGACAGGATTTTATTTCCGAAATTTGCATTTTTGACAAAAACTGGAACTCATTAAAAAAAATTTACAATTTTTTTAATTAAAGTTATATTTTAAAACAATTAGAAAAATTGGGTCTCCCGGAGTTATGTGATACAATTCATTTGATGGACAAAATTTCTTGTGAATTCAAAATAGTAACCATTATGATACATCTTTTTTTAAAAGTAAAAAAAAAAGTTTTGGGAATTAGTTTAAAAAAAGGGGTCTTCAAACTCTGAAGAGTTAAAAAATTTTACAAAAATAAAAGTAAAAATAATTCCTTTATTGATCACATAAACTATGAGACCCGAAAAATTTATTAAATAATTAAGTATCTATTCGACAATTAAGTGAACAATTCAGTTTGTTATTTACATAAAAATGATTAAGACGTGTTAGCATTCAAAATCCGATTAGGTAAAAATAGAATTTTATCTAGTCATTTAGTCCAGAATTGTAACATTCTAAGTTCCATTCAATCAAAAGAACACTGAATGCTGGACGATATTCAGTGCAATCTTATTCAGTCAATTCTTCTACTTTTGACAACTGTTTGATGAAAGATGTATTTTTCTATCCAATATTTTATAGAGTTGTTTAAAAGAGTAAAAAGTAAATTGTTCCTGAAATTTATTTTGAAAATGAATTTATTCCCTTTTATTTTGCTCCCTTATGAAATTTTTACGGAATTTAAAAAAAAATTTAAGACAAATTATTGTCAACAGGATTTCGGAAAAATATATTTTTGACAGAAACAAGAACTGATAAAATACTTTTTTTATTTTTATATTTTATTATCTAAATCAATAAAAATACGTGAACAAACTCACTGAGAAAAATTTCACGGAAACAAATTGTTGACAATCGTTTAAAAGTCTCAAGTCCAAATTTGGACTTGAGCACATTTTCAAAAATTAATGAGCTTTAATTTAAGAGATTTCTATTATAATGATCTAAAGAGTTGTAGCTCATTCAGATTAAAAAAATGAAATATACAGTAGGAAATTAATGGGTATAAAAAAGTAAATGAATCGAAAAAAAAACTCCTTGGGTTTATATGTTTTGGGTCTCTAAAGGAATTTCTTGAATTTTCTCGATTAAAAATATTTTCAACTTTTATAAGTGATTACAAAAATTTCTCAAGTGTGTAATAGACAAAAAATAAAAGGTGACTAAAAATAATTTAATCCTAATAAATTCAAAATTGTCATTTTATTTTTAAATTTAAAAAATTTTTTGCTCCAAACTTCATTGCCGCGTACATTTTAGCTTTTTTTCAAAAAAAACTTTTTTGATTCTAAAATTTATTCTTGTGGCTTAAAAAAAGAGTTAAGTCTCCATTCTAATCGGTTTTCAATCGGCCAAGGCTCATCCTAAATACCAAGAAGATATTGTAAGATTTGAAAAGGAGATAACTTAAAGTCTTTTTTCTCGTGATTTCTTAAGTTTACATTCAATGCTATTCTCAATTTTTTATAACTGCAAATCTCTGAAAAAATTTACTAAAATAGACAGTTTTATGAATTTACAGTACAAAAATAAAAATATGAAGAATTCTTTTAAAATAAGAGCAAAAGTTGGTATCTTTTAATTTTTCTTTAAAGTTACAAACTTCGTTCCATTTTAATTTGAATTAAAAAAAAAGTTTTCTTGTTAGATCAAGAATTTTTCGGACTAACAAAGAAACTGCCAAGTTATTTTAGTATATTTTTGTTATTAATTAAAATTAAAATGCAACAAAGTATGTAACATTATTTTTGCTTTATAGAAAAATTAAAAGATACTATCTTTTAATTTTTGAGCCACTGCTTCAGTTTACTTAGTTTGTGTTTTTTATATTATTCATTTTTTTGTTTATCTGTACCAAGTTTTCAGATTTAAAATAAAAACAAAAATATCAATAGTAATGGTGGGCAGTAATTTTATCTTTTAATCGTATTTCTGTTAGGACTTTAGCACTGTGAGATTTTTTTTATTTAATCTTTTCATTTTTAAATTTGTCTTTAATTTTTAAATCATTATTTATCTATAAATAATCTTTTAAAAATCAAAATACAAGGTTAAAAATATTTTTTTCATGAAAAATTAATAATGAAAAAAATTGTTAGTAGATTTGAGTTTAATTTTCACAACTAATCTAAATATTAAAAAATATAATAATAATAATAAGAATAAGCTGCAGCAAGCAAGCTTGCCGAGATGACCTACTAGGATACATCTATGGAAAATAACAGACAAATACATTAGTTTTTTAGTATTGTGTGGAATTAAGTAAGTATTATGTACAAGAATTTTACAAAGAAAAAATATGCAAGAAAACAAAAATAGAATTTAATAATAAAAATACCATTACAAAACAAATAAAATTACAATTAAAATACAATTCACTTAAATTTGTTTTGAATTTTTCAATCATTATTCATCTATTAAAAATCTTTAAAAAATCAAAATACAAAGTTTGAATATATTTTTTAATATTTAGATTAGTTGTGAAAATTAAACTCAAATCTACTAACAATTTTTTTCATAATTAATTTTTCATGAAAAAAATATTTTAAACTTTGTATTTTGATTTTTTAAAAAATTATTAATAGATGAATAATGATTAAAAAATTCAAGACAAATTTAAGTGAATGAAAAGATACCATAAAAAATGTATTCATGGAAAAAAAATCTTGCCAATTGCTTGCCGGTCACCTAATTCGCCATCAACTGTATGATCAGATTCAATAGACCTTTAAAAAAATAATTAGGGCGCAAGAGGTTTTTTTTATAGAAATATAAAAAAAATATTTTATTATAAAAAAAATTAATTAAAAATGATCACATGCTTTGTCAGATCCATTTTTTGATTTTGTTTGAAAATGACCTTTGAGACCTTTTTAGTTGATTCCTCCGAGGGGATGCGCGTTTGTGGAATTTTTTGATCGGAAAACGGCTTCCAAATGCTTGGATAAAATGAGAGACAATTACCGTTTGGATGGAAATTGCATTAAAGTAGCCTGGGCTACTAACAAAGGCATCGAAAAAGAAAAGAGACTGAAAGAGTTTTGGAATGTGGACGTAGGTTGTACGTACATTCCGTGGCAATTTCTCGACTCGAGTTCAAAAGAGCCTATTGATCTCAGCAAGTGGGCCAACGGAGGCTTGGTCGATGAAGATTCGCTACCTGACAAGTATTTGACCATCTACAAGAGTCAAATGCTCAAAATGGCCAACTCTGACTCGGCTATTAGCACAAAAGCACCTGAAGACGAGTCAAAGAAAAATGAGTCCAATGACATGGACATTTGTACAGACGATAATCAAACCACTCAACCAAAGCAGTCCGACTTGATGCCCAAACCCATTCAGCCTATTCAGTACCAGAACATCTTGAATTCCCAACAAGTGTTGCCCATTAATTTTTCTGCACCACCTCCGTCTCTGGGACCAGTTCAATCAAATCAAATTCTAAACTCAAGTTCTTCATTAGGCCAGAACCAAATTGGACTTTCATCTTTCCAAGTTCATCCCATTAATTACCAAGCACTGAGTCAATTTAATCCAGTTTTTCCTCCGACCGATTCGAATCAAGAATCTCTAGTGACACCTAACCAAAATTTGATCGATTTGTTCAACTCACAAAGAAATTTGGTGCCTTTGGCAAATTTTCCTTCGACACCGCCACAATTTCAGTTCTTTCACCGACCAATTCTCATGAATCCACAAAACCAGAATCACAGCCCGATGCCCAATCAGCCTGTGCCAAACAACATGCGCAAAATACTGCTGCCGTTTCATGGAACCCAGGGCCAAATGGATTTGAACAAAAGCGAACAATCAATCAACCAAGAAACAAACGAAATCAGCTCAACTACCCAGAACGAAGAAAGAGGCGAGGCCAAAAACTACGAAGACTACAGAAACCCAAACTATAGGAAAAATCACTGGAAAAATAACAACAATTACAACAAGAGACACTCGTTTGGACATGATTACAACAGAAACAACTACACAAATAATAGTCGATTTTCAAATCAGTCTAGAAATTTTAGGAATAACAAGTACCACAATGGACACAGTAGTCTAGATAGGAAATAGCGTTTAGAAAAAAATTGAAAATCGTAAGTGGGTAAAAACATTTAAACTGTACCTTACTATTTTAATTTATCTTAAAATTTTTAACACTGAGAAATATTCTGTTTTAAATATTTTAAATTTCAATTTAAAAAATATTTTTTTTTTGGTCTAAGTAAACTTTTGTTGTTTGCTATTTTGTTACTTTTGATTACATTAATTTATAACTTTGAGTTTACGATTAAAAATAAAATGCTTCTTTACTTATTTTTGAATTTTTTTTGCTTAGATAACTTTTAAGACCTTGGTCTAATGAAGCTTTTTGTGGAAAAAAATGACAAGTTAAATTTAAGCTCTTGTTGTAATTTTCGTAATTTGTTGAAAATCAAGAACAGTTTGGACTTTTGATTTTGTTTTTTTTTGTTTTACAAAAAAACGCCACTAAGAATAATAATTATTGAAATTAAAAAATATTAAAATTTAAATCAAATATTTTATTCAATTTTCAAGAAAACACCAAAACTTTGTCTTATTTATTACATTTTGTTTTTTTTATTTTTTTACATCGCCTTTAAGGCGTTCATTGAAATAAAATAATTAATAAAATGAATAAGGCGATGAGAAAAATGAAGAAATAAAATTAAAAATTGTTTATAAAAGATTACAAATGCAAATGTATTTTTCGGGTCTACGTTATTGTGATCAAAGGTTCACCCAAATTATCTAATGAATTAAGCGTTGTTTCAAATGATGGTTCCGATCAAATGATGACTTTTTTTTCATGTAATTTTAGCCAATATTTGAATAAATAAAATTTGAGTGATTAATCATTACTTCATTTTTGAATTAAACACGGTTTTACCTGTTGCTCCGCTGCCAGAATAATAAAAATAAAAGAAATTAGTATTGATTATTTAATTGATTGATTTATTGTATTTATAATATTGAAAAATTCTTATCAAAAATTGATTTTAAAAAATTATTTTCATAAGTGTTGATCAAATGATTTAATGAATATTTCTGTACAGTATGTCACAAAAAGTTAGAATCATACTTTTTTTTCTATTTGATTGTTTTTTTGTTCATTATTTCGTTAACTCGGCTATTTCTCTTTCAGTTTTTGTCTGATTTTTCAAAAAACATGCAATCCGCCAACTCTGTTCATCATATAATAATAATAATAATAATATATATAAGCTACAGCAAGACTACCTTGCGGAGATGACCTACTAGGAGGTCGCCTATGGTAGCTCCTTGCACATAACACATAGAAAGTACTGAAAAAAGAAATCCTGTTTAAAATTTTTAGGTCAAAGTAAGAGTTAAGATTCTCGATAGAAAAAGCTGTAAGAGAAAAATTTTATAAATAATTTATTTTATTTTTACCCATTTTTTCTCTATTATGTCAGAATTTTTGGTAGTCTTAGTTTAAAAAAGCTATTATTTGAAAAAAATTCATAGTTAACGATTTTTTTAACTGCAAAAAAACAATATTTTTATTTTTTTCAATTTGATTCAAACTTTTTGTGACATAGTGTACAAACAACATTTCTTGTAAGAAAAACTTGAATGAATGAAATTCAATGACAGCTTATGATTTTACTATCGATTTTAATTTTCAGTTTCGCATCTGGAAGAAAAAAAATACTATTGTAAAAATTCTTTCTTTGAACAATTTAAAAAAAATCTCTAAAACTGTGGAACTTTTATTTAAACTTGTTCTTTTGTTGTAATTTCTGAGTCAATTATTTTTGCAAATTTATTTTTATCACCACTAATTCTGAAAAATCACCAATATCACTGAACAAAAAATTTAATTACTTAATTTCTCAGCTTATTTTATTTATAATAAAATTGACAAAAAAAATGAAATTTCTATTCAAAAAAAGCATTCATTGTTTACTTAAGTTTAAGAAAAGTATTTTTTGAAAGATAATTAAGTAATTTTTAATTTTCCTAATAAATTTGCGAATTTCAAAAAAATTTACATTCACTAAATGGAATAATTACATAAGTCGATTAAAAGAGTAAATGATTCTTAAAATTTAATAGATTAAATTTGTGTTATTTTTTGGTTTAAAGGTAATTGATATAGTGTTAGACAAAAATAGCGGATGGTCGGAATGCTAGAAAATAAGGAAAATTAAAAATTTTTAGTATTCTTTCAAAAAATATTTTTTTTAAATTTTTAACTTTTTTTTACATAAATAAACGTAAAAAATAGGAAAAAAAATTAGCTTTTGGTAAAATATAATAAAATAAATAGCAACTACTTTTTATGAAAATTTATTAGTAAATAATAAAAAATTCGAAAAATTGAGCTTTTTTTAAATAAAGAGATAAAAAAAACGCAAAAAAATGCTATGACGAAAACGAAAATTTATAGTAAAATTTAGATGTAAATTTTAATGGAAACCGAAAATTTTGAAGCAGGTTTGTGGTTTGTGGGATACGGTTCGATTAAGGAACCGGTTCAAAGTTTAAACCGGTTTTACCGATTATAACAGAGGAATAAAACGAATACTTTATAAGGTCTAACTTTTTTAATTTAAAAATTTTCAATTTAACTTTTATTAAAAATTAAATTCTGTTATAAAAAACTTTTTTGAATATTCTGTTTTTTGATTTTGAACCGGTTTTCCAACCCTAAGTGGTTTGAAAGCGAAAGAATTTTTTAAAGTACATAACCTTTATTATTGTTATTAAAAATTTAATAAATAAATGATCCGTCATTTTTATGATGCATAACTAAAATTGGTGATTTTCAGAAATTATGGTGAATTGATTTTAAACAAGCCACAAAAGCTTTTTAGCTTAAAATTGAATGTTGATTGAGTACTTTTGTTTTATTAATCTAATTCGAATTAAATGTTATGAAAATTTAAAAATTAAATTAGTTAAAAAATATCGACAAATTTTAAGAGTCAATCTTTATTTTTGTTAATTTAATTTTTATTAAATATCAAAACTTATAATTAGAAATAAATTAATAAAAACAAGTCCATTTTTCGATTCTGAAATCTTTTTTCAGGTTTTTTTTGTCACAAATTTGAGTGAAAGTCATGACTTGACTTGACTTAAAAAAAAATTAAGTAAAAATTAATATTTAAATTCAATTATTTGAACGACCTTGGACGCCAAAAAAGCAGACATTTTAGTTTGATCAAAACAATTTGTTATTCTATTTTTTATGGAAGATTTAAAAATACGTGCAAAATATTTTATTTTAGCAAAGTACCTAAATGGAGATTTTATCAGGATTTAAACCTATGAGAAATCTGGCCTTAACTTTTATTCAATAAATGCGTGAACCTTTAATTGCATTGTAATGTAGACTATATTTTTTATTAATCTAAGTAAAAATAAACAATTGAATTTTGAACAGACTTTTAATTTAGTATTTTTTTTTCTTAATTTTATTTCATTGCTATTCAGATTGTCGATTTTTATTTAATTTTGAATATTATTTAAAATGGTAGATTTTTTTGTTGAAAAAATAATTATTTTAAATTCTTGTGACATGAATAAAATACTCAATTGTAAATTCAGTTCGTGTACAACTAATTTCTAAAAATATAAGTTCAATTTTTTAAATGTAATTATTAATCCCATAAAAATAAAAACTTTTAACTTAATCAGATAAAAAAATCAAATATTCAACAAGTAATGAAACCGAATACGATCTTTTCAAAATAAACTTAGTAACCTCTGGATCAGATCGGAGCTGTTACTCAAAAAGTTACTGGAAAAGGAAATGAGCGCTTCCCCGTTATCCGCTTCGATAGAAAAAGAACAATAAAATATTACAATTATTATTGTAAATATAAAAATTAAAGTATTTTTATATTCGATGGCAAGTTATTTTAAATTAATATTTCAGCAATTTTAATTATATCTATTTAGTAAAGATATTTAGAGGTATAAAAAAAGGATTCAATTCAAATTTTCAACTAATTTTCAAATTTATTTTCAATTTTATTTGTAACCGGTTGATAATAAACAATGTTTAACCTTTAAAAGCTTTAATTAAGTTATTGAACGTTCTGAAGTTCTAAGAATGGAATTCTTAGACAGAACCAGACCAGACTAATTGGGCCTCAAGAAAGAACCAGACTAATTCGAACTCATCTATTTTATCAATTTTGTTTGCAATTGTCTGGAATTTTATTATGTTGTCCTCAAAGTTTGACGTTAATTTAATACTTTTTATTCCAGATCTTAGCCCTCTCTGAACATCAGCTGGTTTCAGGGTTGCTAATAATTGATTTTTAAATTTTTCCCACGTAACTGATTCATCTCTTGCATGTTTCTAAGCATTTGTAAGGCGTTTCCTCTTAGGAGTTTTGTAACGCAATCTATTAGCCTACTTCTAATAATTCCTTGGATTCTAGCCTCAGTTTCTACTAGGTATATCCATTCATCTACTTTATCTCTATCGTTACCATTTAATTTTGGTATATGGTCAACTTTAAAATTTATGATTCGTGTTTCCCTAAGTCCGAATCCTTCGTTTTCTTGTAATACATCCTAATGTATTAAAGTTTTCGATGAAGTGGCTATTTCTTGAAGGGTGCTTTTTGCTCCTTCCTCATTTTGTTTTGATTGATTTATATTCCTAAACTATCTTCATCTATTTTCATCTTTTTGATACTGGCCAATAGCTCAGCTCTTTTGAAAAGTAGCTCAATAAGCACTTTCTTAGGTTTTCCTGAATTTTAAACATTTTGAAGCCATTCCATTAGTTCGGCTTCTGTACAGCTTACCAATTCGCTGTCGTCATCTAATTTCTGGAATTCATTCTCAAAAGACCCATTTTGTGTCTTTATTAATTGTACGAGCTCTTGAACACTAAGTTTTTCAAGGTAATCTTTTGAAATGGGTACCTTAAAATCGTTTTATCGCTGCTACCAATTGTAACCGGTTTATAATTAACAATGTTTAACCTTTAAAAGCTTTATTTAAGTTATTGAACGTTCTGGAGTTCTAAGAATAGAATTCTTATTTATACTCATATGCTCGTGTCAAGAACACGAGCTTTTAATTAAGTCAAGATGTGAGCTTAATGCTTAATGTATATCTCAGCATTTCGAAGCGTCTAACTTCTGAGATACGTGACAAGTATAATTCACTTTGTGCATCAGTTGACAAGATGATGAATTAGTGATTAATCAGGGTAACATATTTCACCTTATTTTTCAACACAATAATATTACTAAAAAGCTAACATTTTTAGATCTAAATGACAAACATTATGCTAGGGATCAATGTCTGTTTGATCACATATATATAAGGAATTGTAAATTTCAAAAAAAAAATTTAACAGAGCTGAATCGACTTAATGAAAAGAATTTTTTTCAAGAAATTAATCAAATATTTATTTATTCTCAATTATCGAATTAATACAATTAATTTAAAGCTAATATCGATATTATATAAGATAATATCTACAATTAATTGATTTTCAAATTAATTAAAAATGTTCTTGTATTAATTAAAAATTCAAATAGTTTAATGAAATTTTAATTTTGTAACGCATTCTTTAAATTTTCCAAAAAAATATTTAAGTTTTTTGGTTTTTATTTTAATAATTCCATGTTTAGATCAACAGGACAAATTAACTTTTTAATCTTTTTTGCACTGCTCGAAATATTTGAGTCTTCTTTTGAACATTCTGATTCTTTAAGAAGCCAATGATACCTAAAACAATTATGTGATCCATTCAAGTAAGAGACATTTAGAGGACCCATTACAAATGTATAAAATCTAAAATAATTTGATAATTGAGAATATTCTGACAGAATACGAGCAATTACTTTAAATTCTTGCCATATTCAATATATTCTTTATACATCAATCTTCCGAATTTTCGATAAACCTGATCGATTTGTTCTAAATTCTCAAATTGAATATCTTCATCAAAACACCTTGCTAAATTTTCATCCAGTATGACAAAAATTACCTTACATTTTAAGTACTAAAAGAAAATTAATTGAAAACATTGAAATTTTGATGAGTTTTACCTGTTGCTGAATTTCAATGTTATTGCATGAAATTTCTTCAAGTTCAAAATCTTTACAAGTTGATTCAACAATGCATTCAAGTTCTGAAATCAAATTTTTATTCTCTTCTTTTAATGATTGATGAAGTAAAAGTCCTATCAGAACTTAAATGTTAAAAAAATTTATAAAATTTGTTTATTCATAGAAGATTGTAATAGCTTTTTCTTCAATCTTTAATTTTTTGTTAATGAATAACCAGAATTTTAAAAAGATGTTTATTAAATAAAAATTTTGTATAAAATAGAATTTTGAATCAAAAATTTTTATTTGAACATAACAGTAAATTATTCAGATTATTTTCGAATATTTAAGAAAAGTTTTATTTTAATTTTAAACAAACAAGATTAATTTATACTCTTAATAATAAAAGTAGTCGGATTTGCACAACAAATTAAAAAAAATCATTTAAAGTCTTTTCAAAGTTCAACTTAGTAATTTTAATAAATATTTTAAAAAAGATCTATTTAATAAAAAAACCTTCTGCCGGAACCCTAAACTAAAGCTTTGCCTCAGACTCTGAATGACTACGCTCGCTTCTAATATTGATGAGTTTCTATTAAAATAGCAGAATTTATTATTAAAATTATCGGAATCAAAAGATTATTTACATAGATTAAATGCCAAATAATTTGGCTTTTAGTTTTAACTTCTTTTTATTAACGTTTTTTAAATGGAGGGTGAAGTCGGAAGCAAATTTGTTCGAATAAAACATAAAAAACTTATTCAAAATGAATATTGATGTTATTTTATTTATTGAACAATTATTATTATTTTTATTATTAAAATTAAAATTTATTAATTATTTCAAAAAGATGTTTTACATATCAGATATTTTTAGGATAATTAATATAATTACCAGAACTATTATAAAAATCTAAAAAATTTAGATAAAAAAATTCAATTTTATATTGAAAAATTACCTTCACAAATCAATAATCGATTTTCAGTAGATTTTTAAAATGCTAAATTATCTTTATATTTAAAAAATTTTAATTTTTATATTCTGAAATTTCGTTAATTTATCATACTTAAATCGGATTTAATTTAGTTTTAAGAAGACTGCTCTGCTTCAGATAAAAATTGCTTCCCAGTTCACTATCCCTTTTTTAAAAGCTCTTTGATTTTACAAAGAAAATTAAGGTGTTGGGTTATACTTGATAATTATTGAGCATCACTCAATAATATTCAATCAGATAAAATACCGAAGCTATAGAGCAATCTTTGATAGATAGTTCTTATGTCCTGCGAACGCTGCTTGTCGAGTAATCAACAATTAATGAGTCCATCAACTTATTAAAGGTACTTAGCCAAGCTTGATTCTTTAAGTACCTGAATAATATTTCTCTCTGTCTCTTTTGAACAAACAAGTTTAGCTAATTCTCCTTTCCTTTGGCGTATTTATAAGACATGCCTCAGGTTGACTTGAACTTATTCTTTTTAGACAATTCTGGACTAAACTGAAAAATTAAACTTGTATCATTATTTTGGTTTGAAAAAATTGGTCAATAAATGAAATTTTTTTAGTTTGTAAATTTTAACAAGAATTGATAAAAAAATTTAAAATTCTGTCAAATTCATACCTTTTTCTGAATTAAAGTCAGCTAAAATATTTTTTTGAAATTCCAATATCCGTTTACAAATTAGCGGAGATTTTTGAAAAATTGTTTCACACAAATTTTTGATATTAAAACATCTTTGATCGGAATATTCTTTTAGAAAAATATCGATCATTACATAAAACCAATTTTCATAATTATTTGCTGCTTTTACACATAAAATTCTGTGTTCAGTTCTGATATTAAATCGAAAACTAAAATAGTTTATGAGATCATCTCTGAAGGGCAAAATGTCAAATTCCCATAAGATATTTTTAAGTGTCGCAGATCGTTTAAGATATTTTTTTAGATCATAAGTCATTATTTCCCTTTGAAGTTCACAAATAGCACAATCATGATCTGGCTCCAAACCGAAAAGACAATTTGATTCACTTTGATTATCTCTATCAAGAAAGGGCATTTTTAAGTAGATTAAAATTTTTCACTTCAAAAAAATTTCGTTGCTTGATGTATTAAGCAAAAACAAAATTTCATGAATACTTTAATTATGTTCAAACAGCTGCGAGATAACATTGTTTTAGATATTTTTTTTAATATTTATTTTTGTTATCAAGTAAAAATTCAAATTTA
This sequence comes from Brachionus manjavacas, assembly GCA_019054805.1. Lineage (NCBI taxonomy): Eukaryota > Metazoa > Rotifera > Eurotatoria > Ploima > Brachionidae > Brachionus > Brachionus manjavacas. The sequence continues at coordinate 174,778 of JAHQIY010000026.1, forward strand.
ATTTTTCAATAAAATTTTCAATGCAAAATGATCAATTTTTTTTTGATGAATCAAGTTTATGATTCAAGAATATATTTAGCTATTTTGAATTTGATTAACCTCCTTCAAGAGAAATGAAGATAAAAATTTCTTTAAATTCAAGGTATTAAAATTGCAAAAAAAGAAGAGGAAAATAGAAAGTGAACTTCCTAGGCCTTTAGCTGAAATTCATTTATGCCCTATTAATTCATTTAAAAATAAAAAATAATCTTTAAGTTTTTAGTTTTCTAGAGACATTTTGAAAGAGTCAGAAATGCTATCACTGATGAAAAAATGACTATTTAACTTTCTTCTAGACCTACTTATATTTATTAAATGCAAAGTAAAATCTAAATTAAAATGGTAAGTAAAAAGTTGAATATTTGCCCTTTGATGGGCAGATATTGGCATGTTGAAGTTTATGATCAAAACTTTATATCAAATTGCTCATTTTAAGTTTAATAATAAATTTCCTGAATATTTAGGTAGAATTTTATAAAATTTTTGATGTAACATTGATTAACATAGTTTGTTAAATTAAGATTTCAAAAAAAAAATTTAAATTAATAGTATGTTCAAATTAACTAAAATGATCGATTATTTTTGATTTTTTAGTAAAGATTTTAATGCAAATAAATAAATTTTTTTCATAACACAAAGTATTATTTAGTTTTTTAATTTTATTATCTTTGCGTTTTTTGTTTTTTTTGTTTTTTGTCTTTCGGATTTTGTACTCTTTTTAATTCTAAAAATCGATTATTAATCCATTTATTTTATGATCAACTTAAAATAATTTTTTGAGACTGTCGCATTATATGTTAAATCATTACCAATAAAAAAAAAATCATTTCGTTAATTTAAGAAATTATTATGCTTACTTTTTAATTGAGCATTTGATCATTTGATCATAAACTTCAACATGCCCAGATATTTACGTTTTGTTTAATTCACTCAAAAATACTAGATGCTAATGAATTAAACTGTATCGTCTCAATAAAAGATAGTTTTGAAAAAAGATAATCAAATTTTAAAATCTTAAAAACTTTTAATACCCCTTGTATGTAACATAAGTCAAATAGTTTTGATTAAAATTTAATGTTTTTAAGTATTTATTTTTATTTTTAAGTAAAAAATTTAATTTTTCAATAAAATCTCTCTGCAAAATGATCAAATTTCTTTTTTGATGATCAATTTAGCCATGAGGATATCGCAGAGTCATTTTATACCAATAAATTTATTTATTTTTGAAATTTTATTGTTGAAATTAAAATTTTTAGATTAGATTTAAAATAAATGTTTCGGTCGAAACAGTATTTTTGAAATTTGAATTATTCCAATTTTCAAAACACAAACATTTCTTCTTCTGTATGTCCATTTTTACATAATAACCTAAAAAGAAAATGATAAAAAATTTTCCAAATTTTCACTTCAAATTACTCTTTTGCTGTTTTTGTAAATTTATTTGGACCACAAATACAAAAATATGGATTCTTTGAGCTTTTGTTGATTAATTCACCTAATATTTCGTCATTAATTCGTCCACGCCTACCTTTCCAATGTTCTTTTTCGTCTGATAATATGTTACAAATTTTCAATCTAAAAATTTATTCTAGAATATTATTTTTGAATTTTGCAGCTCAAAAATTACTTGGGAAAATCTTGGCTAAGTTTTTCGAGATCTTTTTGATAAATTATATCTTGTTGGGTTTTATTGAAGAAAAGTAATTTAATCATTTCTATGTTGTCCATGGTTAAGCATCTTTTTATTATCCGAATCATTGGTGTAAAACCAGAACCAGCACAAACCAAATAAAGGTTACAGCAATTTGATAAGACATCGCAATTAAATGATCCACAATAGTTGCTTATTTCTACCTTGGATCCAATAGGTAATTTTTTTAGATCTGATGTCAATTCGCCATCAGTGTAATGCTTTATGATTAGACATATTTGGTTTTCATGTTGGCTATTTTCGTGCAGCAATGATTCACTCACCACTGTGTATGGCTTTGCTAATTCTCTGTCTTGAAGATTAATTTAGCTTAAGTTAATTTTTTTGAAATTTGAAAAAATCAGAATTACTTTTAGATAATCGCAAAAAAATATGATATCCTATAGGCACATGCATTCTTGAAGTGTTCGGTATATCAAATTTATACAGACTTGTGTCATGAGTTAAATTGTCCCTTGACTTCAAGATGCATTCACGGAAATTGATGCCTTTTGATTATCATTTTATATTTATGCAAAAATTTTAGAGTACTAATTCACCTATTTTTGATTCTTCTATTTTTTCGGCTGAGAATTTTAGCTTTGGACACCTTTTCAAAAATTTGAATAAAAACAAAAAGTCAAAACTGAGTAAAAACTCACATTTGCCACCAATGTATTTGCTCCAATTTGAACAAAATAATTTCTATTTTTCCTTCTTTAGAAAATTTCACTTGAAAAAAAATCAAAAATTAATCAGAATAAACTTTTGCTAATAACTTAAAATACTGTACCATCATAGTTTTCTTTCACAGGAGCCGGTAGTTCTAAATTAATTGAGTTTTAGACAAACAAGTTTTTTGAAATTTAAGACTCACCAAGACAATATTTGTAAATTCCACTCGGAATATACAGAAATAATATCAGAAAATTTGAATTAATTGGATCGTTTGATTTGTCGATTATCAAGCAATCTCTTTGTAAGTTTTTGCATTTTGTATACAAAACAATGTTGCATGATGGATTAGATTGATAAGAATCAATTACTGGTATCTCAGATGTGTTTTTTTTTGCTTCTACTTCCATTTTTGGTTTCAGCTCCAATTGGGCAGAATTGATAGGTGGTGATAATGAATCCAAAGGTCCCAATAAGCATTTTTCAAGCATACTTTGAACATTGACCCATTGATGCACTTGAATAAATAAATCAGTAGCATTTTTTCCAGCTCCTTTCATCAACTCATCAACGCCTCCAGGGTGATATTTCATATATGGTGTAACATTATACACTTTGCCAAAAATTGCCATCCAGCAGTCATCTTCTCTATTATGTTTAGAAAGCTCTTCGATGGTGATGGGTCGCAAAATTCCTTTGTTGCCAGCCAAGTCAACTGTTGCTTTTGAAAAACGAATCCAATCCATGAGAGAATATCCTTTGCCAAGGGCGCATTTCTTGCGTTCATTCTCGATTTTAGCCTGCCCTTCATTTGTTCCTTCTTTTGGAGGCAATAATAATGAATCGCTCACCTTTAAACTACTGGACACGCTTGTTTCCAATCTGTGAGTTTGATTTAGAGTAGTTTTGCTGTTTTTTGTTTGATTGAATTTTTCGAAATCTGTTTTAGAAATGTTCAAACTAGTATCGCCAGTGCTGTTATTATGAAAATTTTTGACTAAGTTATGAGGCTTATCTGAATTCGAAGTTAAGTGTGACTCATCCAATATAGTGGACAAATCTTTGTTTTTCTCATTTTTCAATGATTTACTAAGTGAATTATTTAGACTAGAATTGTTTTGCGGATCAGCAGCAGGGTCAGCTACTGACCCTTTCAATTTATCTGGATAACAGCCCAGTTTGAAAACTGTTGAAAATTTCCTTATAAAATATTTAAAAGTTCTCCAGATAATTCTAAATAAAAATTAAACAAATAAATTGATTATTTTAGTGTTTTTTTTCTTCAAACTAAATCCTAAGCCTTAACGAGAAAATACTCAAAAAATAAAGAGATAGATAAATACAAAGTGTTTTTAAAACATGGTTTTTTATTTGGTATATTTAAGTTTAGGATCATATTTTAAAACTCAATTTTAATGAAATAAAAAAACTTTCAGCTAATATATAAATTTGATAGCTACAAAATTTTATTAAAGATTTAATTATTCCAATTTAAAAAAAAATGAAGTAAATATATCTTTAATGAAATTATTTATTCGCCAGCTAGGTAATAACTAAATGCTTTTTCAAATTTTAAATTTCAACTTGACAATAATTAATTTATTGAATTTAATAACATTTTAAAGAGATTTTTAAAAACCCTAAACTAAAATATTCTAAAAGGCACTGTTTCAACTACTGTTTAATTATTATCATTTTTTCTAAGACTTTAATCGATTCTTCTATCTATGTTTTTATCTATTAGTAATTTTTAAAAATTTGTACTTCGTTTTTGAAATTGCCAACTTGAAAAGTACTAAATTTAAAAATTTCACAAGAGAATATATACTAGGCTTTTAAGAAGCAAAATAATCTAGCAAGAGTTTATTAGAGAATATTAGTTAAGAGATTAAAGCTATTTTGAACCTTATCTTCTTATTAATCATATTTTATTTGTTAGATAAAAAAATTTCATCGTTCATTTGATATTTGTTTTGCCAAATGCTACGTTTAATCTTGCAATAATATTTTTAATCATTTGTATAAAATGATAATTTCTCTAATTAAAATAAGCCTGAATTATACTTAAACCATAATGTTTTTGGATTAAGTCATTTAAAAGTCTATATGAAAATTTGTCTAAAAAATTTAGAATAAATCATTGTATTCTTGATGTTTTAAAATAAAATAAAATAAAATCGCTCACTTCAATAATGACAATAATTAAATAGTTTATTAGATTAGTCAATCCGGAAGGATTTTATTCTTTTAAACCCACGGTTTGACTAATTCTAGGTAAAAAGGATATGCTGGAAAATTTTTTTTCTTCTGAAACTGAAAATTAAAGCTAATTTAATATTTTTGAAAATTCAAATTCAAATCAAATAATTAAGATTAATTCTATTAATATCTTGAGAGAATTATTTTTATTATTTATTTAAATAAACGCCAGGCGAAGCCAAATAAAAAGAAATAAGATTTTTAAAATTAGTCATAAAAATGTAGCACCAAAAGAAATAAAGAAGATTGCATTTTTTTCATCCCAGCGATCAAAAGATACCTACTAGACAGCATTTTTTCTTTATAATCAAATCTATTTTGATTAAATTTTAAAATACAAATCAAAATAAAACTGCATTACAAAAAATACTATCAGACAATAAATAATTTTCTTTGATTAACTTTTTAATTTTTATATTTTACTTACAGTCTTTATTAAAAATTTTATTATTTTTACATTTAGATTTTAAAATATTTATGTTCACGATCACGCACATTAATTTACGTGATTGGCCTTAATAAAGCGTGTAATAAAATTTATTAATTTAAAGAATTCAAAATAACGGATATAAATAAATAAATCACGAAATAACGAGAAAGTGTCCTTATAGAGCCTATTGACAAGTAATTAATCTGCTCAATGCACCGATCATTCAAAATCTCAAAAAAGTCTAAAATAATAGAATTCGAAATTTGATTCACATTTTTTTCCATAGATAATCATAATGAAATCAAGCAAAAAGTGAATTATGACAAGTTCTTGGATTTTCGATAAACACAAAATTAATCATCAAAGATCAAATGAGAATCAAAATTTGATAGATAATCCATGGATAGACAATGCGCTTGAATTTTATCCTAAAAATTCTTTTATGTCCTTTAGTGTCCTTTACTTATTACAGAATTAAATATTGTCCTTTAGTGTCATTTAGTGTTCTTTATATGTGTTCATAACAATAATTTTTTGTAATTTTTTTATTTTGTTTTTTATAAAAAAAAATTTATTCTTGATTAAAGAGTATCTAAATAACAAAACATTATAATTTTAATTTATAATTTTTGGACGAAAAAAGTATTTTAAAAATCTGAGATAAGTAAAAGGGGTCCGGGGCGTAGCCCTGGTTTAGGGATCTGGCTATGCATAATTATTGAGAAAATTTTAAAATGTTTTTTAAATTTATAATTACTGTAAATTTTAAAAATTTTAATTTTTTTGCGTAATTTTAAAAACTGTAGCGAGAATTTCAAATTTAAATATAAAAATAATTAAAAAAATTTAAGAAATATAATTAATTGAATAGTTGGATAGTTATTCTTTATTAAGTAAAGAACACAAAAGGACACAAAAGAATAATTAGCTATAAAAACACGCTCATTGTCTATAGCTCAGATAATCAACTTAATTCATTTGAAAACTTCTATATTGCTTCTTTTCAAAACAAATGAAAAAAAATTAAATCTCATCGCTTTTCTTTCCTCGAAAAAAAATTATTTAATTAAGGAACATTCAAGCAAATATATACAGAAGTGTTTTATACACAATGCTGAATGAAACATACTTTTTTTATTAAGTTTCTGAAACAGCAAAACAACATTTTGAGTATCTTGGGTGTTTTAAAAATTTTCTTATCTAATAGCCAGACATCTTTTATTTGAGAATGATGGGGCTTAAGTTACCAGACCAAATTTTAAATAAAAGTCTCTTGAACAGGACACAAATATTCTGGTCTGCGACTTTGGTAAAAAAATTTATTAGTAATAAGCTTATTTACCCTTGCCAGATTAGGTTGGAATTAATAAAGGTATTAGCTCTAAAGATCGCTTAGAAGATTCAGTCAAATTATGTTTCGGTAGCCTTAAGTTTTTATTTTTTTCAAAATGATTTTGCCATTGATTTTTTTAATTTTAATTTTATTTTTCCCTAAAGGAGGTTAATTAATATAAAATATAATAAAAAGTGAAAATTATAATTATTTATGACAGAAAAATTTCCACTTTAGGGTTTTAGATTTATTAATTGAAATTAATTAATTTTGTATCTTGTTGAGTCATTTTGAAATTTTTCTTCTCAAAAATTTATTATAAATATACAAGTACAGATTTGAGAAAAAAAATCGAAAAATTTACTAACATTGTTCTTCCAGATTAAATTGAGGAAATATTTTTCTTATAAATCGTGTCTAAAAATGATCGGAAAATATGCTAGCATTTTTTGTTTAAATATATGAAATAATTTTTATAAAGTTAAAAATTTAAATGAACCAATTTATCAATAAAATATTTAGCAAATATTGAAAATATTGATTTTTGTTTTCAAAATGAGAATGATTCCTGTAAAAATAATAAAAAAATTACCTGTCTGCATTTTTGTATCCTTAATTACTTTAATAAATGAAAATATTGCTTAACATTGTATTTTCAATTGAACAGCCTTTGTATTTGTTGGTTTATATCAGAATTTAAAAAAAATCTAAATATTAGAAAAATTTTAAGTATTTGATTTTTTTTTATTCTATATTATTCATATATCTATATTAATATTAATATTAATCTATATTAATCAAAGTAAAAAAAATTAATATATTGAAATCTTTCAATTAATTTCTTAGCTAAAAACTTGAATTTTAGAATAAAATAAATAATAATAAAAAATTAAAAGCAAATTTTCATAGAAACATTTGAATAAAATTTTCATTTATACCCGACATGGATTGCATATTTAACTTCAATTTAAACTTCACAAGAAAAACAAAACCAATTGATTAGAATTTTTTTTAATTAGAAGAAATTCGCCGAAACCAGCGGAACAAAACAAAATTAAAGGGAATAAAAATAATATAAAAATTAATTCTAAAAGTAAGCATTTAAATGTCACAATAATAATAAGAAATTTTTTGACTCAATCTTTTAGTTTTATAATTTTGAACATAGTAAAAAAATACATAAAAAAAAATAATTTAAAAATAAACTACATAGCTTTTTTTTGAAAATAAAAATTGCTTTCATTTAAAACACTTTGTAAACCATCCACTTGAACTTGCCATTTCATTCCCAGTTTGGTCCTCTTTCAGCACAGGATTCTTAGTCAGAAGTGATTTATTTGTTGTATTGAATTCATTCTCTTCCAATGTTGTAGCTATTTTAAATAGTGGATCATTATTGATTTCATAATTCGGTACATTTAGCGTCATATCAAATTTTTCATTCAAATAACCAACTACCATTTTTAACACTTGATCACAATAGCCATTAATTTTGCATTTTGCCACTTTGTCTTTTAGCGTCCATTGAATATTTACAATGTAAAGATCAGTTTTTTTTTTTGGCCAAAGACAACTATAATGTTTGAGAACCTTTAAGCTGGAACCTAGGCAAATAATTAAATCTGCTTCTTTCACATTATTACTAGCGTTCTCCCAATTATACGGCATTCCATCCCTTAGTTTTTCACCAAAATGAATAATTGAATCTTTGAGCTGACTTTCTGAACAAGATTTGCAAAATCTCCCCGTTAGATGCTTTCTGAAAGAAGTATTTTCTGTAACATCAAATAGCCTCACATATTCGGAACTACATTCAGTACAAAATTCAATAAAGCAATTTCCGTGCAGCTCTGATAGTTTAGAGCGATCGATTCCGGACCGTAAATGCAAGCCGTCGCAGTTTTGTGAGACAATATGGGTAACAATGTTCGCGTTAACCAATTCCAACAGAGCCATGTGAGAATAAGTCGGTTTAACTAGAGAGAATTCAGGCATTTTGACCTTAACTCCCTTCTTTAGCAAAGTCCATAAGCCGTTGGGTCCACGGTAGTCTGGTATTGATGCTGAAGTTGAGATACCAGCGCCTGTGTAAATAACACATTTTTTCGAGCTTTTTATTGCATTTGCCAGCTCTAAACATTTAACTTTCAGTGTTTCTTCATCATCAATTACAATATTTTGATGCAATTGAGCATTAATTCTTTTTATTTCAGATAAATTAATGTTATTAACTATATCTTGAAAGTTGGTTATTAACTCTTTTTCATCTTCGGATCGCACCGATTCTGGCGTTTTTAATATTTTTTTTATTTGAACAACAAGTCTCTTTTGCTGTTTTTTGGTCGAAATCGTCTCATAATAGTCAGAGCTTGGTTTTATACAACGACCTGATCTTGTTTTCAGCATTTTTTTTGGGGGGATTTTATTTTATCTTTTTTTGTCGATATTTATAAACAAGACTACGAATGATTATAATAATTATTTTAAATTTTTAATCAAAATTTATATTTTGTTGTATTGACTCATAAAATGTCTTTTCTAGGAGTAAACGACTTATTCAAATTAGAAGAAAAAAAATTGTTAAACTTGTTTAAAAGTTTAAAAGAATTAAAAAAAAAAACTAAAAGTTAAAATGTGATCAAATTAAAGAAGTACAAGTTTTGATTGTTTTTTTTTTTTTATTTCATAGTCAATTTTGTTTTAAAATTTAATTTTTTCTTTAATTAGTTAATTATATCAAAGAGCAACCTGTTCATCAGCATTTAGATCCGAGATCTGTTTATATATTTATTTTTTTAAATGATTTGAAAAAAAATTAAAAAATTGAATATTGGCAAAAAAACTAATCTACGTTTCTTTATTGTAAAGAATCGTTTTACTTAGCTGTTGGTTTTTTGGCTTTGTGAATTTTGAAACAAAGAACAAAAATTTTAAATCAATGGTTAAATGTTTCAACTGCTACAAGCTTTGTTAATTAAATTAAATTAAATAAAATTAATAATTTATCAAACAATTAAATCTCTTCGTTTTTTTATAATTTGATTTTAATCATTTGCTACTAAATTAAGTGCTTAGCAGGCTTGCAATGTTTTTGCACAGACGTAGCTTAGGCGATACTAAGCTTGTAACAACTGATACATTTTACAGAATTAGTTTCTCAGTCAAAAAATTTTAAAGACTATTTAAAGGTTCTTTAGAGATTTTTTTAAAGACTCTTTAAAGGCTTCCGGACGCTTTTTCTTTTTAAGTTCTTTAAAAAAAAGAAAGGTCTTTAAAATTTCAATTTTTTTCTTTAAAGATGATTGCTTAAAAAACAATAAAATATCTATAAAGTATTTGTATTTTAGTGATTTGACTTAAACCAAGCCGCCAAAATAGTTACCTGGAACGGCAAAAAATTCATGTAGTAGAGATCATGACTGATACATTAAATTTCTGTCGTTCCAGGTAGCTATTAAGGTGTCTTAGTCCAGTGGCGGAGCCAGAAACTTGAAAATGGTGTGGCGAACTTCAAGACCAAAGACGAGGGGATAGAATTGGCGCGTTGAGGGGGAGCTTTATACCAAAGTAATGAAATGCTAAAATCAGTCTTTAACAGTATTTAAACATAGAAGAGCAAAAAATTAATTTCATTAGAAAAATTGAAGTAATTTAAAACAAAATTAAATAAAATTTTTAACAAAATTTAAGTTATCTATTCTATCAACCATTTTTTAAACGTCAATTATTCAGATGACTCAATATTCATTAGGTTTGTTTCTTTCAATTTTTCTTGATCTGTCCTGCTTCAGAGACAATTTTTTATTCTTTATAAAGCCGAAAAAGTTCTCTCTACCTCCGCATTTGAAATTAACTTTATTTAAAAGCAATTCAGTTAACGAAATACATTTTTTGTCTGTCGAAAATATTAAGAAAAGAGATAATTTTTTAGACAAGAAAAAGGAGCACCTAAAAAAATGTATTGCTTTATTGCTTTGTTTGTTAATTTTGTTTTATTTTTTTCTATAGTTGGCTGAAAAAAGGAGAGATTAAACAGATTTTTTTTTAAATATAAATTTTTAAAAATTTTCTCCTATGGCGCCACACTTCGCTATAACGTAGCTCCACCACTGACTTAATCTAAGTCAAATTCACCAAAATTAAAGCTCATGTCCGAAAAACTAAAGTCCGGAATTGGACTTGACTTAATACTTTTAATTGCTTAAAAAGAACTTAACATTCGATTAATTAGATACTTTTTATATCAAAAATTTCTAAAAGATTTTAATTTAAATCTAAAATAAAATAAAAAAATTAACGATAAAAATATTGAAAGTAGTAGTACAGTAAAGTACGGTTATAACGAAGTCGCTGGGGGAATCAAAAAACGGTTCGTTATAACCGAACTTCGTTACATCCGAAAAAGACAAAAAAATTTTTTTTTTAAAGTTTTTATTTAATTAAAACGAATTAAAAAAGAAATAATAATGATAAATATGAAAAAAAATTATATATTATTTTTTAAAATAATCGGAGATGGTTTTTTGTTTAACCATTAGACCCAAGATTTCATTCTCAATTGAACCCAAGCTATCAATTGATGACTCAAAATTATGTTTTGATTTTGAAAGATGCTTCCTTATTTGAATAATCATTTTTAAAGCTTGTTGTTATTATTGGTCCATCTATCTGTATACCATTTCCAACTTTTTCTCTGATCCATTCTGCGAGTGCTTTTTCGAGATCATCGTATTTTCCAGATTTGATTTTTTGACATTCTGCTGCTGCTGCGTTCTCTTCGAATAATTTTAGAAACTCCTCTCTACGTTTGTAAATACCGCTCATTGTACCTACTGGAATTTTAAATTCCTCGCAGACTTCGGTCTGAGTTTTTTTTTGCTATCGATAAGCTTTATTTATTTTACTTTTTCATGCAACGTAAAAACCTTTTTTATTTTATAAAGGTTAATGTGTGATTTTTCAGAATATTAATTGATCATTAAGTAGGGATTAGTTTTAAGATTTCGGTATTCAAGAAAATTCATACTTATTTGCTGATTTCTATTATTAAAAATTAAGAAACCAATATTTCTCAAATATATTTTTTAATATTTTCGTTATAAGCGAATAAAATTTCATTGAATACCCAACTCCATTGTGTAATTGCTACCTTACTATTTCTTCTTTTTTTCCTGAAACTTGAACTATTTAAACATGTGCCACATGAAACAATCTTTTCCAATTTATGTCTTTTCAACTTTAATTTTTTTAGCTTATTTACTCTATTTTGATTCTTTTTTTTTTTTTTATCTAATTTTATTTACTTTAATTTTATTTTTATTTTATTTTTTTATTTTATTTTTAATTTATTCTGAAGGAGCTTTAGCTCGGTACAGAAAACAAATAAATAAAAATAAATAATTGAAAATAATCAAAAAATGCTTCGTTATAACCGAATTTTCGCTATAAGCGTACTTCGTTATAACCGTAAGAAAATGTATTAAAAGTATTATTGTTCTGAACAACAGTGTTTTATTTTTCTTTATAAACGAATTTTCGTTATATCCTTGTTCGTTATAACCGTACTTTACTGTACTAGTAAAGACCGCGAAGCGAGATAACTCGAAGGGATGCCACTCAAAGCAGTCGTCTCAATTGGTGTTAGTCGTATTTGATTTTAAAGGAGTCTACCGTCTCAGTTGCCACTTCTTCGTCTGGTAGTCCGTTTCATACATTTGCTAGATAGCTGCAATGCAATGATGTTTGTTATGAAACTTGAAATATGCTATTTCATTAAAACTATATATAAACTAAAATTATCTATCAAGTAATTCATTTGAAAAAATTAAATAGAAACACAAAGAATGAAAACAATTAAAATTAAAGGGAAAACAATGAAATAAATTATGACTCCTAGAATAGAATCCATGAAACGGAAATTACTTAAATAGGAAATTCATTTTTACGGAATTCCTATTAAAATATCAGACGAATATAAAATGAATAATTTTTTTTGATTATTTTAACAAAAATAAAAATAAAATCTTAAAAATACCTCATTCATTCAATTTGTTATCCAATTTTAGTTATTCAATCTTCTTCTTTTTGATTAAGACCAAAATCAATATATTCAGGACAAAGCCAAAACTTTTACTAACTCCATTTGTGCCATTTTTAAACATTTACCAAGATAGTTTCTTTTACTGCATTTTAACTACCTAGTCACAAAGAAAACGATGATTAATCGATGAAAATTGATAGATGAATCATTAATGAGTTAGGAACCATTTCATCTAGATTCACCGATGAAAATAAGTTCATAATTTATTTAATTATTAAATGATAGTTTTTCAAATTTTTCAAATAATTTTTAAGTTAATAATAAGCAAAAATTTAATAAGTTTTTTTTTCAACTGATTTTTAACTGAAAATTAATTTTGACGCTTGATTAAGGCGAACATTAAGTAACATTTTTCTCAATAGATAGACTTTAATTTCTTATTCAATAAGTTGCTCATTAATTTTAAAATTACTTAATAGCCCTTTAACTAGACAAAAATTAGCTTGAGTAAATTTAAAATCAAAGAACACTATAAGCAATCCAATTATATATTCTGTTCAAAGTTACTCTTCTGTAGCTTTTTTCACTCTACCTAGACAGTGGAAAGGATTTTTTTTCATATCATACCCATTCCATATTTTTGAAGGAATTATTTTTAAAAAATGTATCACATTAAAGAAGAAAAACATAAATGCAAATTGGTATTTCTGGATTTTTATTTTAAATTTACTTTTTTCACTTTAGTTATTAAAAACTTAAAAATAAAAAAAAAATTTATTTAATGTTTCAACATACTGTATAAAATTACTTTTTAAACAGAATTTTTATTAAAATTTATTTTTTTAAAAATATTCTTAAGGCGAAATATAGGCAGTTGGAAATGGCCACCTTTATTTTGTTCATATGAAGAAATAATCAAAGAAAAACATATATTTTTTAATAAATTTAAAATAAAAAAAATAGACTTTTTATTGAGAAACAATTGAGTCTAAACAATTTTCAAGCTGAAAATCGATATCGCATTTGGCCAAAAACTATGCTCGAGAATCAAAAATTTCATCAGTTGATTTTATGTGGTGGAAAGTAAGAAGGATTATTTAGATTTCAGAATCTGCCGAAATCCTCGAAATAAATTAGGTTTGATTGAAAGAAAAAGGTGTCAAAATCAGGCTTTTTATTAAATTAAAGTAAATTATGCCTGCTATTATTGCCAAGAGCCGACTTGGGTTTTCAACTTTATGATTTTAATGTAAAAAATGCTTTTGATTTATGTATTTTATTTAGCTCAGTAGAATTTAAAAAAAAATGTGCGGAAAAAATGTGAATAATAAAAATATTTCACTTTTTCAAAACAAAAGCAAAATAAAAGCATTTAATTTTGAATTTATTTATTCAATTTTGCAATGTTTATTCTTTCTAAAAACAAAATCAAAATTTCAAATGCTTGTCAGCATTTTTGTTTATTAGTAGAAATTTTAAATATAATTAACTCTCAATTAATTTATTATTTTTTTACATTTCAGCTTAGTCCTTCTTTTATTAATTTAAATAGTTTTTATTTTAAAAGAAGTTTATAAAGGTAATTTTACTCATTTTAATTTTTTACTTATTTAAATTAACAAAAAAAATTAGACTAACAGAAGGAAAAAATGTCAAAAAGTAATTTTTAACCAAAATAAAACCTTGATGAGTTATTTTTTGGAAAAATTGAATTTAATTATTCAAAATGAATTTTTTCATTTTTTACTTATATTGACTTTCTTTAAAGTAATTACTTATTTAAGCTTTGGAATACAACAAAATGCTTTGAAAACATAATACCAATCTAAAAAAATTGATCCAAAAAATAAATCTAAATTTGTTTATAAAATATTGAAAATACTTTTGCTTTTAATGCGTGTTTAAATTAAGTGCTTTATTCTTAATTAATGGATTTCTCAAGCACAGTAAATGCTTCAAGTATTTAAAAAATTTAAATTTGTTCTTCAAAAATAAACATTTTCCTCATTTTTCACGTAATTCTTTCCGATCCCTTTAAATTATTAAATTTTAATCTTAGGGAATATCATGTGATTTTCTTTTTAAATATTTAATTCTCTTGAATAAAGAAGTAAAATTATTTTTTTTTTATTTTTTTAAACAAAATCTTGAGTTTTTTTCAAAATTATTGATTTAAAAACTCAATGAATAAAATATTTCGATTGCTATGGAAACCCGAATAAAATACCTGTTTATAACCATTCACACTCTAAAATGATACCAAATTAAAAATAAAAAAAACATCATAATTTTTTTAATAATTCAAATTAATCTTATAAAATTTTTCTTTGGATTTTTTGTTAAATATTTTTGAAACTTATTATACTCTAGGCTTATATTTGTTTTGTTTTTTTTTAGAGAGAAAGAATAGTTTTTTTGCCAAAAATTTAAATGTTATTTCAGCAAGACGAAAATGCCAATTAAAGCACAAAAAAAAATTGAGGAAAACATCACAGAACTTAATGGAAATCAAACAAAAGACTTGAAAGGCATCGTCGATGATTCTGAAAAGCTCAAATCCGATGGCGGTGAGCATCAAATCACAGTAAGTTAGAAATTAAAAATTTTACGTCAATCTAAAACAGTGAATATTTAGATAAGATCTGATTTAATAAAAATATCTAAAAAATTTAGCTCCATTTCTGCTATGAAACTAGTTGTAAAAGAAATCAATTGTTTCCAAGCTAGTGTTTATGAAAAAAATGTAATTAGATTTCCGAAATTAAATCCAAGAACTCAAAATATACTTTTTAAAATTTTTTGAATTATTCTCTAGATCTTTCAGCGTTGTCGACTTAAACAACTTCGATTTCAAGCTTTTTGTTTAATCTTAGCTTTAAAAACGTCAAGATTCTCTTTCTTTCGTATTTTATCCACATATTTTCCAAACTTTGCTTCATCTTTATTGATTATTTTTTCCAATCTTGTTGGAGTAATAATGCAATTTAAATTTGGAGAAATTCCCATTAAGGTATGCTTTCAGCAATTAATAATCTAGGACCTATAAGGAGAGATAGACTGAAGGAAAAAACTTAATTTATGTATAAGGTTGCTTGTCGCATTCGTCCATTAACAGAAGAAGAGATTCTGCTCGGATCATCATTAATTGGACACAAAATAGCTGATGACAATATGATAGTGCTAATGGATCCGGCAGAAGACCATGATGACATTTTACGTGCTAATAGATCAAGAGAAAAGCAGTTTGTTTTCGACATGGCTTTTGATGCCAAATCGACTCAAGTATTTTTTATTTTTGTTGTTGTTGTAATTTTAATAAAAAGTAATATGAAAATAATTTAATAGCAAGAAGTGTTCGAAAAAACTACCAAAAATTTGCTACCAGGAGTCATAAACGGGTATAATGCAACTGTATTTGCCTATGGAGCAACTGGTGCGGGCAAAACGTATACAATGTTGGGCACCGAAGAGGAGCCAGGAATTATGTTTAGGACTTTACATGAACTTTTTATTGAAATTTCGAATAAAAGTAGTAACAACATATATCAGGTGTCAATGAGCTATCTGGAAATATACAATGAGCTCATTCGCGATTTATTGAACCCATCAAACGGATTTCTGGAATTAAGGGAAGATGCAAAGGGCGGAATTCAAATTGCAGGAATATCGGAACTTGTGGCTGAAACGCCCCAGGAAGTCATGTACATGCTGCATAAAGGTAACAAGGAACGAACCCAAGAACCTACAAAGGCAAATAAAACCTCATCTAGATCTCATGCAGTGCTTCAAGTTAACATAAAGCAGAGAGACAAAGTGCGACTTCATTCTCAAGAGATTAGATTAGGAAAATTGTACATGATTGATCTGGCTGGCTCAGAAAGAGCCTCTCAAACTCAAAATACTGGCAAAAGAATGGTCGAAGGTGCACACATAAATCGAAGTCTTCTAGCTCTTGGAAATTGTATAAATGCGCTCAGCGAAAAAGGAAATTCAAAGTATGTCAATTATCGCGACAGTAAATTGACCAGGATTTTGAAGGATTCTTTGGGCGGAAATTCAAAAACTGTGATGATAGCTCACATAAGTCCAGCGTCTTTACACTTTGAAGAATCAAGGAACACACTAGTTTATGCTGACAGAGCAAAATTTATTCGAACAAAAATAAGACGAAACGTAATTGATGTATCATATCACATAAGTCAGTACCAGCAAATAATCCAAGAACTAGCCCAAGAAATAGCTGTTTTGAAAGACCAACGCTTTGATCTGGAATCCAGAATATCGAATTTAGACCCCAAAATGGGAAACAGCAATATTGGCATCAATCAAATGGCATTCAACAATGAAGAGAAGTCAAAAATAGAAGATCATCTAAAATTGAGGGAATCTTTGTTGCAGGCGTTCAAGCAGCAAATTAAGCTTAGGAAAAACATCCTTGAATTGGACAATGCAATAATGGACATTAGCATTGAGGCTGAGCGTCACAATAAAATTATTCAAAAGTATTTTCCCCTCTACTCTTTTTTTTTCTATTTCAAATTAAAGATAAAAATGGCATGTAATTATTACCTGAGTTTATTTTATGCAAAAAAAAAAACTAAAATACTGAATTTGGAACAAAATTATTTATTTATTACTTTTTTTTAGAAATATATAGTACTAATTATCTAATTAGAACAAAAAAATAAAAATAAAAACAAAATATATTTTTTAAGGACAAAAAAATCAAATTCTATATCGAGGTATTTTTTAGCATCCTGCAAGGAGCGAAAACTACAGAAAGGAAAATAAGTTTTACCTTTTCCTCTAGTTTTTCCTTTAGTATTAGCCTCAAGGGCCTGATCTTGAGATATGCTACTAGGAATTTCTTCAATTACAGGCCTTTTTTTTTAAATTCCCGAGTTATTTTAAAGATTTATTTATTTATTTTTATTCGATTAACTATATCGAACTGGAGATAAGGCTAGATTGGTTTACATTTAAGTATAATCAAAAGTGTTAATTTGAAAAACAAAACAAGAAAAATAAAAAAAATTTCAAAGTGGCTATTTTTTTCAACATTATAAGATTAATTAATAAATAATTTTGTTTTTTTTGATTGTTTAAGAGTTTCATTTCAATCAATTATATATTTATAAATGAAAAATAGTAATCAATTTAAATGTAATTGACATTAATTACAAAAAGAACTAAAATGCTTTTATTTTGTTCCTAATTCAGTATTTTAGTTTTTAAATTGCATATTATTGTTATTTAAAAATATTAAACGCGGATAAAAATATTCTCCAAAAATTTTAATAAAATTTTTTTGTTGTTGTTAAAAGAAAAAATGATAAAACATCAACAAGATTCAAATTTGATTGATTTAAAAATGAAAATTGAAAATTTTATTTTAGGTTAAAAATTAGTTTTTGAGTGCTTTTTTGGCTGTATCTTTAATTTTGATTTTTTAACAAATTAGAATATTTTTGTCCAGTTCGTACTGAATTTAAGCTAAGATCAATTGAATTTTTTTGTTTTCAGTTGGAAATCAGGGGACAAAGCTTCAAGGTCAAAAACACCTGATGAAGTGATAAACTCAAAAAAAGAATTAAAAGTTGTTGAACAAGATCGAGAAGAATTGGAGGCCAAGCACCAAAATGTGTCCAAGGAACTCGAGGCGATTCGAGCACGAACCAGAAAACTAAGAGATCAAGCAACAAAGAAACTGACAAATCAAGAACAAAAAGAGATTTTAAATTTACTTTTAAAAAACTTTGAATTCGAAATGAAAAATATAGAAATGCAAGCAAATTTGTTTAAAAGAGATTTTAAAATCAGAGAACAAGACTTGATCATACTGAGGTTGGAGCAACATAGGTCCCTGTGTGACACTCTAATTTATCAGCAAAGACAACTAATTGTTCAGCATGATCTTAAGATTCCGCACGATCTGGATGAATTATTTACTCTGTATGCGCGCGATGTAAACGAAGGTCAATTGTACAATGACATCAATGGTATTCGATCTGCGTCCAATTCTTCTTTGGTAAATGTTTCACCAAAATCAAGCAATACACCTTTTTTGACTCAAATCGAGGAAGAAAACAATGACTTTTTTTCAACTACTCACACTTTTTCTGATAGGAGTTTGAATCGAAATCATTCTGTTAAAAACTCTCTAAATCCAAATCAATTGTTACGCAAAGAAAACGATTTTTTGCAACGAAACAAAAACAGCAATCGCAAAACTTCCAAAGAGTTCAATGCTCCTTATTCTACGAACCCAGCCAACTTTGGTTCAGTGACAAATGGACAGCAGTTGCAATTTAATGCGAGGAAAAATTTGTCAAATATTAGCAACAGCACCAATGAAAGCAATAATATGGAAATTCTGCTGGAACACTCCTCGGCTGACAAGCAATCGATTAAAACCGCCGCGAACAACTCAAAAAGCCATCGGCCTTTTGAGCCTCCAGGACATGTCGAATCGCCATCGTTTAGAAAAAACGAAGACGCCAAACGACTCACCCAGGGAATAGCAGCAAAAGCAGCCCAGCGAAAAGCCTTTCAACATCACAAAGACTTGATGCATGAATTGGGACACCAAGAAAATAGTGACCATTCATCAAACAATCCAAGTTTAAATAACAATCTAACTCCAAGTCGCTTAGCTAGACATGACCAAATTTATGGCATAAATGATGATTTATTGGGAGAAAAAAAGAACAGTTTTTTGACTGACACGACTAACAAAACTAAAAAACAAGTTAAAATAAAGGAAATTGTCGAATTCAAGCTTCCTGATGATAAATCGAATGATAAAAAACATTTAATGAGACGAAACAGTTTTGATTCTGTTACTGCTTTTAAAAAAAGTAAGATTACTTTGCCAAAAATGTGCATTTAATGAGTTTTTTTGTTTGTATCAGCTAATCATCCAAAAGGAACTAGAAAAATGGCAAATGATTCGAAAAAATCAAAATGTATCCTATTTTAATTTTAATTATAGAAAAAAGGTTTTTTTAATTTTATTTTTTTTAGCTCAGAATAATCAGCATTCGCCAAAAAAGACGAACAGCAATTCTGTTAGTTTAAATAGTGTAAATAATGGATCAAACTTATCCAGTCGTTCAAATGGCAATAGTTTGTTAAATATTGAAAATAGCACAAATAGCAAAAATAATCAAAACAAACAAATACCAACGATACCGAATAATACAAAAGGAATTGACTTGTCTCTTTTAGGTACTTCGGTTTTAAACAAGTAAATAATGTAATTTAAATTGATTAAATCAAATCAATAAATTATTTAATATTGTGTTTGTTTTTCTTATGTGGAACCTGATTTTTATTAATCTTCATAATTAAAAACTCTTAGCCTTAATTCTTTTTTTAATTGAATCCAACAATGCATAGACTTATTAGTTTTATTTAATTGTTTTAAAATTCATGAAAAAATTCCAAGAAGAATTTTGGTGAAATTTGGTATTGAGTTACAAAAAAATGATGCAAATTTTAATCTAAATAATTTATGTTTGATTTTCTAAAGACTGCTTATATTTCTTAAAAAATATTAAAAAAAAATGGGAAATATATTTTTGATTTTATTTTTAACTCTTGAAATTATCATACAAAAAGCAGCTTTTGTAGTGTTTGTAGTGTTTGACGCGATGGAAGCCAGTCAGTCAAATTGGCAAACGGTTTTGGGATACATATGGCGATCAGAATTCCGGCCGCTAAATTATGTGATAAAAAAATTTAAAGCACCAAGAAAAAAATATTTTTGATTAATCTTTAATTCAAAAATTTTTTTTTTTATATAAAAAAATATATTTACCCACAAAATGTGGGTATCAAAATAAAAAATAAAATTAAAGTTAATAAAATGAGATAAAAAAAATCAAAATAAAGTAAAAAGCTAAAAAAAAATGAAAGTTAAAAAGACATAGATTGTTACATGTGGCACATGTTTACATAGTTCAGGTTTCAGGAAAAAAGGAGAAAATAGTAAGGTAGCAATTACACAATGGAATTGGGTATTCAATAAATCTCGATTCGAAAACTTCTTTGTATTCCTCCACCAGTCTTACAATCAATGGAATAGAATGACTCAGTCCTTTCCCAAAATATCTCTCACTCAACTCAAAAAGCCGATTCGAGACTGTTAGTAATTTAAGTTTATTAAAAGCTTCATGATGCACCATGTTGGGAGAATCATATTTTAACTTAAGGATAGATCTGACTGCTGTATTCTGAATTGCTTGTAACTTTTTGATATTATTTTCTGAAAATGAGCTCAAGCAAGGAAAAGAATAGTCTAAAATTGATCTGACTAAAGATTTATAAAAATTTCCTAGTGTGTTTTGAGTAAGACCCCATTTTTTATTTGACAATATCTTAATAATATTTAGCCTTTTATTGCAGCGTTCTTTAATTTCGTTTACTAATAACTTTGAATCAAATTTTATACCAAGAAAATCTAAACCAAGAAACTTTATTAACTTAATTTTAAGTTTATTGTTTGTAGTTCTTGTAATTAATGTTTTCTTTTAAAATGTGTTAAAAAAGCTTTTGCACCTAAGATCAAAAAATGGATTTGTCCTAATTGTAATACTTAATAATTAATCTGAACATGTTAATCTTTTTTTTTATTTTATTTTTATAACTTTCTAACTTGTGGCTTAGTAAATAAAAAAATTCAATTCCACATCCACATAATGTGTGAAAATAAATGTTACCTTTAAAAATAAGTAAGATTAATCTTCAAAAAAAATTTTTTTATGTGCTATAAAATTGATCTATGATGGAATTCCTGTTATTAGATTTAAGACTCGTAATTTGAAAATTAAAAATAAAATTAATTGTTTCAAAAATGAGATTTTCTATAGTAAGTGATGAGGCCAAAATATAAAAATTAATTTAAAAAAAAAAAAAAAGCTTTTTATTTTTAATAATTTATTTAAAATAAATAATAATTAAAAAAAAAAATACTTGTATTTAAAAGTGACTACGAAAAAAATGAAAAAACAAAAAAACAAAAAAAAAGCTAAAATTTCAATTTTCATTCAAATTAAAATGAATCAATCATTATTTTTAAAAGTATGATTTCTACAAAAATAAATAGGAAATATTTTGTTCAGAGAAAACTAGCTGATATGAGATCACATGGATCAAATGAAGTTAAATCTAAATTTAAATGATTCTCAAATTTAAACGAATTTAAGTCATTTAATTCGGTTTCGATGTCAAATTTTTGACTGTGCTCTGATTCAAATTTTGATTCCAAATCAGATGATCCAGTGCTTAATAAATTAGTGGATATTTCATCAATCATTCGATCAATTTTTTCTATATCAATCATTTCTATCTGATTTTGACTATCCATCAGCAAATAATTGAGCGTTGCGTTTTCTTCATCATTGACTTCTTCAAAAGTTGAAAAATTAAAATCAGTTTTTTTCTCATTAAGTTGTCTTGGTTCGTTAAAAAGTGAATTTTGCGTCTCTGTACAATACTGATCAAATTCACCACTTTCAGAATTGCTAGTGTCAATTGAAAGCGATGTTTCGTCAACATGGCTGGTCGAGCTCCACTTGTGCTGATCGAGCATGTTTTCTGTTTGCGATTGAGACTGGCATACATCAAAAAGCAAATCAGAATCTGAAATAGTTGCGCTCGAAGTAGTTTCTGCGGCAGAGAAACTCGAGAGACAGATACTGCTGATCTGACTACTTCAACACACAACTCTTCATTCTCTAATTTATTTTTTTCATCCTCTTTCTCATCTAGGCTTAATTTTGAAGCTTCAACAATTGTTTTGTACTTGACTAATTTTTTGTTTTCATCGGTTAAAATCTTTGATTTTTCTCTCAACAGATTGTTTTCATTTTTTAGTCTCACATTTTGTTCTTGGAGAAGACCGATTTCTTTTTCTAAATTTTCCATCTTAATTTTTTTTCGGTCACGAGCATTTTGAGCTGCTACTCGATTCTTCAACTTTCGACGAACTAGTTTCTCATCTTGGCTCAGGCTATTCAGTCTTTGGCGCTTTTTTTTCGGCGCATCTTCATTCAATGAGTCAGTTGTCTTTTTTTCGTGAGACAATTTGTCATCTTGGACATTGAACACGTTTTGAATACGATTCGAATAGCTAAATGATGACATATCAAATTTTTTCTATGGATTTGGACATATAGAACTTTTTATAATTTATTCATATCAACAAAAAAAGAAAACAACTAAATCAAATCTAAATTTAAAAATGAAAAATTAATAGTATAATGAAATTGGGATTCGGGGAGATAACTCTTATCTGATTCCACCAAAATTTATAGGGGATCTCATTAAGGAACAAACAAAGCCAGAAAAATGTTCCAAAAATCTAGAATTAATTCAAAATTAAAATCTTTTTAATTCACTGAATTCTAAGGTCAATGATGAAATCAAATTATTTCGTAGAGAAAAATGGAAGAATTTCTGTTGCTCCTTAAATTCGTTGATTCCTTCAAAATGCAATCTTTGGAAAAAAAAATGGAGCATAATAAGAAATCGGTGAGGTCAACTTGAGAAAGCTCCTCAGAAGAATCTAGCTTTAAAAAAGCTCAAGGACTCGATAGAAAATAATAATTGACTGAGAAAACAGAGGCCATCTCGTCACCCTGTGAAGACCTAACAACCATTTATGAAACTAAAATCAAAAGTCTAAAACTAACGAGACGCCCGGGAGAAGATAAGATCCTTAATCCTGTGCATATGAATCAAGGTTAAAAATTTTAAATTTGAGGAGCCTTGAAGAGAGACGAAAAAGAGGTGATTTAATCCAAATGTACAAACTAGTCAAAGGTATGGAAAATATAAATTTAATTAATGGAATTAATTATGCAAAAACAACAACAGGACCTAATTTAAGAAGACATGACAAAAGACTAGTGAGAGAACTGAACTAGAAGGGTCCTCATCGCTTCAACTTTTTAACTAATAGAGTGGTGGACACAGAATGGTTTGTCAACAAAAGCGGTAAATGCTGTTTCACTCAACAGTTTCAAGGCAATAATCGACAAAGAAGTTTTTGGTATGCTAAGGCTCTTAATGGGCCAGACGCCATACTGGCGTTGGTATAGCGATCATTTTCGCTGTACAGCAGTTCACAATACTACTCCTACTGTCCTTTAACTTCTTAAAAATTAAATCATGTTTAAGTCAAGTCAATAAAAAATTCAAGTCGATGGCTTGACTTAAAGATTTTAAAAAGTAAAGCTACTGACTTTACTTTGAAAAGACTAGAAAAAGAATTTTTTCTAGCTTTTGCACAAATCTGAGTTTATCTGAGTTTATAGATTTTTTTAAAAGATCTTTAAATCTCACTCTAATTTAATAAGCATACCTCTAAATTTATAGGAACTCATCTAAATTAATTAGTAGTTCATCCAAATAAAACAAAATAAGATTAAAATTAAAAAATAGTTGGAGTTACAAAAATTCTATAACTTAACATTCAAAAATAAAAAATAAGTAAATTAGCTTAGAAAAGCAGCAAATGTAACTGCAATCATTAATCCGGTTAGGTATCGTGTCCAACATTGCTCAAAATTTAGAAAATAAATTGTGCTCAATTTGTAACATGCCAATGGTTAAAAGAATGTTCTTGTTTTAGATTTTTTTTATCTCCATTAGAGGTGACGGAAATTATGAGCCCACTTTAAAGCCTTGCCGAGATTAAACAGCTTAAATTAAGTAACAATTTTCGTGAATACAATTATAATGAATTAATTTTATTGTTTTGCTTGAAACATTTTCATATGAATTTAGCCCTGGTTGATCATTGATTTTAGAAGGAAATTCCTGTAATACGAACTTTTTCTTCAAACCAATGTTTTGTTCGCTCCTTAGAAGTTAAAAAGATTATTAAACTGTCCAAGCTTTTTAGTTTAATTTACATTTTATTTGATATTATGTGAGCTGAACGGATGAGCTAAGTTCAAATCCAAATTTTGATTACTACTCTTGTTTTAATCTTAAATAATTAAACACTTATTATACAAATCTAATTGAATTCAACATGATTAAGCATATTTAGCAAATACATGTACAGTAAATGATATATTAATTTAATTTTATAATATTTCAATTTCAATTTATATTCACAATTTCGAAATTATTTTTTGATATCTAACGTGTTCCTTTTCTATTGGTAAATTATAATTAACTACATAAAATGCTATGAAGAAGAAGCTGATATGTGCTAATTTCACAATAAATTCTTCAAAAACAACTTACTTATGACTTTAAATTATCTTCTGCAAAGGACAAAGCTAAAAAAATTCTATTTTAGAAATAACAAAACCTCTGCAAGGAGCTTTTTTGATTCCAAGGTTCTGTCTAATGTAAAAATGCTGAAATTGATTCCTTTTTGATGCATTCGATGACTTAGTTGCACACTTTTTAGTCTGTTTAATGAGAAATTTTAAATTTTGTAAATCTGGCTATAAGGTTCTATTTTGGTTGTGTTAGGTTGCCAAATAAAGATTCGAAAAAAAAATTTTTGCGACTGGTGACAGGAATAAAGCCTAAAAAATGCCAAAAAATGCCATTACTACGATTCACATAAAGTGCCTTAAACCTTGAGAACTTTTCTCTAGCCAAGATAATTTGCCATCGATGGGATAGATAAAAAATGGATTTTTTTTTCTGGTAAATTGAGATTATTTAAAATAATCGAAATAATATAAAAAAAGATTTGTGTTTTACCAAAAAATGATGACATGAATTTATCATATTTGTTATCAAAAAGTTCATACTTTAAATATTATTATTTAAGAAGAAGTTTTCGTTAACATATTTTAAATTAGCTCAGAAATATTTCTACTAAATGAAAATTTAACAAATTTGTTATTAAAAGCAATAAAAATTTTTCTAATTTAAGATTAAACGTTAAACAATAAATATTTCAAAAAATTTTTGTATTTGGATAAGAACCCTTTTTTTTAATTAAAAATTAAAAAGCCCTATAATGTAGCTATATTTTTTTTAATTAAAAACTATTTAAAATGCCATTAAAAAATTATCTTTATTTGAATTTATATTTATTTAATATTTTTTTCTTTACCAAAAGGAACACGCCTTTTGAAAAAAAAAGTTTAATTTTTCTTATTAAATATAGAAAATTTTTTATATTCATATCAATTTTTAACAAACAAAGTTGTTGAACCATGGAATAAGCTACCAAAAGAAGTAATATCAGCAAGGACAGTAAATACTTTCAAGGCTCTAATTTACAAAGAAATATTCGAATTGAGTTCATAAGGACTGTAATTACCTAAATGGCTAAACACAAAATTTGCGCTGGTATAGAGCACTATCCCGTATTAACTTCTATTAATATTACTACTATTAAAAAATTTATACTACTGATAATTTTTTATTCAAAAATAAAAATAGCTTAATCTATTGATCAAATTTTATGATTTCTTAAAGTTGCGTCCAGATATCAATCCAATATTTATTACCTTAGTTTGAAAATCTATAGAATTAAACAGGGTTATTGAGGTTCAAAGTAATGCATCAAAAAAAATTCAAGAAAATCATTTATTTAAAGTTAATTAACGTTTTTAACAATTAAGACAAGGATCGTAGCGGTACTGTATATATTTTTAATTAGACCTTGAAGTCAAAAATTGAATACATTCTTGAGTGATAATTTAAAAGCTCTAGAAAATACTAGAAATTATTTTATCAATAATTTTTAATCATTTTTTACAATCTAAATATCAAAAACATTAACTAGGATTCACATATAAATGTAAAAGATGCTTTATTAGTAAGGAATCTAGGCTTATTGTATTGTTTTATATAATTAATTTATAAATTTTTATTTTATTGTTTAAATAATAATCGTTAAATATTTTAAATTTTTTATTCTTATTTATTAGATTGCTTCATATTTACAAAAATGTTTGTTTGCATTTTTAATTCAATTATTATATTTTAAAAAATTAAAAAATAGCTAGATTTTTTCGAAATTAAAATTTAAAACTTGAATTCAAAATTATCTAAGCTTTTAATTTATCGAGAAATTAAATTTAATATAAAAACTTATTTTTTTTTAAATTTTTATTTCTTCTGAAAAATTTAACATTCTACAGGTATAAAATTTTCAATGAAAAAATAATATGGTTTTCTTTAATTAAACTTAAAAAAAAGATAAAAATTCTCAACATCATGGTTACAATACTCAATGCATTCTTAAATTTAATCTTAATATTAATAAAGGAGGAAAATGAAATTATTTTTTTTTTTAAATTAAAATAAGTCATTTCAGATGGTAAAGATTTGAATGTTGGTCAGTTTTATTTTATTTAGTTGTTTATTTGTTTCAAGCTAATTTTACTTAAGATTAAAAACAAAAATAAAAAATCTAAAAATAAAACAAAATAAACAAATTAAAAAACAGATGTAAGTAATGAATTTCAAAAATTTCAAAAATACAGTTCATAGACAAAAGATAGCAATAGGAAATAATTTTTTCAATTAAGACCCTCTTCGACTTATTTACATATCAATTAAGTGCAAAGAGAGTTAAATACTCTTTTTAAAATTGACCCTAAGAAAGTGCTATATTATTTGGAGGAATTCTCCAAAGTTCCTTTTTTTACCTTTAAAAACCTTTTAAGATGCTAGAAAATTAGCTTTTTTTTATTAGCTTTAATTTTTTTACATAGGGATTTTTTTAAATAATAAGATTATACTGTAATTCATGAATAGTTTATTTAGTTGATATTAGTTGTTAGAAATGTATAGCTCCTTCATTTGAAATAAAATTTTTTCCAAGAGCCCTAAATAAGTCAATAAAATGATTATAAACAATAATTAAAATAAGTAGTTATTTTATAAATTTAATGTAAAAATGTTTTTTCAAGTAAGTACTAAATACTTTTCTTGATTTTTTATATTTGCAAAACTATGTAAAATTATTAACTTTAAAACTGTTTTGTGGATAAAAATGGTCTGGTTAACATGAAAATCGATCTCTGTATTAAATTTAAATAAATGATTAATTCAAACCTTTCTTAATTGAAATTTAAAAAAGTTTAAAAATGACATCATGATCATTAGCTTTAATTTGTCAATGTTCTTGTTTAAATCTCATAACTTATTTTCTGAGAAGTGAAAATTTTCTTAATTTATTGAATATTTTCACAAATAATTAACAGAGTAAATGATGCAAATTTGTTTGTTACAGACCCAAATACCAAAAATGGATTCAGTTTTTTTTTAAATCAGCGAAAATAATTCGATCGTTTAAAAAAACTTATAAATTTAAAGATATATGGATAATACGAAAATTTATTTAAAAGTTAAACAGTTGTTAGCTTTCATCTAAATCATTCCTCATATTCATTTCATTTTCTGTTAATTTTTAGATTTTGTTGTCTACTTTTGTTGATAGTCTGGATGCTGCTGTTTTAAATTTGAACGTTTTTCAGAAATTTTATTTATAGAGAGTTAAAGTTTGCCATGATTTATTATAATAAATTTGAAATGCTTGAAACCAAGATTAGGGGTGAAAAATAAAATCGCTCAGTAATACTTTTAGGACGCATTTAAACTTTAAAGAAACTGTCACCGTCTTTTTTTTGAAAATTTATTTATTACATTAATGCATATTTCAATTTTGATAAATCATTCAAAATTAAATTCTAAATTTGCTTTCTCTTTTTATATAATCAAAAAATATACTTGTAAATAAAACACTTTATTGTAGAAATGTCTAAAAGGAATTAGAATAAGACATTTTCTACTTGAAATAATTTGTACTTTTTATTAATTATTTATTTAAATTTGTTTACTCAAATATGAAATTTTTTGGTGAAAAATGGCAACTAGTGCAAAAACCAAATTTTACCTCATTGCAAAATAATTATTCCAAAATAAGACATTGGTAGTACACTTTTTAAAATGTTAACTAAACTTTGCTTTAAAGTTGCAAAAATGCGATTTTTATTTTTCTTAATTTTAATTTATCTAATAAATATTATCACTTTTTATATTTCCCAAATTAATTAAAAATTTATTCTCAAATCGAAAATCGAATTAATTTTCAATATTTTTTCTAAGAAAATTTGAAGTCAGTATCGAAAAAAATTTCTAGTACAATGCAAATTTAAATTTCTATTTTATAATTTTTTTTAAAATAAAAAATGAAATAATCCATCGTATATAAATCCTTATTAGATTGTAATTTTTATTTAGATTTTGAAAACCATTTATTCTAATAATGTCATCGGAAAGTTCTTTTAAATCGCATGAAATGGCAAATTCTATACCGGAAAATAAAGAACTAGAAACCCCTATAAAAAATTATATCGATCATCTAAATGAGCACCATCTTGACCTAATCCCACATAAACGAACAAGAACCTTATCTGAGTACGCAATCAATAACTAAATAACTAACCCATTAAATTATTTTTTTTAAGACATGAAAGAATCGCTAATGGACCTACATTTAGAGGAACAATAATTTCATTTTGTAGAAATAAAGGTCATGGATTCATTAAACCTGACGATGAATCAGAACCACTATTTGTTCATATTTCAGAGTAAGATTATGGATTCATTTAGTGATGTTTTGTTTTCTAAAATTTTTTTTAAACTAAAAGCATTGAAGGCTCTTGGTGTCCTAAAGAAGGTGATATTGTTTCTTTCAAAAAAGAGCTTGTGCCTCCTAAAAATATCAAGTAGTTTATTAAATTAAAAATCGAATTAGACCTTGTCACGATTAAAATTTAATTAGATATCAAGCAATTCATGTGCATTTTGTTCATTTGAAGGAAGGAGTAAAACATGAGCACTGGGACACAAATCAAGCAAATTAAATTTTGATGGACGCATGACTTAGAATTTTTCTATCTTTATTTTTATTACGATATTGGATTTTTTAAAGAGAAGACTTAAAATAAATACTTATATTTTGAATAAAAATCATTTATTCAAACTTTTTATTTATTTTTATTTATTTATCATAAATAACTCAGATAATTTATAACGAAGATTTTATCTTGGTTTATAATCAATTTGTCGATTTTAAAAAACTTCTGTTTACTTACCTCTGTAATAATTTTTTATTATCGAAAATAAAGCCTCTTAGGTATTTCGAAAAATTCATAAAAAAATCTTAAGAATTTAATAAAAAAGTAAAAAATAATTAAACTGAATTAAAAAAGTAAGTTAATGATCAATAATGTCTTTATTTGCCAATAAACGAAAAAATTTGTAAATAATTTTGTTGTGGAATCTTTGTGAAATTTTTTATTAGAAATTAACTAATTTCAATTCTTGTTTTAGTTTATGAAAGTCAGTTGATTGTCAGTACGTATTTCTCATTTAATAATCGTCCTTTTTCTATCCTAGTGGAAAATGGAGAAGTCTTTTTGAGAAACGGATCTGATCTGACACAGAGGTTTCTGCAT
Organism: Brachionus manjavacas; assembly: GCA_019054805.1. Taxonomy (NCBI): domain Eukaryota; kingdom Metazoa; phylum Rotifera; class Eurotatoria; order Ploima; family Brachionidae; genus Brachionus; species Brachionus manjavacas. The sequence continues at coordinate 204,694 of JAHQIY010000026.1, forward strand.
CGAGTTGATCATTGACACCGCAATTATATTATTTGTATTTCTCATTTAGGAATTTAAAAATCAAAATTGTTTAAGCCAATTTTTTTCTCTCACTAAAAAATATTAATTTTTTTTCTTTTTCCTTTACTTTCATGTTCTAATGATCTTATTTAAAAGATAATTTCTTATTTCAGTTGATCAATTAATGAAGATTAAAAAAATGGTAAAAAGTTTAGAATTTTTCTTTTTTTAGTATTTAAACTAGCATCTTTAGCTGTATTACAAGACAAAACAAGCCAAAACTCTTTTTGACATAAATTTATTAATTTCTAGACCTTAATTTTCAGTTTCTAATTATGAAGAACTTTTTTAAGATATTTAAAGTTATCTTGATGATGACCAATGTGTCAATGTATCTCCCCCTTCAACTCATTTTTAAAAATTTTGCATATTTCTTGTTTACGGATTTAAAACCTGAAAAGTGTATTTAACATTATATAATAATCTGGGAGGTCATCTTTGCTTACTAGGGCTAATTTCCTTATAGCTAATATTAAAATTGACAAGAATGTTTCATATAGCTAATTGATGTAAATTACCGTAATTTTACTCACAAAAAAATTGTTTATAATTTTAAAAAATTTTTGTGTTTTTTTTATGAAAAATTGAACAATTTTTCATAAATTTGTATCAAATAATTTCTATTGCTTGTAATAAGAAGCTTTAATATTTCTTTTTTCCTTTATCACTCTTTTTGGAGCATAGGGTCATTACTTTTGATTTCCACTCAAGTCGATCGTTTGCCTTTACCCTTGCTTCTCCTCATGTCATTCCCATTTCGATGAGTTCTTTCGTGATTGTTGACCTCTATGTTACTGCTGGTCGTCCTACCTTACGTCGCCCTTGAGGCATCCATTGAAGGGCTCTTTTTGGTATCCGTGTTTCTTTCATTCTAAGTACATACCCGAGCCATCGCAGTCTTTTGTTCTTAATGCATTGACTTAATGGCTCTGAATTTGTTCTTCGGTATAGGTCAGCATTCGACAATGTCTCAGGCCAGTGTATCCAGAGAATTCGCCACAGGCTTCCCGTGTGGAAGGTGTTAAGACTTTTCCTGTCAGATTCACACATCCCCCAATATTCACTTACGTACATCAGTGTTGCTTTTGTTTCATTGTTGTATAGCTTAGGTTTTGTTTTCTTACTGTAGCCGGTTGACTTCCATACTGGTTTGAGTCTTGCGAAGGCACTCTTTGCTTTACCAATTCTATTCTTAATGTCTCTGTGTGTTCCCAACGTTGTACTGATTGTGCTGCCTAGGTATGTGAATTCATTTACACAATCGATTGGTGTTCCATCGATGGTGATCGGGGTATCCAATTTGGTGTTTATGCACATAACTTTCATTTTGGCCCCATTTATTTCGAGTCTGATTGGTTTAGCATTGTTCGCCAACTCTTGGGTCTTAAATGCATATGTGCTTTTGTATTAGATACTAGCTGCAGATCGTCCAGAAAGTCTAAGTCTTCAAGCTTTGCTGTTTATCCCCATTGTATACCCCTCGCACTGGCAGTTGTTTTCTTCATGACATAGTCAATCAATATTAGGAATAGTGTCGGAGAGAGAACGCACCCTTGTCTGACTCCTGTGCACACTTTGAAGCTCTCAGATTGTCCTTTTTCCAGAATCACGCTACACTCGAATTTCTCCTAGAAGAGTTTTATCAAGTTAACTATCTTCTGTGGCAGGCCATATGATTTCAATATTGCCCACAAGGTTTCTCTGTGTATGCTATCAAAGGCTTTTTTGAAGTCAATGAAGTTAAGATACACAGGGCTATTCCATTCCAGACTTTGTTCTATGATGTTCCTAATGATGTGTAAATATCTGGTCTATGCATCCTCTACCTCGTCTAAATCCTGCTTGTTCTTCTCTAAGTATAACATCCAAGGAGTTCCTGATTCAACATTAGTGAAAGACAAAAAGGATCGTATCATAACAACTGAAAAAGAGCAAGGGCAAAGATGGGTTGAGCACTTTAGAGAAGTTCTAAATAGACCAGAACCTATAGAGTCTCTATAGCCTGAAGCAGCTAGCACTGACCTCGATATTAACACCAAAGTGCCAAGCGTAAAAGAAAAAGAAGCTGCGATAAATTTGCCGCACCGACTTCCATTTCTGCGCCAAGAGGTAATAGAAGAGCGAGATTGAGACGAGAATTGGTGATGAACTGTAATCAACGATATAACTTTTTCTGCAATCGAATTGTCAATGACCGGAACGATCTTTACGACTCCATCATCACCGCCAAAAGTACCAACGACTTCAAAAGCAAGCTTGACAAAACAGCAACTTAATTACGGCAAGTGGCTACCACACAGGGTGTCGTCACCCATCGCATTTTGCATCAATTCGCGACTTGTAGTCTACCCCTTACTACTACTACTACTACTACTAAAGGCTCTGAAAAAACAGAAAAGTCCCGGGTATTGACGGAGTCACAGTAGAATGTTGAAGGCTGACAGTAGGACCAAAATAGGGATATTACAAGACCTCTTCAGGAAGATATAGCGACAAGAAATCATACCAGAGGACTGGTATAAAGGTCTAATAGTTAAGCTCACTAAGAAAGGTAACAAAATGATCTGTGAAAATTGGCGAGGAATAACACTGTTACCAATATCAAGCAAGGCGTTCTGCAGCATAATACTGGATAGCTTTAATAATAAATAAAGTAAAAACTTGAATTTTTAAAAATTAAAATCTATTTTATTTCATTTTAGTCGGCACTTATTTTTTTTTATTTTTTCTAAAAACTAAATAAGTGAAACAATTGTAATGTCAAAATTTTAAATTTTAAATTTTTAAACTTTAAATCATGCTATATAAAAAATATTTAAAATATTTCAAATCAAAAGGCTATTTAAACAAAAAAAGTAAGATTTCCAACATTTTCTAAAATTATAGCTTTAATTTCTTGAATTTTAATAAATCAGTGTTTTTTAACGATAGAATTTAGAATTCCATGTTTTAAAGTTTATAAATTGTAATTTATTTACTTCATTTAATTTTTGAACATTAAACTTGAGTCCAAAAATTTAAAATATAATAACTTTTAATTATTTCTTCTCATGAAAAATTACATACTAAATCACATATAACCGAGACATGGCAAAAAAAAAGCTAGTAAAAAACTTTATTCTAACTGAATTTGATAGAATAAAAAAAAATTTAATACTGAATTAAGTTTTGAAAAATTAAAATTTTGATTAATTTTAAATGCAAAAAAAATTTATGATTTGCTTACCACCTAAATCTATTTTGTCAGGAACATTAAACTTATCATTATTTAAAATCTTACAAGTCAAAATGAACTCAAAATATTTTTTAATAACAAATTTAAAAATATTTAATACTTAAATTAAAAAATAACAAATCTATAGAAATATCTAATCTAAAATTAATGTAATTAATAGAATTGATACAAAATGAATGAATTCATCGCTAATATAATAAAAAAAAATTTTTTATTACAAATTGCTAATTTAGTAAAAAAAAACGCAGTTTAAGTACTTAAATTTTTTTTTCGGCGTGTTCCAGTGTATTCTTGTTTGAGTTTCAAAGAATACTTTATCTAGAATTAGCCTGAGATTCCATTTTTTATCAGTTTTTTATCTTCCTGTCTGTTGTCATTATTTATTTGTATATCGCTTAGTATGAAAAGTTACAGAATACATATTTTTTTTCGAGCAGAGCTCCAATTTTAAATGTGACTTATTTTTCACCAATTAGAAAACTGTCAACAAAAATAAAAAAAAGGTTCGAAATTGATTTTGTAATTAAAATCACTTTTTTTATCACTAAAATAAATTTACTTTATAAAAATAATACATGCATTTAAATTTTTTTTTAAAATAAACAACTTTTTTGATTAAGAAAAATTCATTTTATTTAAAAATAGAAAATCTTAACATAGACATGAGAATTGTTTCAAAAACTTTGATAGAATGATTTCACCAAATTTTTAAATAATTAATTTGGAAAGTGAATCTGAAAGTAGTTTTTTTTAAAGAATTAAAACTTAAAACACTATTCATATAAAGATAAATACCTTATATACAGAAAAAGACGTCGAATATTTTGAAATATTTATCTAAAAAAAAAAATAAATTGAAAAACTCTTTTATATATTGAAAGTATTTTCATTTTAACGATAATATTATTTATTTATTTGTTAACTGTACCGAGCTAAAGCTCCTTCAGAATAAAAATAAATAAAAATTAAGTTAAGTAAAATAAAATCAAAAAATAAAAATAAAAATTTGAATAAAGTTTTAAGAGTTAATAACCTGAAATAAAAAATAGATATATGATAATGAGAGTTTTAGGTCATTCAGGTTTACATAGTTTAGGTTTCAGGAAAAAACAGGAATTTTTAAGGTAGCAATTCCACAATGGAGTCGGGTATTCGATATTTCTTTATTCGAAACCCGCTTTGTATTCCTTCATCAGTCTTTCAACCAATGGAATATAATGACTCAGTCCTGTCCCAACATATCTCTCACTCAACTCAAGAAGTCGATTCGAGATTGTAAGTAATTTAATTTTATTAAAAGCCTCCTGATGCATGATGCTGGAGGGAGTACCTGAGGATAGATCTGACTGCTGTATTCTGAATTGCTTGTAACTTTTTGATATTATTTTCTGAAAATGAATTCAAGCAAGGAAACGAATAGTCTAGAATTGAACCAACTAAAGATTTATAAAGATTTACCAACATTTTTGATCAAGACCCCATTTTTTGTTTGACAGAATCTTAATTAGATTTAGCCTTGTATTGCAATTCTTTTATTTCGTCAACCAGTGTATTAAAATTTAATTTAGAATCAAATTTAAAACCTAGAAACTTAATTTCTTTTTGGCTTTTAATTCTTTTTCTATAAATTTTTAGATTAAGATTATCATTTTCTTTCTTGTACTTAGAGAATACTACTGAACACGACTTTTCAACTGACTTCTTCATTTTCCACTTAATTAGCCATTGTTCTAGCTCGTTGGCGTATTTATTTATCTTATTTTCAAGATACCTCTTTTTGTTGAAAATAAAAAAAAGTAACTAGATCATCTGCAAAAAGAAGAGAGTATTCATTATCTGTTTTGTTTCTTTTAGGAATATCATTAATATAAATGCTAAATAAAAGAGGACTAATAACTGAGCCTTGAGGAACACCTGCAGTTATTTGATATTCGTCGCTCAAGTGGTAATTCACATTCACCCTAAATGTCCTTGAGTCTAAGAAGGATCTAATCCAGTTAATTAAGTATTGTGGTGGACTAATTATTATTAATTTATAAATTAAACCTTCGTGCCAAACCCTATCAAAGGCTTTAGAAATATCAAAGAAAAGGGAACAAACACTTTTCTTATTAATAAATGACTCTACAATTTCGCAGAGATAGGTTAAAGAGTTTTGAGATTTCTATTAAGGAATTTCTTGGTAAATTTTTAAGCATTAGATTATGTATTTGGTCAGGTCCTGAAGCCGCTTCAGTATTTTTAAAGCCAGTTTAAGTTCGTTTAGGGAAATAGGATCATTGAAATTACACCGATTGTAATTTTTGAGGTATTCAAAATTAAAGCTAATTATTTCATTATCTTTTTCATTATCTATTTGACTAGAGTTAGGACTAAATGTTAAAGATAATATTTCTCCGAAGTATTTTCCTGTTTCCTTATCAGTTTTTAATTCCTTGTTATTTGAGATCAAATTTGGAATTAATTTTGATCCTTTCTGTGTTCCAAATTTGTTTTTTTTTTCCAAAAAGGCCTGCTTGAAAGTAGATTTTTCCCAATTTTCTGAATGAAATCAAACCAATTTTGATTCTAGAATTTTCTTACTGAGATTTTTAACTCTGAGGTTAAGTGATTAAATCTTTTCTTAAGTAATGGACAACGAGTTCTTTGAAAGTTTTTTCTAATTTTTCTACGTTCTTTGATCAGCATAACTATATCTGGTGGTAGACTAGTTTTGTATATTTTCTCTGATTGATAAGGTATGCATTTATGTGAAGCAGATATGATTTTTTTTGTAATTTTGTTATTCAGCTCATCTATTGAAAGTGTGTTTTCACTAAGGTAATCTCTATCTTCATTTAAGGTGTCTCTAAAAAGTTGCCAGTTTCCTTTCTTATAGTTGATTCCTAATTGTAGATTTGCCTCTAATTAAATAGTCAATGGAAATTGATGCTTCAATTGGAAAATGGTCTCTAGTCATATCTTGACTATTGAGAACACAAAAATCAGTAACTTGTCTATTAATGAAGAAGAAACTAAAAAAAGGTCAAAAATTTCAAAGCAGTTCCTATTAAAAATATTATGTGTAGGACATTTGTCGATAATCACTGAAAAATCTAATTCATTAATTTTCTAACAATGAGCTGTTTCATTTTCTCCTAATCAGCCTATTTGCTTCGTCCTGGCGTTAAGGTCCCCACACAAAATGTGGTTTCTACAGTTCCTTTTTATTGTTTTAAATAGCTCAAAGTTAATTAATTTTTTGGGTCGATTGTATGGACTAAACACAGATATTTCATTACTCTTTCCTAGATTTAGTTTAATACAAAGCAGTTCACAATTAAAGTGCTCAAAAGAAAAGCTTTGAAAAAAATCAATTCCTTCTGTAATCAAAATAGCTACTCCTCCTCTATAACTTTTGCGTGGTTTAGTTATTGAGTGATATATTTTAAGTCTAAATAAATATTTGCTTCACTCAAATCAATTTTTATTTCATTGAGTAAAACAATGTCGGGACAGTTCTGGACCAAAAAATTTTCCAAAAGAAATGGACTAATTACTCAATATAAAAAAATTATTAAAAAATTACTCAATATAAAAAGTGGAAGTAAAATAGAAGTCAAAATTACATTTTTTCTTGCGTGCTGCGATTGCAATTTGATGATGACATTTATAGTGCTTAAGCCAAAACCAACAAGTACAAGAGCTTAACGGTCAGTCGTTTTCGGCGTATTTCACGCGGTGAATGTTGTAAATTTGATCAATCATCTCGTCGAAATTCGACCACTTTTGCCATTTAACGCTTGAATTCATCTAATGATTCGCAATCAGGCAAAAAATTAAAAGTCCTACCTGTGCTTCTTTTGTTTTTTTTTAAAGATTCAGCTTCATCAACTGTGTCGTTAAAGTTATTTTCTAAAATGCTTGCACTAGACATCTTAAATTCTTTTAATATTTATGGAATAAAATTAATTCTATTTTACTTCCACTTTTTATATTGAGTAATTTCATCATTTGAAAATAGTGTCAAAATTAAAAAGAATTCAAAGACTGATCATATGTCGAAGAAATTTTTGGTCGAGAAATTGTTATATTTGTACCATTTTTAAGCTTGAAGATGGGAATAAAATCCCGTATCTTAGAAGATATTGTACCTTTAGATTTCATTTCTTGCATATAGAATTCGATAACAACCTTCTGAAAAACTTTTTCAACGCGGTTCATATTGATGGACTGAAAATAGAACAAATTTCAGAGAAAAAGTACAAAGATAGACCATAGAGAAAAAATGGTGTATGAAGAATTAGAAATCCTTATCCAAAGGAAGTAGACAACATTATCAGAAGCTTGTCTGGCCCAACAATCATGAACGGCCTAAAATGTGTTGCTTCAATCGTTGGACAAAAACAAAAATGCTACTTTTGTGATGAAGAAGGACTTAATATAGCGAAATGCCCAGTCAAAGATTCAACATGTGAAAGGTGTAGGCAAAAAGGCCACATGACTCAAAAAGCTCGATTCCCGAAAAACTTAAATCTCTTGAGAGAAAAAAAGCTGACTATTGTGAACTTTTTGTGGAACAAGAACAAATCTAATCAATCCATGAACAAGAACAAATCGATTCTGAAGAAATTATTAAGCCAAACACACCAGTATATCAGCTAGATTCCAACAATAGCACTGATTCAAATATAGTCCATCTAACAGGATCTCAAATCCTTAAAACGCCTGTTTTAGAAGATCATCTTCGTGATGTGCAAAAATATTACATTCAAGACATTTTAACACCGGTTCAAGCAAATAAAACTGACAAAACAAAACATTTTATTCAAACGAAAATCCAAACCAAGAGACCATCTGAATCCGAGCCCCACAAAGATACTAGGCAGCCACAATAACTACCTGGAACGATAAAAGGAACATTTGGCCGCAGCAATAACTACCTGGAACGGTAAAAGGAACATTTGGCCGCAGCAATAACTACCTGAACAGGTAAAAGGAACATTTGGCCGCAGCAATAACTACCTGGAACGGCAAAAAATTCATGTTGCTCAGACTTTTTTTTAAAAAAATTCATTGACTTGACTTGAGATTTCTAATTTTAAACAAGTTTTTTAATATCATACTAATCCCGAGCAATCTCAAATCGCAAATAACATCCCTTTTTTCACATTTTTTGTACCCTTAGTCTAACTAATTCGACTAAACTAAGTTTTATTCGACTAAAAATAAGTTAACTAAAATTTAGTCGACTAGTTTTTAGTTAACTAAAATTTAGCCAACTAGTTTTTAGTTTACTTATTTTTGGTTAACTAAATTTTAGTTAGCCAAAAACTAGTCGACTAAAAACTAGTTGGCTAAATTTTAGTTAACTAAAAATAAGTAAACTAAAAATTAGTTGGCTAAAAATTAGTTAACTAAAAATTAGTCGACTTAATTTTAGCCGACTAAACCAAATTAGTTAAGTTAGGACCCATCACTACCTATTAGGTATAAATTCTTGTTCTCAGGTTTTCTGAACTATTAATTCACTTAATTTTTTTGTTCACGTAAAGAACCAAAATAGAATTAGGTGAATAAATTGAAAAAACTATTTAATAAATGAACAATTGAAGTTATTAACTTTTTGTTTTTTTGTAAATTTGAAGAAGCTTTAGAAATAGCATTTTGACATGGATTCATCTAAAAATCGCATAATATTACCTAGCCCACCCAATTTAAAATTTTTGTCTTTAAATATTTTTTTTTATCTATCCTATATTTTAATATTTTATTTAGCTTTTTTCTAAAAAGATGAAAAAAACTAAATCTGAGAAAAAAAATTGTTCCAGTAACTAGACCTCAAAATCTTTGATATTTTCTTTTTAAATTTTGAATTTAGTGAATTAATTAATTGACGTTTGCTTGATCCATTTTAACAAAAATTCAATTTATAAAAAATGAATAACAGAGCGTAGATAGTTTTCTAAACTACAAAAATTATCTTAAGGATCATCATATCACAAACCCAAGATCAAAATTTATAAAAATTTATAAAAATTTTCATGCTTGCAATGTTAACTTAAAATAATTTTTTTATTTGAAACTGAAAAAAATATTTGAAACATTGCACTTTTTCAATGTAATTTCAACATAGAATACATTTTGTAATTCAAACACAAAAAATTAAACCATTTTAACTTTAGCTTTTTTCTCAAAGATCATGTAACATGGCTTTTCAATACAAATTTTCATTTTCAATTTGAAAGCAATCTATAAACTTCTTTTAGGTATTTTTTAATCATGTTTTCAAGATTTTCTATCTTTTTGAAAATAAAAAAAGTAGTCCTATCATTTGCAAAAAGAATTGAATAGTGTTCATTTGTTTTATTTCTTTTGGTATGTAATTTATTGAGTATTTTAAAAACTCAATCTTTAAAAACAAAAGTTTGGGTATTTTTTAAGCTTATCCTGATACATAGAATTTCTGGAGAAAACTTATGAAATGAATTAAATTGTTTCTTCCAATTCTTTCTTTTTGAAAAAAATTTATTTAAAATATAAAAAATTGAATGGAAATGAAATTAATTTTTTACTCAATTTTTTTTTTATGCCTTTAGTATTTTATTTATTTGTTCATCTCTATCGAGATAAGGCTCCTTCAGATTAAAAAATAAAAAAAAATAAAAGCATAAATTTTTTTTTCACTAATTTAAAGTCTGTTGTTTAAATTCACTTATATTAATTTAACGCGAAATCATTTTTGATACCACAATTTTTAGGCTACATACCACAAATTTAGAAAAAAAAACACAATTAATAAAAATATCCATTAAAATTAAGAAAAACTTTTTTTTTTATATTTCAACACATATTTATTAAAAAAAAAATTTTAAAAAAAATTTTTTTTTACCACACAAAAAATTCTAAAAAAATTTATTTAAAAAAACAAAAAGATTTTTTTTTTACCACATTTATTCGGACAAGCCCAGTATCTTCTTTTCGTCATTTTACTGCCACAGCTTTCGCGTGATTTTGACTCTCTGTCAAACGCTTCGTTCTGATTTGATTCGATTCTTGGTCTTTTTGACAATACTTCATCTTCTGAATCTTCGTCAGATTCAATTCCCATTGGAGACGAATTTGAAGCTTGTGTCTCGCTTGGTTCAAAAAGGAGAGCCTTTTGTGTTTTTATTGGTCTTCATTTTTTTCAATTTGATTGAATTGGGATATCCATACCGACATAAAAAGCTAAAGTTAAAATGGTTTAATTTTTTGTGTTTGAATTACAAAATGTATTCTATGTTGAATGATAGGACTACTTTTTTTATTTTCAAAAAGATAGAAAATCTTGAAAACATGATTAAAAAATACCTAAAAGAAGTTTATAGATTGCTTTCAAATTGAAAATGAAAATTTGTATTGAAAAGCCATGTTACATGATCTTTGAGAAAAAGCTAAAGTTAAAATGGTTTAATTTTTTGTGTTTGAATTACAAAATGTATTCTATGTTGAAATTACATTGAAAAAGTGCAATGTTTCAAATATTTTTTTCAGTTTCAAATAAAAAAATTATTTTAAGTTAACATTGCAAGCATGAAAATTTTTATAAATTTTTATAAATTTTGATCTTGGGTTTGTGATATGATGATCCTTAAGATAATTTTTGTAGTTTAGAAAACTATCTACGCTCTGTTATTCATTTTTTATAAATTGAATTTTTGTTAAAATGGATCAAGCAAACGTCAATTAATTAATTCACTAAATTCAAAATTTAAAAAGAAAATATCAAAGATTTTGAGGTCTAGTTACTGGAACAATTTTTTTCTCAGATTTAGTTTTTTCATCTTTTTAGAAAAAGCTAAATAAAATATTAAAATATAGGATAGATAAAAAAAAATATTTAAAGACAAAAATTTTAAATTGGGTGGGCTAGGTAATATTATGCGATTTTTAGATGAATCCATGTCAAAATGCTATTTCTAAAGCTTCTTCAAATTTACAAAAAAAAACAAAAAGTTAATAACTTCAATTGTTCATTTATTAAATAGTTTTTTTTCAATTTATTCACCTAATTCTATTTTGGTTCTTTACGTGAACAAAAAAATTAAGTGAATTAATAGTTCAGAAAACCTGAGAACAAGAATTTATACCTAATAGGTAGTGATGGGTCCTAACTTAACTAATTTGGTTTAGTCGGCTAAAATTAAGTCGACTAATTTTTAGTTAACTAATTTTTAGCCAACTAATTTTTAGTTTACTTATTTTTAGTTAACTAAAATTTAGCCAACTAGTTTTTAGTCGACTAGTTTTTGGCTAACTAAAATTTAGTTAACCAAAAATAAGTAAACTAAAAACTAGTTGGCTAAATTTTAGTTAACTAAAAACTAGTCGACTAAATTTTAGTTAACTTATTTTTAGTCGAATAAAACTTAGTTTAGTCGAATTAGTTAGACTAAGGGTACAAAAAATGTGAAAAAAGGGATGTTATTTGCGATTTGAGATTGCTCGGGATTAGTATGATATTAAAAAACTTGTTTAAAATTAGAAATCTCAAGTCAAGTCAATGAATTTTTTTAAAAAAAAGTCTGAGCAACATGAATTTTTTGCCGTTCCAGGTAGTTATTGCTGCGGCCAAATGTTCCTTTTACCTGTTCAGGTAGTTATTGCTGCGGCCAAATGTTCCTTTTATCGTTCCAGGTAGTTATTGTGGCTGCCTAGTTAAAGTCAAAGTCACTAAAATTTAAGTCAAGTCATAACTTTTTACTTTAATTTTTGTGACTCAGACTTAAAACTTTGACTCATAAACAAGTCTGATATTAAGAAAAAAAAGTTGTAATAGAATAAGTGAGATATCTTTGAAATAGTGAGACAATTTAGGAATAGCGGGATACTATGCAGAAAGTGAGATATCAAAGGAATAGTGAGACAAAAAAATATTTAAAAACATTGATTTGACATTATATAATTTTTTTTAATTTTTAGTTAATATCTTGGATTTGATTTTGATAATTAATCTATTGAATTTTAATTAAAAGAAACATTCCTTTATTTAGACAGTTATACATTTTTTTTAATCTGAAAATTTTTTAAAAGAGGATAGGTAACAAAACCAGATGTTATTAATTTAAGTCTTTATTTAATGTTATTTATTTATTCTGTTGGTTGATTAATAAAATAAACATAAAATTTTTTAATTTGTTAATTCCATAAGTTATAATCAATTAAATTCAAAGGTTTAAAGAATCATTAATTGATAATTTACTCTTTTTTTAGTTTATTTGAGTTTCTGCTACAGAAAAATCATGCTAATTGCTTTAGTTATAACTTTTATTTAGTAAAAATTTTCTAAAAAAAAATATTTTAACAATTAAACTTTAGTTAATAATTTTAGTTTAGTCGACTAAAAATAAGTCAACTAAAAATTAGTTAACTAAAAAAAACGGACTAAAAATTAGTTAACTAAAAACTAGTCGACTAAATTTTAGTTAACTAAAAGCTAGTCGACTAAAAATTAGTTAACTATAAACTAGTTGGCTAAATTTTAGTTGGCTAAAAACTAGTCGACTAAATTTTAGTTAACTAAACTAAAGAGAAAACTCCCATCACTACTAATAGGTAAATTATGGTTCACCTAACCGACTAGACCAAGTTTTTAACGATTGATAAATTTTAATCTAAATGAATTATTTATCTTATTTAAGTTTATTTTTAACTTTTTTCATATTTTTATGTTTATTTGTTTTTTTTTTGAAAATGAAAACAATATTTGAAACATCGCACTTTTAATGTTATTTCAACATTGGATACATTTGTATTTCAAACACAAAAAATTAAACCAAATATTAATGAAAATGTTTTATTATTGAAATATTAATGAATATAATTGAAGTAGTTAAATTTTAAGATTGAATTAAAAGCTTAACAATTTTAAAAAATGTAGCAATTTGAGATTTATTTAGAGAATGGATGATTGAATAGAGGTTTTCTTCTTAGGTCTCTTTTTCTAATTTCATATTAATTTGTATTTAAATAATTAAAATAAATCTTAATCTATATGCTGTGGACTCCTAAAAATAATGCAAAATTCAATATGGACTATAGTAAACTGTATCCACAAAAATAGTAAATTATACCACTAATTTTATAAAACAGCCACAAATTAAATTTTCAACCACAGATTCAGTTTTTTTCCATTAATCTAGTTATTTTGCCAATAATTTTTATTTTTAAAACCATATTTTGATTATAATAGTCATAGATTTAATAAAAAGAATATCAAAAGAAGAATAAATAAAAGCAAAATAAAAAAAAACTATTGCTTTATTAATTCAAATAAAAAATATTTTTTTAAACTGCGTGTCATAAATTTTACATTTGTTAAGATTTTCGAATCTTTTATCATTATAATTGATTAAAGATGAACTGGTAGTTAGAATATCTAGATTTCATTAACTTTCTTTATTTCTTCCTTTCTTGATTTCTTTGGCCATTTCATTTAAGTCTTCAAATTACTAGTGTAGATCGTAAGTGATTGCTTTACCTCGCATTCTAATTTTATACAGAGATTTGAGTTCATCGGGCAAAGCTTGACCAACATCGTCTAATGTTTGGTCAGTTGGACCCTCTAATATGCTTTCTGTTGATAAGGTTTGAATCATTTAATTAAAAAAAAATATATATGTAATATATTCATATTTATAAAAAATATTGTTTTTTATTTTTCTTTTTTTTATTCTTCTTTTGATATTTTGTTTATTAAATCTATGACTGTTGTTCACCTAACCGACTAGATCGAGTATTTCAACGATTGATTATCTTTTTTTTTTCTTTTTAATTTTTTGTTCATATATTTTTATTCTGAAGGAGCATTAGCTCGGTACAGATAAATAAATAAACTATTTATAAGTTAAAAAAGAATTTTCAGTATTTTTTTTTCAAATTTCTAAATAAAAATTAAATTCATTCTATTTCACTAAAGAGTTTAATTTCAAATATGAAAATGCTTGCAATATTAACTTAAAATTAATTTTTTATTTGAGACTGAAAAAATAATTTGAAATATCGCACTTTTTCAATGTAATTTCAACATTGGATACATTTTGTAATTCAAACACAAAAAATTAAACTAAATCAATCTTGACCTTAAAATTTATGGTAACAATTGAAATAATGATGAAAAAGTTAAATTCTTAGGCATCGCATTGGACTCAAAACTTACCTTTGGTTTAATGGTAGATGAATTAAATTTGAATGATTTATTTTTTTTTTTTCAAAAGTCCCACAAACCAAGACAAACCGGTCCATTACGCGGACGGTTTTTTGCAACAAAATAAACAGTCTAAATTAAACGGGCGGCCAAAAAACCCGCCAACTTTTTGGGGGGCGGTTTTTCAGCTTTGCGGTCTAAATTTTGGACTGCAAAGCTGAAAAAAAGGGGTGATAAGATAATAAAAAAATTGAAATTTAAGATAATTTTTTTTTCTTTAATATATTTTTATTCTGAAGGAGCAATAGCTTGGTACATATCAGACTTGTTTATAAGTCACAAAAATTTAAGTCAAAGTTATTACTTGAACTAGACTTTTTTTTATAATTAACAATCACCAAAAATCATAAAATGTTAAAAAATTAAATTCTATTTCTTTATGATATGTATCACCTATTTATAAATGTGCGTTTTTCAACGAAATATTTTTTGTCTGAAGGCTGAACCGTATGGATAAATGCAGATAACTCTGACCAATATAATTTTAAGATTATGGTTTATTTAGAAATTTTAGAAAAGAAAGTGACTTGACTTAAAAAAAAATTACTAATGACTTAAAAAGACTTGTGACTTAAAAACAAGTCTGGTACATATTAACAAATAAATTAATAAATCATTCATCACTTACAAAAATATGAAAAAAAAAAAGTTGTCCTAAAATTGATGCTTGCGGCATTATTAACACTCAAAGACCGACTTTTTTTGACAAAAACTTTAAACGTTTAAATGTTGCATTCGTTCCATTAAAGTCTGTAATATGAAAAGCAGAATACTAAAAAACCGTTATTTAAGGTTTAAAAATAATATAAAAAAACATGTAAATATGATTGATTGTGAATTAAAAAATTAAATTTGAATTTTTGAAAAAGTGTCAGATTGAGACCGCCGGTCCTTTTAGTGTTAATTCTAAGGATACCGGTTTAGTTTATCATTCGAGTTGACTCGGGTCGTATGGAGTAAACCTTTATTTTGATTTAGAGTAACTGGTATTTGGTATTGATTTATAAATCCTAAAAAATATTAATTTAAAAAATTTTCACTGTTTTCAATTGTTTTTTTAGAAGTTGTATTCTAAGAAAAAAGCAAAAGAATAATTCTATTTTAAGTGAAAAATTAACACAATTGCAAATAAAATAATAGTTAAAAAATAATTAATCTATTTATATAATCAGTTTTGTAATAAATGAGGATTTAAACGAAATTGTGAAATATCCTCAATAAAAGCCTGCTAAAATAAAGTCAGGTTTGTATTGAAAGTATGGTTCTTAAAAAAGTATAAATATAGGTAACATTTAATTCAAATGTATTATTTTTATTTTAAAAAAATCCTAATTCAAATAGCATGACTGATCTATTAAATGATCTTGAAAAACTAGAAAAATTATCTCTGGTATCCAAAGTTTGTACAGAATTGGAAAATCATTTAGGAGTCAATGACAAAGATTTGGCCGAGTTCATTATCCATTTGGCAGAGAAAAATGACACATTTGACAAGTTCAAAAAAGTTTTAAATGAAATGAGTGGAGACCAATATTCGGACTCGTTTATAGAAAATCTGCTGCGGATCATTCAGCGCATGAATCCAAGCATGCGCAAAAGCCAGCAAGACGAGATCAAGTCTTCAGCATCAAACGACTCTTTTGCTTCCAAAAGACTAAATCAGCTTGATGCAATGACCAAAAAAAGTCTTTGTCCTGCTCTTGCTTTGCCGAATGAAGAAAAAAAGCCTGACGAAATACCAGTCGAAAAGACAAGAGAAAAGAACGAAAGAAATTGTTCGGATGAGAAATCGTTTGAAAAGGAAAAATCACGAAAGAAGCGGCGACACTCTCGGTCGCGATCAAGGTCAAGGCCAAGAAGGTCAAGGTCAAGGCCAAGGAGGTCAAGGTCCATGTCCAAGTCGCCTTGTAGAGAAAAAAGCCGGAAACACGACATAAAGAGCCACAGAAAAGAAAAAGACCGACACAGAAGTAGAAGCCGAGACTGGCGAAGAGACAAACAAAGTGAATTGAAAGAGCCACAAGTGGGATGCATTTACAGTGGCCGAGTGACCAAAATTTTGGAATTCGGATGCTTTGTGCAGTTGACCGAGTTTGGCAAGAGAACAGAAGGATTGGTGCATATTTCGAACCTGCGTTCTGAAGGCCGAGTGCATCAAGTGACAGATGTGGTTGATCAGGATCAAAAAGTGAAAGTAAAAATTTTGTCAATAAGCGGAAGCAAAATAAGCTTGTCGATAAAAGATGTCGACCAAATTAGTGGCAAAGATTTGAATGCACAAATTATTAGAAATGGCGAGGCGTCATCGTCGTTGCACAGAAATGCGGACAGGCCCAACAATCTACTTGACATGGTTCCAATTGTTGACGAGGATGCGGCGTCCAAGAAAAAAGTCAAGCCTATATCGGACTTTGAGAGATGGGAGCTGCAGCAGCTGAGATCAGCCAATGCCATCCAGCTGACCGAGCTGCCTTTTTACGACGACGAAATGGGCGTTCTGAAAAAAGACGACGAGGAGGACGACGTCGACATCGAAATAGAAATTGTGGAGGAGGACTGTGCGTTTTTGAAGGGCTACGGCCGATCCAAGCTGTCCGATCTGAGTCCGATCAAAATAGTCAAAAATCCGGACGGCTCTCTTCAGCAAGCAGCCATGATGCAAGGCGCTCTGTCCAAAGAAAGACGCGAGCTGAAGATGGCGCAGCAGGAAGCGTTGGCCAAGCAGAACCAAGACGACTTTGACGAAATAATGCGATCGGACGACCCGTTCGCAGTCAAAAAAGAGTCGAGCGGCGCGTCCCAGCAGCCTGGCAAGTTGTTTCAGCTGGCCGAGTGGAAGAAGAGCCTGCTGACCGGCTCGAAAGGCTCGTTTGGCAAAAAGACCAGTCTGAGCATAGCCGAACAACGAGAAAGCTTGCCCATTTTCAAACTGAGAGACGAATTGTTGAAGGCCGTGCACGACAACCAAATAATTGTGGTCATAGGAGAGACAGGCTCGGGCAAGACCACTCAGATCACTCAGTATTTGGCCGAGGAGGGCTACAGCTCGCTGGGAAAGATAGGCTGCACGCAGCCGAGAAGAGTGGCCGCGATGTCGGTGGCCAAGCGTGTAGCCGAGGAGGTGGGCGTTCGCTTGGGCCAAGAGGTCGGATACACAATACGTTTCGAGGACTGCACTTCGTCCGAAACAAAAATAAAGTACATGACAGATGGCATGTTGCTGAGAGAGTGTCTCATCGATTCGGACATGAAACAGTATTCGGTGGTGATGTTGGACGAGGCGCACGAGAGAACAATACACACCGATGTTCTGTTTGGCTTGATGAAAAAAGCCGTGCAGAAACGAAAAGACCTCAAGTTGATAGTCACGTCGGCCACTTTGGACTCGGTCAAATTTTCGGAGTATTTTTTCAGCGCGCCCATATTCACCATTCCGGGCCGAATGTTTCCCGTCGAAATTCTGTACACCAAAGAGCCCGAAACAGACTACTTGGACGCTTGTCTAATTACTGTCATGCAAATTCATTTGACCGAGCCGCCCGGAGACATTCTCGTTTTTTTGACCGGCCAAGAAGAAATCGACACCGCCTGCGAAATCCTCTTCGAACGACTTCGATCGTTGGGGCCCGAAGCGCCAGAGCTGCTCATTTTGCCGGTCTATTCGGCGCTGCCAAGCGAAATGCAGTCCAAAATATTCGAGCCAGCGCCGCCTGGATCCAGAAAGGTCATAATCGCCACCAACATAGCCGAAACGTCGCTCACCATCGACGGAATATTCTATGTGGTCGACCCGGGATTCGTCAAGCAAAAAGTCTACAACGCAAAGACAAGCATGGACAGCTTGGTGGTCACTCCGATTTCACAGGCTCAAGCTAAGCAGAGAGCAGGCCGAGCCGGTCGGACTGGGCCCGGCAAATGCTACAGACTGTACACAGAAAGGGCTTACAGAGACGAAATGCTGTCCACCAATGTGCCAGAGATTCAACGAACTAATCTCGCATCCACAGTCCTATCACTCAAAGCCATGGGCATCAACGATCTGCTGTCTTTTGATTTTATGGATCCTCCTCCGATGGAAACGCTCATTATGGCAATGGAACAATTGCACGCTTTGAGCGCTTTGGACGACGAGGGCCTTTTGACCAAGTTGGGACGAAGAATGGCCGAGTTTCCGCTCGAGCCACAATTGTCCAAGATGCTGATAATGAGTGTGCATTTGGGCTGTGCGGACGAAGCTCTCACCATTGTGTCAATGCTCTCCGTCCAAAATATCTACTATAGGCCGAAAGAAAGAGCCGAGGTGGCCGATCAGCGCAAAGCAAGGTTCCATCAGAACGAAGGAGACCATTTGACTTTGCTGTGCGTTTACAATGCTTGGAAAAATCACAACTTTTCGAGCACTTGGTGCTTTGAGAATTTTATTCAGCACAGATCGCTTAAGCGCGCTCAAGACATCAGAAAGCAAATGTTGGGCATCATGGACAGACACAAATTAGATGTGATTTCGTGTGGCAAAAATTCGACAAAAGTGCAAAAAGCCATTTGCAGTGGGTTTTTTAGAAATGTGGCCAAACGTGATCCACAAGACGGATACAGAACTCTAGTCGACAATCAGGTTGTGTATGTTCACCCTTCAAGTGCCATCTACCAGCATCAACCAGAATGGCTCGTCTATCACGAACTAGTATTTACTACTAAGGAATATATGCGGGAAGTGTGCGCTATCGATCCCAAATGGCTTGTTGAGTTTGCTCCATCGTTTTTCAAATTCGGCAATCCCACAAAACTTTCCAAACACAAAAAAGAGCAAAAGATAGATCCATTGTACAACAAATACGAAAATGCCAATGATTGGCGTATTTCCAAGCTAAAAAAGCCCTATTACAATCCGGCTGGCAAATTTGGCTAAATTTGTTTTTTTTTTTTTAATCTCAAAAAAAAAAAAAAATGTTGTGTTGTGTAAATAAATTCATAAAAATTTGTTTTAATTAATTTTTTTATTTTTTAAATCCTAAAATTAAAAAAGCTCAGATTCAATTTAAAATTAAGCTTGACTTGACTTGGAGTTTTTTTTTCAATTTTTTCTAATACTCAGCTTATTTTTTTAATTGTTGTAGCATTGACTTGACGACATGACTCAAACAACTACAGTATTGATATGACTCGATGTTTATGGTAAGGGTTACGGAAAATAACGTAGACTTACCAAAGAAAGGTGGGAAGTTTACGTAATTTACCATAAAAATTTCCATTAACATCGAGTCATGTCAATACTGAAAGTTGTTTGATTTATGTCAGCAGAGTGAATTTAAGAGCAATGAAGCAGGAGGAAATAAATTTCTCTTATCTATAATCAGCCCTGCTTCAACATTATTAATTTCATTTTCCCATTCGTGCCTAAAGTTATAAATGCTTTTAGTTACATTTTTTGATCCCTTTCCTTATGTCTTATCTGTCTCTAGCTTAACACTCAAACGACGGCTTAATTTTTAACCAAAAGAGACGACAGTGTCAATTTAAAAAAAAAGAAAGTTTTGATGTAAAAATTAAAAATTTTATTCATAAAAAGTAAAGAAATAAGTTAATTCTTTCAAAAAAAAGATTATTATAAAATTGACGTAAGTATACTCGATTTAACTTTATTTTCAAAATAAAAATGAACACATAAAAGTTCCTAGATTTTTAATTGGGCTTTCTTCGAAGAAACTGGTGTGCTTGCATGTTTCCCAACACGTTTTTAGTCAAATTTGGTATATTTTGGTGTACTGTACGTATAGTTGTACACATATACTTGTTTTGATTTAACTAAATCTAATATCTCTTGACCAAAAGAAAGCAAAAACATTCTTCGAGATATGTTATGCTGATTGCAAAAATTGAACAGTATCCAGCTGTTAATTTAACCATATTTATAATGTTGAAAACTTGGTTTAATTCAAAAAGGGTCAATTTGACACCACAGGGCTTTGCGTATAAATTTTTTTTCTTGCGTAAATGTTAAATGTTGTTTGTTTTTATCGGTCACTATATACAGTGCCGGAAATTAACTTGTCACATCATATTATCTGATATCATTTAACATCATTTTTTAAACTTTCCTCATATCAGCTGATATCAGCTATTATCATTTGATATCGGATAATATAAAGTGAATTAAAATTTGAATTTTTTTATCGAAAAATTTGTAAATAATCAGCTTCCAGGAAAATAAAACTAATCAATTTTGAAAAAATTTATTGAAGACTTTTCAAATTATAGAATAATATAATAAATATTCATTAATTAGTTCTTATTCTGGTGACCTCAAACTATCCATTAAGCTTCCCTCTTGAAGGCTTTTTTGATCTCGACTTAAATTTGTGAAATATTTTTAATAAATTCCAAAGTCCCAAACATCGGGAAAACTTCAATAAAGTCGATAATTTTTTATTTATTCTTAAATTTGTTTCTGTTTTCAGAATAAAAAGAAAAGTTATGTAAACAATGAGACCATTGAAAAATAAATTCTATAATCTTTTAGGAAAAACATCTGAACATTTTTAACTGTTCAAATATTTAATCTCAAAATATATATTACAAAGTGCACATTAAATTTTTTCTTTTGATTGTAAATTTTTTTTTAAATTTTCGGATTCTTTAATTCTAATGATTTAACGGTATTTTATGTAAGTCTGTGCGACTCGAGGTTCCGTTAAATTTTTGGACTTTGTGAAAAATTTTTTGAAAAAGCTAGACAAGTTTAAATAAAATTTAATGTTTATATTATAAAAGTAAAGCAATTTGAAATTTTTTATTTTAAATCTCTAACTAATTCGAGTTTTATCTCCAAAAAAAATGAGATAAGTTAAATGCATGAACGAAGCATTTTTTTATTTTTGAAAATAAAAAAGTGAATTTTTTTTAAAAATTAATTAAAATTTTATGTTCAAGCTCAAACTGCGTTTATTGAAAATTCAAATTGGCTTAGATTATATTTATTCAACAGTTGGTATCTTCATGCAAAATGAAAATTTTTTTGAAAATGTTTTTTTTATTTCTCATGTATTCTCCTTTGCCAAATATTTTTGCATGGTTTTTGCAAAGAGCCCCAGTGATTGATAATACAAGTTTTTTTTTTTTATATAAAAATAAAATAAAATTTTTTTAAAATCAATCAAGGAAAAATAGTATGTCAGAATGTCTTTTTTAATAAAGAAATAAACAAAATTGAGAGAAAGAAGTCCAATCTGAAATGTGTTAACAAAGCATTGTTACGAATAAAAAAAGCAATACTAAGTGAATCAACATCCTCAATTTGTCCTCTTCAATATGTTAATCCTGAAATAAACAAATTTAAAACTTGTCCAAATCCCATTGAAAATGTTGATGTAACTTCATTTTTTAAATTATTGTAAGCTAGTAACTTTAAAAAACAATTTCGTCAAAATAATTAAACTTCAACAGATAACAGGTGTCACAATAAAGAGGAATGTGATTTCGATTTTTCAGATCTTCCGATACCAGAATGTAAAATTTACGACTCCGAAATTGAGATGGGTATTTTTTATCCCGTAAAAAATTTATTATATTTAAATGTTTCATATGGCTGCTTAACTCCAAGAATTAAATGTAATTTTTTATTTAATAACTTAATAAAAGACAAAAATAAGATTTTTTAATAAAAAGATCGGCCATTTTCGAATAGAAAATATGATGCTAAGTTCAGAAGAACCCTATCGAGGATGAATAGAGTATTATCATTGAATCACCTAAATTCATTTTAGAAAATAGGATTCAGAAAATTTCATTATGATACGATATTGAAAAATAAAGTTTTTGATCATACTTTCAAATTTTTTTAAATTTTATAGAATTAACTTTTTCTTTAAATGTAAGTCTTAGAATAAAAATTATAAATGTTTTTTTTCGTTTAATGAAATCTTGCATTTAAGCTTATTTTCAAAATGCAAAATAGTCAATTATCATATTTTGTTTTAGTTTGTATTTTTACTTGTTCAAAAAGTTTAATTATTGTACCATCTATTCTTGATATACCAAAAGCTGAGAAAAACATCTGCAAAGATTCCCGAATTGAAGCCGAAAATTTAAAGCTAATCAACAGCAACCCGGACAACAACGAGCTAACGCCTTATATCAAATGTGTGAATAACGCTATTCTAAAAGTTTCTACGGCTGAATTAAAACTATCCACAGAGGAGATATGTCCGCTTCAATTTTTAAGGAACAAAAAAACTCCATATTTTGATTGTAGCACAAATAACTTTGGAAACTACAATATAACAGAAATAATGAAATTATTGTAATCTTTTTTATTCTAATTATTTTATTGCTTAATAAATATAGATTTTTTAAAATAATTTAGATGTGAAGGAAAGGATAGATGTGTTTTCAATTTTAATCGATTACCGACTTTATTGTGTATTGATAGAGAAAATGATGTTTTCGAAATACCAAGTTCATTTACTTATGTTCACCTTGTCTATACGTGTCAAACACCCAGAAGAAGATGTAATTAAATATAATTTAGAATAATTGGCAAATTAAAAAAAAAAAATTTTCATTTTAGTTCGGCCTTTTTCAAACAAGAGATTTGATAGAAAATTTACCCAAAATTTGATGAATCCACAGAGAACTCTTTCATTTAACAATATTTTAAAACTTTTAAAATAAAATCATGAATCGGATTTTTATTTTTTTCATTATTGTCCTTTTTTGGAATTTCTATAATTAAATTTTGCTAATATACAAATTGACCTCAAGGAACAAGTTTTAAATTCAACTCCAAATAATTTATGAATAGAATGAAATATTTTAGTTAGATAACAATTTTTTTATCTATCTAGTTATTTAAGCTCAACATTTTAAAAGGACTTGATAATTAAAAAAAATGTTGACTAAATTTTTAAATTTTTTATTTTATTATTTTTGTTGATTTACACATTTATTTGAAAAAATGATAGTTGGAAGAATATTTCTAATGATTTTAAAAATTATTTTGAATTTTTGCACGAAATTATTTTCATTTATGCATTTAGATTAATTTGAAAACATTTCAATTGATATAAAAAGTGTCTTTTAACTTAAGGATTTGATCAAAAGTGATTTATGAATGGTATAAGCATTTGAACAAAATAAATCAACATGCAATAATTTTTTTTCATTCAGTCTCACTTTATTTTGAATATTAGACTTAACTTTAAAATTTTAAGCTTAAAAATGAAAAAATCACTCGTTATATTTTTAGTTGTTTTATGTTTTTGTGATGTATTTTCCTTCCGAGGTATTATTTTGAAACTAATTGACTACTAAATCAAATCAGGTTAATGTTTTTATGTAAAATTTTAGCTCCAGTTCCACCAATGCAACCAGGACCAGTTCACCCACCAATGGTTGCCCCAGTCGGACCAATGCCTTATCCAGTCCCAGTTGTGATGCCTATATTAACTTTTGATGATGGAATGCGCGGCAACAGGAAAAGGCCGATGAAAAGAATGAAAAAGACCAAAAATATGAAAAAGAAATACAACCGTGGTAGATACTGAAATCAGAAAAATCATCATTTATTTCTTGATTATTTTAGCTGTTGTTTTATGTTTTAATTTTTTAAATAAAATATATAATAATTTTATAAGTAATTGATTTATTTTTCTCTTTTTTTTATTTCAAAGATTATAAGATAAGATAAATAGATATTTGATATTTTGGCAGAGGGGACTGTATCCGGTATATCGATAGTTTTCTATAATTTAAACTAAAAAAAATTAACAATCCAATAATTTATTCATTTTTTCATTTTAAATTAGTTGAGTCACATGTAAAAATTTTGTTTAATAAATTAAAACCGTCATCGAGTCTCGCTGTTAATTTTTAACTCCATAATCTTTAAATTTCGATTCAGTGTTAGATTTGTAAGTTTTTAAAAAACAAGTGAATAGTAAAAATCTTAAAAAAAATTTAAAACAAATTTAGCTTCTAGATACTAAGCTTACTTTTTTAAAAATGAAATATGACTTGTCCTTTTTATTAATTGTCTTGTGCATAGCTCATAGCTGTTTTACAGGTAAAATTAAATAAATATGATAGTATAGATATATCTGTTTTGCATTTAGGATATTGTTTTGGCAATTTTGGTAATCAAAACTCAAGACCTGGGCCTCCTCAACCTCAATATAATATGCAATACCAGCCAAGATATAACCAACACTATCATCAATCAAACAACAATCGTCAACAAGCTGGTCATAATATGCAGCAAGGCGGTCATAATATGCAGCAAGGCGGTTATAATATGCAGCAAGGCGGATATAATACGCAACAGGGTGGTTATAATTCAAACAATAGAGGTTCTAATAGTCAGCAAGCAGCTTCAGGCCAACAAGGCGCAGTACCTCCACCAGCAGTTGCACCAATGTTTCCAGGAATGTCTACATTTCCTCTCCCAATTCCGTTTTTCATGGAACGTAAAATAAACCTGAGAAATGATAAGAAACCACATCATAAGAAATATCATTAGTTTAGTTTTGAATTTTTTAATGGAAATAAATTTTAGTTTCATTTAAAAGTTGTTTTTTTTAATAAAAATTTTTTATATCTAACAAATTTAAAAATTATAATTAAGTACCATTTGGTAATTCATCAAGCGATTCAAGACACAATGTTTTCAAAAATTTTCAAACCAAAACATATTGTTTTATTCTTTAGATTAAAGATTTTTTAAATTTTATTATGAAAATCGTCTTATTGAGAATATTTTGTTTTATTATTCTAGTTGATTGTCTAAAAGGTAATCTAAGTGAAATTTAAGCTTTTCTTTTTTATTTTGGTTTTATCTAGCCATTGTTGATTCAATGAAAAACAATGATTTTTATAGAAATAATGGAAAAAAATCCATCCTGAAAAATATGTCAGTTAAAAAATTAAGTAAAATTACCTGAAAAATTATTTTCTACTTTCGATATTTAGACTCATCAGCAATATTACAGACAATTTTAGAATTAATTTTTTTGATCATCATAATTTAGATCCAAGTAAGTACTTTTTAACTTCTTTTATTATTTTAGAAAGTGATTTATTTTTATTTTATTTTAATGTTTAAGAATTCCGAAAAAAAAGACAGTCAAGTCTGGAAAAGAAGTCCCGGCTTCGCCAAATTCAAAAGTTAAGCTTATTTTTCAATCCAATTTATATTGCTTTAATGCGACAGCATGGTTCAATAAAAAATAATCCCAAAATGCAAACATTACTCTCAAATCGTTTTAAATCTGTTAACCCTATTTTGGCAAAAAACATGCTTAACTATGATAAAATTTATGATGCTGAAATATAACAGAATAAAAAAACTTAAAAATTATTTATTTTTTTTTGTTTTCAAAAAAGCTTGATAATATGTAGCTGCATGGAAAATTGAAATTTATTGCACATTTTAGATATTCAAAGCTTAAAAAATTCAAAATTTTACATCATTGAAACCACTTCATTCAAAGTCTCTCATTTAATTCAAAATTTCAAATGAGATTTTTCTAAGCTTAGTCTAATCTTTTTCCAAAATTTAAATTGTTGAACAAAATTTTTTAGAAAAATGATCAAAAACATTTTAGTATTTTTGTTGGTCAATTCAATTATTTCTTTGTGTTTGTCACAAGAATCTAACAAAATAAATGGAGAGAGTCTTCTGGACAAATTAATAAATGGTAAATTTTCAACCAGTCTTCTGGCCTGATTTAAATTTTCTTTTAAGGTAAACAAAAAGTTGATAGAAATAAACGATCACTCTATTATAGGAACGATAAAGAAACGATGGATAGAGAGAGAAGATTTAGAAATGGCATCCCTGATTACTATTATGATGATTATTATTACGGTGATTATTATTACGATGATTATTACTATGATTATTATCCGGATCCGTTTTATTATGGTGCTCCTTTAAATTTAGGAATCCCGAGACCATATGGTGTTGGATTGAGTAGATACAACAGACCTAAGCATGACAGTAAAAAACATAAATATGAAAGAAGAGATGATAGAAAGGTCGATAGAAAAGATGATAGAAAAAGAGGACATTATTAATTAA
This sequence comes from Brachionus manjavacas, assembly GCA_019054805.1. Taxonomy (NCBI): domain Eukaryota; kingdom Metazoa; phylum Rotifera; class Eurotatoria; order Ploima; family Brachionidae; genus Brachionus; species Brachionus manjavacas. The sequence continues at coordinate 231,289 of JAHQIY010000026.1, forward strand.
ATTTTCGTTTAGTATTGTTTGTAATTTTTTAGTTTTATACTTGTTTTAAATAAAGATTATTTGTAACTTAAGTCACACATGTTGCCCTGGTTATTTTTTAATTTTTTTTATCAATTGATAGAAATAAGAAATAATTGAAATAATTGAATTACTAATATTAAATTTATGCCCTTTGAAATTCTTTTTCTTTTTAATAATATTGATTAATACCATAATTTTAGATTTAGCTCAATTTGTATTTAATATTATTATTATCTAAAAAAAAAACAAAAAAGGCTAATTATTTTGCATCAAATTTCAAACTTTGGACAATTTTATTTTTTCTACTTTTAAAATTTAAATTGCTTTTGAAATGTTTCAACAATTGTTTTTCTATTTCAGTTTTTAAAGTATTGGCTTCAGTTATGGCGTTATTGTGGTTACTTTCATCTTCGTTATCATCGCATTCGCTAAATAACTCTTGCTCAATATCATTTAATTCAATATATAGAATGTTTTTGATTTAAATTTTTTGTTCAAACATTTTTTGTTCAAACTCGAAAAAAATTAATAGAGAATTGACAATTTATCATGCAAAAGAAAAAAGAAAATTTGTAATGAAAATTAAGAAAATTTTTTGTTTAGTATTTTTAATGATGCATTCAGATATTTTGATTAAAAAATAAATTTTCAAAAAAAAGCATTAATCGATTGATTTAAAAAAGAAACTAAAAATTTAACTATTAGCAAAAACGTGGAAGACAACATGTTAAATTATCTTGCAATTTTTTTTAAATCTATGATTTCAATTTTTCATGAATGGAAATATGTTTATTCAAATCTTTCTTGAATTTCACAACGTTCCCACGTTTCTTAAGTGTCAATTAATAATTTTAATTTAATTTCTAATAAAGACCAAAAAGGAACATTAAGAGTTGCAAATAGTAAAAATCTATATCAATTTTATATATGTTCAATTTGTTTATTTAAAGTTTTTTTATCATATATTGCATCTTTTTTGATTCTATAGTTGAAAATTTCAAATCATAAAAGGACAAACCAAGTTTAAAATTTTTTATTTAAAAAAAAGATTTAATATCAAGTTTCTTAATTAAAAAAAAATTTATCTGATTACTTTATTATCTTAATTTTTGATTGACTGCTTTTCAAGTGCCCTTTAATGAAATTTTAATTAAATATTAACTAAGACTTTGTTGAATTTTTAGTTACTTTTTGAAAACATTTGTAACAAAAAATGAATATTCAGAAAATGCATCATTTTCCGAAGGTAAAGGGATATCCAAAATTGATCCAATTGTATCAGATTTTTTTTCCTGTGATACTTTAGTTTTATTCATTTTAGATGGTATTTTCGAGTTTGAATTTCTCTTGATTTTCTGTGGCATATCGACAGACTTAAAAGCTGTGCATAATAGTTCCTCTTCGATCTGAAAATAAATTTAAATTTTTTAAATTTTAAATATTTCAATTAAGTTTTTTGCACTTTTTATGATTTACATTTAAATGATAAAAAAAAATGTTTCTTCGAAAAGGTTTTGTGAAATCACTAAATATTATCATACAAGAACAAATATATTTAATTAATGTGTTTTATTTAAACGCGAAACGGGTAATATTACATCAATAAATGCAAGATTACATAAAATACACCAAATTTAGAATATAATTAAATGTAAGCTTACGTAAAATTATGTTATTTTAAGTAAAACACAACAAAAATGCTAACTGCCAAAAAATCCAAATTTTTCATACGAAATTTGATTTTTAATAAATTTTTTTTAGTTTAAAAAAATTTTAAAACCTTTTATTACGTTTTTTAACAATAGTTGTGTAAAATTATGCTAATTGCAAAAGTCTGAAAGATTTCTGCAAAATAGACCATGTTTAAAATATTTTGAATTAATTTTCTGTTAAATTTAAAATAGAAAAAAAATTTTGTTTATATTTTTGTTCTCTTCTTATTGTTTCACAAAATTTCACAAAGCCTTTAAACATATATTTGATAGCATATAAATGAAAGAAATATTAGATAACTAAATGTAATTATTCGTTTTCAAAAACCACAGCTATCAATATTTATATATCTAAGAATTTAAATTGAAGAATTGTAAATTAAAATCAATTTAAATAGAAAAAAAAATTATGCAACTAATTGAATTACTTTTTTAGCATAAGTCTCAATAAAATCGTTTTCAAAATTTGTTAGTTTTGTATCATTTATTGACTTGATGTTTTCTCGGTATTTGTTAGAAATTGGCTTTTTTAAATTTTGAGAAATATGTTCATTTTGATTACCGGTTGATTGAGGACTCAAAACATAACTTTCATCTTTTTTTAGATTTTTGTTGATTTTTAAATTCTCTTTTAAATTCTCGGACAGTTCTGAATTTGATCTTGGCGAACTAGATTTATGTTCTATTGATCTTTCAAAATTAGTATATTTTGAGTCATTTTCTTTTAGAATATTGTTCAAAATATCCATTTTTTGAGAATTGTCATTTGTCCAGTCCATTATCATGTTTAGATTAGTTTTTGTTTTTTTTGGTGATTTTTCTTGAATTCCATTGAAACTGATATTCATTGGGAGTCCTCTGATTGTTGGTTTTAACAAATTGCTAATTTTCGGTGGACGAAATTTTAGACACAATTTATTTACTGATTCTTGTGCAGTTTGAGTCTGATTAAACTTTCTTATTTTTGTAAATTGGTTTGAACGTATTTTTGAAATATTTCTACTCGATTCTACGCTGAATCTATCTGTTTCCAAGTTTGAATATATTTTGTTGCGCTTTCCCAACTCTACATTTTTTTGAGAAACACCCTTTTTGATGAAATCGCAGTTAACATTTTCTTTATTTGACAGTCTCTTTGGCACTGCTGAATATTTCGGAAAGCTCTCACGAAAATCATTTGGCACATTTGATTCACCTAAAAATAAATAATATTATCTTTAAATGTTTAAATGCAATTAATTTTAACTATCCGAACTTTGAAAGAAATGATTATTTTGCACTGGACTTTTTAGATACCGAAGGAAAAAAAAATTTTAAGCAGTTATCCGAATCTCATTAATTTTAAGATTTTTTGCTTTGTATCACATTTTTGATTTCCCATGGCTCATAAACTAGCTTATTCCATTTTTAACAAAGTAGGATCAAACATTTAATCCATTGAAAAAAACAGCTTTTTTTCAAATGAAATTCATCCGGAATAGGCTGCCAACTTAAATATTTTTTAAGTCGATAACAAATATTATCCATGTTTAGTCGTCTAAGGACAGATGAATTAAAGTTAATTGATTTGATTCAAAGTCTGAGATTTTATGTTATCCAGAATTTAATCCTAAAATGATTAACTTAAAGCTATTAATCAAAATTTGTTTAAAAAAATATTTTTCTTAATTAAATATTCATCAGAATTTTCTTGCATTTTCACTGAAAAGCTCTCTTGGCCGATTTTAATTGTAACATTTAAATTTAATTAATTTAAAAAAATTGTTTTGTATGAACTTAAATATCTAATAAAATGAACATGTGACAAAACTCTAAATTCGAAACCGATAATTTAATAAAATTAATTTGAAAAATTAAAAAATAAATTAAATTTACTAAATTGCGACAATCTATGAATTTTTGAATAGATTGGTTGTTCACAATGTATGTTCTGTATTGGTATTTGTTTTCTGTAAGGTTGATTTTGTTCATTTAACAAATAATATTTCCGCTGGAAAAAAGGTGGAAAATTTGAAATCCTGTTATATTTTTTATTTCTATAGTTAATTTCATTCCATTCATTTGAACAAGCTATAAAGATAACAAATTAATTGAATTAAATGTTTTTTGCTGATAAAATTTTACTAATATAAGAATAGTTTGTTGAATGATTATCTGGATATTTGAAATATTTCAATATAAACATTTTTATTTTAAAAGATTGAAAAATAAACCAAAATAAATTGACTAAATTCATGCTTTAAATAATTTTAATATTACTAAATCAAATAAATCTATCAATCAAATTGACACTCATTTAGAGAAAAAAATTCAAATCTAGCTGTCATAATTCGTTTAGCTCTAGTTAATTTAAAGGCAAAGTTTCAAAAAAAAATTGGTAAAAAATTTTAACGCTTCATTTATTTGTTTATCGTAAATCAACTGTCGACTTCAATTGAGATATTTAAATTTAAAATAAAACAAATGACAAATTTTTTTATTTAAGAAAGAAAGAAATTCTTTTATTTAATAGAGTATTTAAAAAATGACAGTGATCCAAGTTGTTAAGTCTAGTCATTATTGCTTCTTAACGCGTATTTACTTCAAATTTTGATAAACTTTCCGACTGAAAAAACTATGATACTAAAAAAAATTTAATATTCGATTAAGCAAAACAAATCGCAAAACGATTCATTATCTATCAATTTATAAAATTAAAAAGCCATAAAATACTGTTTGAAAAAATAACTACCTCCTATCAAACTTTGCATTTTATTATAAAAATATAGAGCTGATTTTTTGAAATAATAAATTTTGTATTTTTTTAAAGTTTATAACCTTCCTGATGCTTATTGCTTTATTTGTAAGCTTAAATTTTATCATCAAAATTTAAAAAAAAATTAAATATTTCTTTTATAAAAAGTGAAAATTATTTAGTGAATCATTTGGTCAAAAAACTCAAATTTTAATTTTTTAACTTCTTTTTATTTTTATAAGAAGTTTTACATAGCTTTTAAGACCAATTTACCAAAAATTTTTTACTATTTTAAATGCTGCAAATTACACCAATTAGTTTTTTCACTAAAATATAGCTTTACTGGCTTATTTCTTCTCTAATTTTTTACCCAGCGTGACAATTCAATTCTGTTTTATTTAAGTTGAAAAGACATCTAGTTCATGAATATTAGGATTTTGATTTTGTAAACATTGGTACATTAAAACAGGCAAGTACTAAAAGTCTTACAACTTTTTTTCTAAAGCCCAAAAACAAATTTTGTAGATGGAACGTAGTTCAGCATTCATGGTTGCATTATTAAGTAAATTCCGGTAGAACTCTGAAAATTTAGCATAATTTAAATTTTGATAAATTTAACTTTAATATTTATTTGACACTTTGCAAAAATTTTGCTCATCATTCGCAGACTTTAAATATTCATGCAACTATGAATTAACAAAAGAAGACAATATATTTGGTTTTTGATGAACAGAGTTGTAGGATAACAGAAAAAATTGACCAAGGAAACAATATCAGCCAAAAACAACCAAACTAATTTTAAAGCTACATTTGATTACGCTAACCAGTCACTTAGTTTTCAAGTCACTGCAGAATGGTCAATTTTTTTAACTACGAAAATATTTAATAGCTCAAATTCAAGAGCGCAAAAAGTTCTACGTGATCCAATTTACAGGAGTCAAAAAAGTTAAAAGGACAAGATTTTAGGCGACTTCGAAAAAGAGCAAAAAACCTATTTTTTAATGTTTTTCAGATAGGTTTTTTGCAATGAATTTTTCGAATTATGGAAAACCGAAGATACCACTAGATAGATCTTGAAATTTCAATACTAAAATAAAGGCTGGGAAACAATACCTTTTAATAAAAAATTTTTAAAAAAGTTACAAACTTTTTCTCGCAAAATGAAGCTATATTTTGTTATTTTGTACCAAATGGAGGCAAAGTTGGAAGTGACTGTGCTCTAAACACAGTGTACATACCACAGTTACCATAGATGGTATCCTACTGTTTCCCATCTTCGCAAGTCTAACTTGGTAGCTTGTTGTAACTGATATTATTTTTATTATAAATTCCATAAAACCCTGGATTTTAGCCCTTTTATTCTCAATTTTTAATTTGTAACAAGCCTGGTGAGTCATTTTTAATTTTTCAGCTAATCAAGGTTGTTATCAAAAATTAAATAATCTCTGTTAAAAAAATTATGTTCTTATTTTTGTAAATAGTATCAAAGAGGATAGTAAAATTTATGATCTAAAGTTAAGAAAATATTAAAGCTCAATTATATGGCAAAGCAGATTTCATATTTTTAAGCTTTAGAAACTTACGTTAACAGTTAAGTAAAGTATTAATAATTTAATAATTCAATCGGTTAAATTTAAAATTAAATTTTTCTAAAAAAAAAGAATACAATTATGTTTTTTAGTTGTAAGTTTCAATTTAGATTATTATATTTTCAATTCAAATAATATAGATTATGATTTGAATTGAGGATTTTTTAGAAATTTATTTGACAAATATTTTATTGATTTAAGCATTTAATTAAACTAAGACTCGAATATTCACGTTCGTTTTTGTCACTCACTATTGCCATATTTTGATGTTCTACACTAGTTTTATATATAAGCAATATTTTTTTATTCCAATTCATTTATCAATTTAAAAACTTAAATGTTTAATTGAATTTTCTTTTTTTAGCAGAACAGAATTTTTTTTTGATGATAAAAATGTTGATCAATGCATAAATTATTTCCAAGAAAATTTGCTGGTTATTTATTTAATACAAAAATTTAATAAAAATAAGACATCAGGCCGATAAGTGTAAAAAAAAAAAAACTATCTGAAAATATTCACAAAAAACACTACTTTAATCAATTAAAAAAAACTAACGATTAATTACAAATTTTAAATGAATGACGGTTAATGTTAAATATAATTTTTTAAAAATCATTGATTCTCTTGATTTGCAGAAAAAACAATTTTTCGTACTCTCTAAGACAGGTTTGGAGGCTTAATCATCTTTGTGCTCATTCAATGGAATCTGTATGTGTAAACCATTACTTTCCAGATGAGTCGGATACAAAATTCCCTCAAAAAATTTACCATTATAATCCAAAGATACGGATAAGCAATTTTCTTTCGAAAAGTTACTTTCTTTCTCGTAAATTTTTATGTTCATTTTCGAACATTTATTCTCATTGATTTTGTTATCGATAGACAATTTTTTCGCGCTTTGTTCTTGTATTCTAAAGTCGTTTTCTAGCTGTCTTTTAAAAGAATTGTATGCTTTTGTTTCACTTTCAACCAGAGGAATATTTGAATGAGAATTAGAGTTTATGTTTGACAATGAGTCAGATATAGAACCACTGCTGGAAGGTGGCGTGTTTACTTCGAAATAGTTTTTGAAAAACGGCTGAAAATTGGGAATATTGGGCTGGTTTGGATGTCTTTGTTGATTAATATTTGAATTGAGTTCATAATTTGTGTTCTCATAAAATTGAGATACCGTTTGATTATGATGTTGAGCAGCAGCGGCTGCCGCTGCGGCTGCAGCAGCTAAGAGTGCGGTGTGGTGTGGATTTTGATGCGTATTGGCAATTATTTGATTATGAGGTTGGTGCATTGAATACTGTTGCTGAGTAGGTTGACTTGGATTAATTTGGTTCGGTTTAGTTGAACTCAAGTTAACATTTGAAATTGGAGGACTAGTATACTCGTTGCCATAGACTGGGCGTCTTCCTTCTCTCCTATTTCCATCGATGGCTGCCTGAAGCTCACTTGGTGTGCTCATTTTCATTTTTTCACATTCGTATGGGTATAGATATTTCATATATTGGGTTCTCAGAGTGAACGCTGCACTGGTTATTGAACTGGGCAAATTTAGTCCCTTGGTTATTTCTCTCCATAGTTTTTTATTGATTACTTCTACAAGACCTCCTTTCGATACAACTAACCGATAGAGTTCATATAAGTCGAGAACATGCTTTGCCATAATTGGTATTCGATTAACTGGTGAGCCTCTTTTCTGCATAAATGTAAACAAATCGTCCAGAAACTCTTTTCGTTTTGCATCATCCGACAATTCGTAGAGCTTAAAACAGAAATAAAATTAAAAAAAAAAAACAGATTTCATTTATTTGAAATTTCAAAGCAAAAATTTGAGCTTTTTTCAGATTAAAAATAAAAACTATTTAATCTAATTAGACTTTATTTTATTTTTAAAATTTCTTAAAAATGGGTTGTGTTATTGAATTATCTTCTCTCTTTTCTGAACCGCTCAAGGTCCAAACTTTTAGAATATATCAGGCCTGTTGAATTTGCTTAAAAAAATTGAAGTTTTCGTCCATTTTTTGTTGTTCAATTTTAATTTGAAAAAGTATAAAGCTATTTATCAAGCTGATGATTTTAAAATTCTTTTGCACAAATGCACATTTCAATTAAACATTGAAACCTAACTGCATAACAATTTTTAGGGCAACAAATTTAATCATTTCATTTCTTTGCAAAAATTTGAAGATAGAAAAATCAAATTTTTACATTAAACATGTTTGATCAGAATTTTAGCACGAAAACTATTTATGTAAATAAATAGCCTAATACTTTATTCTGATTAATAATGAGTATCTAAAATTTTATCTAGGAGTCTGTCCAAGAGCTCTATGACTTTATTTTCTGCTGCATGTTTTATATAAATTCTAATTTTAACTTTATAAATTCTAATTTTAATTTTAAGTAGAAGTTAAAAAAGTTAAAAAAAAAATTGAAAAGCAGCTAAATTAAAGATAATTATGAAAAACATTTAAGATTAATTTTAAGCTTTAATTTTTTCTTCTATTTATCTGAATTTTTAATAAAGGATTTTAAATTTTTTTGATTAGTTTTAGTTGATACATTATTAATGCAAACTGCAAAATTGAATCTCTAAATTGATTTAAATTTCTGTTAAGAAAATAAAATTTTAATTTTAAAAATGTTTAATTCATGTAAATAATGGTATAATTATCTGATGATTTGACATTTTTTTACTCTATTTAAATGGTTTTGGGTTATAAAAATACTTTCGTCATTTTTTAATGATTTCGAAAAAATGATTGAATTAAAGAAAGAAACTACAGAATTCAGTAAAACAAAAAAATAAAAAAAAACATCAATAGATAAGTATTTTTGCGAAAATGCAATTAAAAAAAAAAAAATAAATTTAAGAAAAATAAAAAAAAATTAATTGGAAACCAGCCCTGTCGATCAATTTGTTATTTAAGTAATTTATGTGCAAAATAATTTAGCAAATGTCTGAAAAAAAGTGGTTTCTTGTGGTGATCTTATGTTTTCTTCAAAAATTTTCCATAATTTAGGCATTGATCTCATTTTTTACTTACAATAGCTAATTTGTAATTAAAAAATAGTAATAATGTGAATTACTCTTTTTTTTCGTCACCCTTACTGCAAGGAAAATTAGTGCTTTATTAAGGTGTTCAGTGAAATAAATAATATCAACAATACTAATATTACTAATAAATCATAATGAAATTTATTTTATTTAAATTAACTTTGGGTTTAAACTCGTGACTGAATGACATAAATCTGTGAATTTAAATCAAAACAATTTGCTTGGATAGATGCTAAGATGAAATTGTCAACTTTTGGGCATTCTCAGAGTACTTAAAATATTCAGCTTTGACTTGCTGTATTTTTTTTCCAAAATTTAGTAGAACGATCAAATTCAATGCTCTTTTTCTCATGTGCTCTTTTATTTTGGTCGCTTTTTTAAAGTGTAAAAATTTTTCGAATAGAAGAAATCTTTTGATGCCGATTTTTGATCAATTTTAAGAAATACAGCATCTAAAAAACGCTTTTTTTTCAATATTTAAATTGTTAGTTTAAAATTTCAAGTTACAATAGCTTCAATGGTATCAATCATCTTTTTTTTTGAAAATACTTATGCATTTTTCAGCATTAAACAATTGAATCAATATAATCTTTTTTTTCCAAAGAGCATTCTCATTTTAAAATTCGCATTCGTCATTTTGAAAATTAATTTCAAAAATCTTTTTTTTTCTTTACCTAAAGGCATTGTAAAATTTCATACAAAACTTTCTTTTAAATTGTAATTAATTGGCGCAAATTTTGCAGACTTCTGCAGTAGATTAAACAAAAGTTGTTTCACTTTGTTTCAAGTCACAATCCAAATATCACCCCCAAGAATGCACTTGACCGTCTACAGATTCTCCAAAAAAAACTCTTCGCCTTTGCCTTTGCTCTGAGTACATGGACAGCCCTGAATTTATTCACTTACAGTCAAAAATCGAAATTATAAAGCCATGACTTTTGCATCTGACTCATAGATAATACGACAAAATCACCCTCAATGCAGAAAACCATTAAGTAATAAAACAAAAAGAAATTACGAAGTGCAACTTGCTTGGATGAATATCCTCAAACATCCTTCTGAATCTTAATCCTGCCATAGGAAGAAATTTCAGAATATTTACAACCAAAAACGTTCAATTCATTCGAAACATTTACATTCTTAACCTCTTTTAATCTTGGACTGTATCTTTCCTTAAACTAATTGAAATAAAAAAAATAAAATAGCTAATTTGTAATGTTCATAAATATCTGATAACTGGCAAGATTTTTATTTCATGAATACATAAAAATATGAAATCTTAATGGTATTTTTTAAGTAAAAATCATTTTTTTGACATTAAAATAAAAATTTTGATCTTTTCCTTCACTTTAATTTTTCTTAATTTTTTAATTATTATTCAGTTAATAATAATCTTTGAATAATCAAAATTCAAAGTGAGCATAGTTTTCATAATTAATTTTTCATGCAAACAAAATAAATCTAAATATTAAAAAATATATTCAAACTTTGTATTTTGATTATTAAAAGATAAGTAACAAATGATTGATAATTAAAAAATGAAAAAAATTTTAATGTTTACTGAACAAAAATACCATATAAATTCAAGGTAAAATGTATTCATGAAATAAAAATCTTGCCAACTCTAATGTACATTTAGGATGTACGCTCGTGTGCATCAATTAGATCATTGTTACTGAATGGTTCGGTGCGGACAATGGTGATAATGAGTTCGGAGGATTTGTTGGCTTAATTTTTAATAATCTAAAAGATATGCAAATAAATAAATTAAAGATCTATTAACAGGAAAAACATCTCGAAGAAAAATAATCATGCATTTAAATTCTAGCTTGTGCGAGCGGTTCAAAGATTTTGCTTAATTGCCTTAATAGAATTTCAAATTTCAATTTTTTCTTCTTTACTTGCTTAAACTGTTCCTCGTAAGTCCATTCTCCGTTGTTGGCATTCAGACTTTGATTTTCATCAAGCAAATTTTCATCTTCGTCGCAGTCGAGTTGTGCACTAATTTGGGACGAATTGGGACTAGATGGACCAGAATTGCTTGACAAACTTCTTTCTCGGTGATCACATGCGATTATTTGGTCTTTTAAATTGGCGCCAGTAGTGCTGACTTTGGAGAAGTGGTCGTGGTCTTGGCTTTGTTTGATGCTCGCCGCTCGCTCTTTTTCTTTTTCAAAGTCGTCACTGCTGTAGTTTGTCAAGTGAGGCAAAATGTGATTTAGATTGTTGTTTGCGTAGATATTGGCGTATTGGGCCAGCAGAAAATGGTGCGGAGGAAATGATTGAGAAAATTTGTCACTGTACACATTTGAAGTTTGGTCGTGTGTCGATATGAAATTTGTGTGATTTGGCTTTATAAAGTGTTGAAAGTCGCTCAGTCGTTGTTGATTTATGAGCTTCCAGCTTTCTTCGTACTGCTTGTACCAGTCGAGTTTGAGTGATTGGAAATTTTTGTGCAAATTTGGCGAGAACGAGGACGCAAAGCTCGACGAAGACGATGAAGATAAAATCGACTCGTTTGATATTTTAAACTTTTCATCTTTTAGCAAATTAGTAGTGTTTTCATCATTAGGAGAACTAGATTGAGATATGTTATCCATTGACTTATCGTCTGTTTGATTATCTGCTAAGTTGTTCGAAGATCTAGTATTCATTTGGATTTAAACGATTCTATTTTTTTTTCAAAAAAATTTCCAAAATATTAGAGATTGTAGAGAAGAAGAAGCAGAAGAAGAAAGAGAAAAGAGAGAGAGAAATTAATTAATTAATTTAAAAGCATTCTTCTTGATAATATTTGTGTTTGAAACAAAAAATTATCTTTTATTTATTATCGGTAAAAATAGATACACACAAAGATAAATGAAATCAAATAGAATGGAATTGAAATAATATGAAAAACTATTATCTTTAAATAATTCGATAATTATATTTTCGTTTGTTTTTGTTTTTCTAGTTCGAGTCTGAATAGTTTTATTGTTAATAAGAGAATTTCTTCTTCTTCATCATCATCATCTTCATCTCTCTCTCTCTCTCTCTCTTTCTTTCTTAATTTCAATTTCAAATTAAACATATTTTGTTTGTGAGTATTATTCGAGTTTTATTCGAATAGTTGTTGTTGTTTTTTGCAATAGTTATTGAAATAGTTATCAGTTTAGAAACAAAAAGCTTTACACCAAAGCGTCCAGAATAAAAAATTGAACAAAAAAATTAAAACACACTTTCCAGATATTAAATTTATTAGCACTTAATTATATTCTATTAATTTTAAAATTTAAAGTTTAGCAGTAAATAGTTTTTCTCTTTTTGTTTTTTATATAAAAATACATCGACAACAACAACAAATTAATTAAGTGATTTTTCTCGTTTTTCTGGTTCTAATTAAAGCTGACTTTGATTCTTAGAATTTTTTTTCTTCTATTTAAATCCAACAAAATATATTAGTTGTTAATTTTTTGTTGTTTTTTTCTTCGATTACTCCGCCTTGTCTAAATAGTAATTAAATTCTGAATATAAAATGAGAAAATCTATTAGAACTAATTTTCTCTTTTCGTCAAGTATATTATTATTTGCTAGCTTTGCAAGTCAATTAGTTATTTTATTTATATTTTTGGCCAATAAAGTAACAAGTTATTCATTTATGATAAAAATTTACCAATTTGTTTGAATAAAATAACCAATTAGAAAAAAATTATTGATATGTTTTATTAGCACCTGAAGGCAAGAGGCAGCTAACTGTGAATCGCGCCAAATCGATTCACTTTCGAGAGCCCATTAAAACCTTGAGCAATTAAAAAAAAACCGACTTCTTTCGCCGACAACACTGAAGAAATTACAAAAATGCCAAATATAAATTACTGCTGATCATCATTTATTTAAAATTTTAAAAATATGTAGAAAAAAAAAGTTAATTAAATTGGAAAATTAAAGAAAAAAACGCTTTACCATTTTAGCTCCTTTTTTGGCAGTGCTTTACGGCTTTGTGTATTTTTATCGAGTAGATTTTTTAACTCATACAAAAATAAATTTATGTTTCTTTAAATAAATTGATTACTTTATTTAATAAACGCATTCTTTGAACAAAATAAAAAAAAAACATTTGCTTAATCGTGCCTCAGATAATAGTTAATTAATTTGAGCCTAGGTGTGGAATAATTTAGAAATTACAATTCCAATTGAATAATTTCAAATCAATAAATTAAATTAAAACTTTAAGTATTGATGATTATTAAGGTTGGACTCTTGGGAAATATCGGCTGCTTTCAATGGAGATTTTATTTAATGTGTTTTTTTTTCAGACACAATTTCAACCGATAATTAAATTACAATAGCCAAAATTAATTTTTACCTATAAATCAAGAGAAAATAAACAAACGATCCGACAAACCATTTCAACTATTCTTGCTTTCAAAACAAAAATTAAACTTATTTCTCATCTTAATTTTCGAAAAGATAAATTGATCTATTGATAAATCCGATCACATCGCATTACATATTTGCTGTACACACTTTTTTTATTAAAAAAAAATCAAAAACCTCTTTTTAATTTTAAAAGTTTATTTTTTTTTAAAAAATATAAATTAAACTGGCAACTTGTTTAATTTTTAATTTTTATTCCAATTATCTTTTTTCCAATTCCACAGATTTATATTTGTTAAAATTCGTGTTTCATAAAATTAATAAAACTTAATATTAAATAAATTAGAACTATGCTTTATTATTAAATCAAAATAGAAATTTTACTCTTTATTTCTGTAAGTAATTTTTATTTTATTTGAGACAATTGAAAACTGTTCAGTGTATCACTCAATATCATACCGGTGAAAATTTTATTAAAATAATCAATCAAAACAGCTTTTTATAAAAAAAATCATTAACCAACTTATTAATATTTTATTGAATAAACATCTCTTGAAAATAAAATTGAACTTATTAGAAAATAAAATAATTTTAAATATTCAAAGAGAATTTTTTCCCTACGCTTGTTTAGGTCTCCAGTCACAAAATTAATTATTTTAACAAATGTTTATCTTAATCAATTTTATTACGAAAAATCGTTTTGAAATTCCTCATCTTTTATTGAATAAATTGACGTAAATTTACACATTTAATATTAATTTATATTTCAATATAATTATTTTCCATCAAATATCAGTATAAGGTTTCAAACAATTATTTAATATTTTTTTATAGCTCAAAATAAATAAACAATTTTCCATTTCAAGTAATTTTCTTCTTTTCAATTTTTAAATTGTGAATTCTTGTTAAATTGATTTTAATAGATTAATTAAGCATATATATTCTACAACAATTAAGATGATCTTATCCATTAAAAAATATGATAATTTTGCTTCAAAGTATAATATGCTAAATCAATTAAAGAAAATTTGCTAAGCTAAAAGGATAATTAGAATGAAGTCATGTGAAAAATAAGATTTTATTAAAATACTGTTAATTAAAAAAAAGCTAAATATTTCTAAAAGAATTAATGTTCCCATAAATCAATTAAAATAGAATTAACCAAAACAAATAATTAGATTCAAATCCCTGAAAGAATTAACATATGGGCTCTTTAAAAAGTAAGTAATTGCTAAATTAATCTTACTTTTCCTAAATTTCAAATACAAATCTCAACATATTAATTTTTTTGCTGGTTTCGAATCAAGATGTATCGAATATCCAACTGCTATGTCTAGTTGCTGGTTTACCTTATTTATTTGTTTCTTTTCTTCCAGAACCGACCAATACTTTTACCTTCTATTTCATTAACTTACATTAACTTACTCCTTGATTTCTTTTATTTTATATTAAAAATTTTTCCAATAATCAAAGGAGCTAATTTGATTTAAAATAAATAAAAAAATAGAATAAAATCAGTTGTTTTCTTTTCTGTACCATTTGTTGGCCACTCGCAGAAAAAATGTGTTTCGAATGTCCGACGATGTCATTTCATTTGAGCAAACGATTTATCATTGATATATCTTCTTTCTTTAATGAATCATTCAATATTTTAAAAATGATCAAAGGATTTTCAAAATTTTGAATGTCAAATAATGATATTATGTACAAAACATAAAACTCTTTCCTTTTCGAACTTATCTATTTTTTTTTTTTAATTTGACTTTTATTCTATTGGAAAAAGCTGTTCCTCGCTAAATATTTATCAGTAAATAAATTAACTGAGCTTTTTGTGGATTTTATTTTGTTTTCTTTAATTTTTTCACTTTATATTTCCTTTAAAACAGAAACTCATAAAAAATTGTTTAGAAACAGTGACTGAATTCTATTCCAACTGGTCTGACCATTTCTCAAACATTATTTGTATAAATAAATTTCACTTTTTTTAATATTAATTTTTTTGAATCTAAAATTTTATGCTACTTACCTTTTTTTTCTGGCTAAGATAGGCCAACTAGTTTGGCCATATATGTGTTAAAGTTTAATTAACACAAATTTTATTAAAATTTAATATTTCATGAATATGGTGCAAATAAATTTATAATGTGAAACTTACCCGATAAAAGTAATAAAAAACTTAAATCAATTAAAATATTAAAAAAAAATATTGTCTTAAACCCAGTGAATCTTAAATATTTTTAAAATTACAATTTATTTTATCTAATGAATATCGATGCTATTTTTCTTTGTCTGAAATATTGATTGATTGTCATCGTTTTTTTTAAGACAATTGTTTATATTAAGATTTGCTTGCTAATTTCAATTCAATCAATTGTCAAAAATAGTATGACCAGTCCAATCCCTAATTTGAATACTTTGATTTTATTCCTCGTTTCTCTATTTAAATCTTAATAGTTAAATCAATGCCTTTGAAAAAGAAGAGGTATGATCGATTCCAGATTACCGGAGTTTCGATCCAAATTATTTTATTAATCAAATAAATAAAGTGTTGACCGCCTAACTTCTAAAATGAATTGGTTGCATGTCACGTGGCCAACCGATCATAAAAAAAAGATTTTATTTTTTTCAATAAATTATATTTTTTATTTTTGATATTTGTAATAAATAAAATTTTTGAATATTTAACATTTCTTTTTTTTTTCAATAATTATAACAAACTAATAAATTAAAAATTGATTACATTGTGATAAATGAATTTTTTAGGCTACAATCGTTTTATTTTAGGTTTAGTTTGGAAAAATTCAGGTCGTTTATACTTTTTTTTAAAGATTCCTGGTATTGCATTTCTGATTCTGAATTTTTTATATTATCCTAATTTAAAAAAAAATATCTTAAATAGAAAAATGAATTATTAAGTTAATTTCAAAACAGTTTAATTTAAGTTAAGTTTTAAAATCATGATCATTGAACACAGAATAATCTTAAATTTGACTAGAAGTTATTTTAAAATAGCTAGTTTTTTAATTTGATTGAATTTTTTGATATATAAAATGCAGCAATTACAAATAATGTTAAAATTGAAAAATCATGACTTTTAATTTTACTAGTTATTTTCTTTTATTTCAATACTATGAGATTGAGGTGGCAAAACATGCTTCTGTAAAACAATGAATTTTCTACAAACTGAACATATTTTATTAGCACCTTCATAAATAGTCTTTTCTAAAAAATGCAATTTCACTGTTAAATATCATAAATTTTTTTATTAATTCTTTAAGAGAAAAACCAAAAAACTAAATTTGCAAATTTTTTTCAAGTTTTTTAAAAGCTAACTCAGATCGTGGAAAAATTTAAATTTAAATATTTATGATTTTGCAGCATTTTTTAAATTTCAATTTTTAGCGAAAAATAGTAAAAATATTATAACTATGAAATAGAAGAGGATGTGAAGTTCTTTTCAATTCGATCATTTCAATTCAGAAAAACTTGGATAACTTTTTAACTAAAAGAGATAATTTAGTTCTGTAAAATGTTTAGTTTTTAAGCAACTTTGCTTTATCCGAAAATGCCTGCAAAAACTCTGCAAAATAATTGCAAAGTTGGCTACAAAGCATTTTAATGATTTGCAAATTTTGTTTGGATCCGTACAAGCGGCCACTTAACCGGCCAACATTTTCAGAAACCGTGATCGTGTCCATCGGGTCTGGTGATAAGATAATAAAAAATAAAAATTAAGATAATTTAATATGTTTATTAATTAAAAAAAAACAGTTTTTTAATGAAAAAAAAATTAAAAAATTTTATTTAAAATTAAAAAAATAAAAACAATCTAGAACCAACAACTTCTAACGTCCAACAACCAATACAAAAACAACCAGTTTCAAAAATTTTTAATTTTTCTTTTTTTCTTTTTTTATTTTTAATTTTTTTAATTTAATTTTTTTTTCATTAAAAAACTGTTTTTTTTTAATTAATAAACATATTGAATTATCGTAAATTTTTATTTTTTTATTATCTTATCACCAGATCGTTTATATTTGACCGTTTATTTTGGCGGTCCAAAATTTGGCCGCCAAGCTGGCCGGCCAAAAAAACTGGCCATGTGTAATGGAACGGTTTGTCTTTGCCGCTTCCAACACTAGTGCAAAATGCTCAAAATTGCATTTTTTTGCAGATTCATTTTACTGCATTAAGCAGATTAGCTTTAAATCAAGTATTTTAGAAAATAAAATTAGCTTTGGTGCAAGTAAATAAACAATTAGATCCAAAGTTGGCCTATGCTTGTTATCCTAAATTAAATGCGTCAAGATTAAAGACAGATTCCAAAACGATATTTGATTCAATGATGAAAAAATAAAAACCAATTTAGTGCTGGACAAAATTTTCAACTAATAAGAGTATTTAAATAAAAACAACAGAATTAAAATAGTTCCGTAAATAATTTAAGTTAAATAGAAAAAATATTTCAAAATTTTTTATTAATTTATTCTACACTTTTTTGTTCTGAGTTTTACAAAGTCTTTAAATAATAATTTTACAGCATATAAATTATTTAGTAAATAAAATAATTTTACTTAAATGAATTACTTAATTTTATTGTACAATACGTACAATTAAGCCTAGTCCATAAAAATTAAATTTTCTTTTACCAATAATTGATACTGAAGATTTTAAAAATGAACAAAATTAGAGAAAATTATTTTTGTTCTGGACAGACTTGTATATATAAGTCACAAGCTTTAGTCAAAGTCATTAAAATTTAAATTAAGCTATGATTAATCTTTTTTTTAAAGGATTAAAGTTATTTTTAAGTTAAAATTAATATTACTGCTCTCGACCGCAATGATGACATCAAATTGAATTTTTATTGAATTTTTATCGAAATAATTCAAATTCGATATTCGTTTAAAAAAATACTTTTTAATTGCATGTAAAGGAAGCTTTCTTAATTTATACCAAAAATCTAAAATAAATGATTGATCGAAGAATTGAAATTATTTATTTTTGAAAACTAAATTTAATTTTTCTCTTATTTTGCTCTCTTTTAAGAATCTAAAAATTTCGACATAATTTTTTATTTATTACTCTAAAGAATAAAAAACCAAAGCTATCAAAAGGTCAAAAATAGCTAGAAAAATGTTTGGACTAAATGGAGACAATGTTAAATGACCAAATGAGCATGGAAGTAGAAATTAGAAAAACCTATTCAAATAAGAAAGATGCTGTCAGAAAAAAAATTGTGAAAAGTCTTTTATTAAATGAATGAATCTATTCATAATGAAATATTTCTATTTGAAATTGGTATTTTAGAAGCTATTATAGTAATGAACGCATCTAATTTCTTAAATTAAATTTTGATAAAAAAATGACTTGAAAAGACTAACATGGACTGTATTTTTTAAAATTATGTTATTAAAATTTCAAAATCAATTACCTGGAAATAAAATAATGTTTAAATAAAAAATGAGACAAAATTGATAATTACTGAGTTGAATTTATAATCATAAAGTTTTTCCTTTAATGATTTGACTTGTATACAATATTTTGAGTATTACTTAATTTTACTTTTTCAATTATCTTACATGGTTAAAATTTGAATAGCTTTGAAAAAATTTTCCAAAGAGAGATTTTAGTTCAAGAAAAAAATACCAACTCATAGCTTTAGGTCAAAGGATTATTTAAAAAAAGACAAATTTATTCAATTTGGTTTATTTTTCAATTTGTGAAATCACCTTTAAGCTTTAATATTAGATTTTTTTTCAAAATTTTGCAAAAAATCAGAATATTCTTGATAAGGTGTCTTCTGGAAAACTGTCTCCTTCCATAAATCTGGTGTTAGGTAGCTAAAAGTATTCGCAATGGCAGCATAAGTGGCTTTAGCTAAAATAAAAGTTAAAATTAAAAAAAAACAAAGGTTTAAAATAAAATAAACTAAAATAAGTACCGAAGTTTCCAAGCGTTCCAGTAGATCCTCTAGAGCATGTCCAGCAATCTTCAATACCAGCCATTGTGAGTAACTTTTTAGGTACGGGTGCACATACCAGGCCAGTTCCTCTCGGTGCTGGAATCAATCTTACTGTTACACTTCCACATTTTCCTGTCACTTTGCATGGAACAGTGTGTGGAGCTCCTATTTTATTTCCCCAATAGCCTCTTCTAACTGGCATTATGGATAATTTAGCCAAAATTATTGCTCCTCTAATAGCTGTTGCTACTTCTTTTGAGACTTTTACTCCCAAGCCAACATGACCATTATGGTCACCTACTGCGACAATCGCTTTAAATCTAGTTCTTTGACCAGCTTGAGTTTGCTTTTGAACTGGTTTAATTTTAAGAACTTCATCTTTTAACACAGTTGGATCAATAAAGCGGTCTACAATCTCTGCTTCTTTAATTGGAAGGGAAAAAAGATAGATTTCCTCTAGGGAATTGATTTTTCCTTCCTTTACAAGACGTCCTAATTTGGTGACTGGTTGCCATCCTTTAGATTCGTCTTTACCGCCTCGTCCCATTCCACCACGTGCTCCTCCTCTTCCACCTCTTCCACCTCTTCCGCCACGACCTCCACGGCCGCCTCTTCCACCACGATCTCCACCAAAACCTGATTTGAAACCATCTCTGCCTGTTCTATCGGCTGGAGCTGCTGAGTCCGCCATGTTATCAATCTAAATTAAATTAAATTTTGAATTCAAATTTCGATTAAATAAGATAAAAAAGTTAAAAAAAAACATCCAAATTCATATTTTTAACAAATCACAAAATTGCTTTACTTGATTCAATAATGAGCAAAAATGAGCAAAACTAAATATTTAAACCTTCACTTAAAAAAATTAAAATAAATTTCAGTCAAGAAAATTCAGTCTTTTAAAATACTAAGAAACGAATTTGTCTTATTCGTAAAAAGATAGAGAATATAAAATTTTTAATTTGCAAATAATTTCAAAGAAAATTTAAGAGATAAGGTACATCCAGTCCAACCAATCTAGAAACAAGAAGACTAAAAGGAGATAAACTGATTTAAATGTTTAAAATAACTAAACAATTTGACTTGATTTAGAAGCATGCTCCTCTAGTCCATAAAAATAAGTCGGAAAGTTCATTACCATAGATTCCTTGACGTCATGAATCATTATTTCAGCATCAGATAATCGAAAGCCCATAGAATCAGGTTTAATAATTGTCTGAAAAAATATAAATGTATTTTTAAGTAAAAACTGACAAATTGTTTAGCAATCTATCATAAAAATAAGACTGAACTTAAAATATTTTAAGTCAACTTAGTGTTTAAAAGAAAAAAATAATCACAAGTCATCCCTTAGAACTCAGAACTTAAGCACTTTTATTTCTATATTCTGATTAATTTACTCGTTACATTCTTACTACTCCATTCTTTTACCGGTATATCGGATTTGTGAAAAAAATTTACAGAATAATAACATTTTTTAATTTAATTTTTTTTTATTTAAAAACTTTTAGTGAATTTATTGAAAGATTCCCTAATAAATTCAATGTATCAAAATGAGTAATTTTTAATCAAATCTTTATTTTTACATTCAAAGCAATATATTCTAATATAAATTAGATTTTTGTTATTTTTATTTATGATTTTTTTTCTAAATAAATATCAAAGTTTCATTTGAAATTAAAAGTTAAAATTAAAGAACAATTAACTATTAGCATTAAATTTTGACCCTTTTATGTTTTTGAAGGAAATGAATTATTTTAACGATCTTATAATGAGATACCGTAAGAATAATATTATTAAAGGAAATTCAGCAAAATTGATCAAGAATTATGGGCAAAAATAGGAATTTTCTCAAAGAATTAACTCGATATCAGCTCATATCGGAAAAAATTTTAAGAAATCAATTTTAAAAAATTAAATTAAACAGCTAAGAATAAAATCTAAAATAAAAAATTTGTTATTTTTCACAAATATATAAATTTATGTATTTTACAGTAAAAAATACAAAATTTAAATTAAATTGATTTATTCCATTTTTTTCGAATTATTTCATATTATAATAATAATAATAATAATATATTTAAGCTACAGCAAGACTTGCTTGCGGAGGTGGCCTACTAGGAAGTCACCTATGGTAGCTTCTTGCACATATAACCTATAACTTTTGTGTTCTATTCAGAAGATAAATCTTAAACTGAAACTTTAAGATCTTATACGACAATAATTTGAATAAGATGAACAAAACTTCTCATTAGTAAATGACAGTAACTAGATCAACTTTTCAATATTTTGAAATTCTAGATCTCTATCTAAGTTCTTCTGGTTATTGTTTTTAAAGTATTGAAAAGTCTAGGATATGAAAAGTGACCATTTCCGATAGAAACATGAAAATCCATAAATTGCTCATAAATATATTTATATGTAAATTTATTTGAGAAATATTGCTTTTCATGAGCTGAATATTTTTTTTGCAGTTTATCACCAGAAAAAAAAAAACAAAAATGTGAAACATAGAAAGACAATTAAAGTTAAATGTTTTTAGTCTAAAGGTTAACAAATTTTATATTCATTAACCATTACTGAAATTTTTGGGAAGCTTGGCTAGGTTGAATTGTGTTCATTGCATTTTCATTCTGAGAAATAGATTCAAGAGTTGCTGATTTTGTATTTGGTATAATTGCATCTTAATTCACGCTGACGCTGTAGTTCAGGTCAAATTTTGGTTTGTTACCTTCTTTTACGTTTTTGAACTATAGGTAAGCATTTTGGTTGTTGAGGTACTTGGCAGAGATTTGGCCTACTTGTCATTTTATTCCCAGAATATTCTATTGATTAGCAATTGTAAAGTCTTCTAGTTTTATTACGGGTTCGGTTTAAAATTTTTTGAAATTTAAATGATTAGGGATTTCTTTTTCTAGAAAGTTGATTAACTATTTTAATTTTTAAAAAAGACTTTTTAATTTTTGGCAAGAACTGCACAGCCAATATTCATTCAGGAAAGGTGCCTTCTGTTTTAATAAAATTAATTGTTGATTCTGAACCAACACCTTCAAACAATCAATTTAAAAAAAAATAAGCATTTATAGAAAAAAATAATTAGAATATTAGAAATTTTAAAAATATGAAATTATTATAATGTAAAAATGTAAAAACAGAAAATAAGCTTTAAAAATTTTTGGAAACAAGATAGGCTTGAATTTATGTTTGAATTTTTTATTTTTATTTAGATAGAGGAAAATCCACTTGTAAGCAGGCTCTTTTGGAAAAAAAAATTAATTAATTTAAAACAAAATAGGCATAAGATTCGATCCGACTTTAGTTGCAAACAATAGAGAACTAAATACAGATGAAGAAAAAGGAAAATTTTGTGGGAAATTTTATCAAAAGTAATCAGTCCTAACATTGATTTGATAAACTCGTAACAAAAAAAAGGGGAATAACTTATTTTTAATTTATTTTTTAAAGTAAATAAAAAGTCTACTCTTAATGAATCCGTTACCATTAATAAACTGATTTTGATTCTAAAAAAATGAAGAAAGAAGCAGCATCGGGACCTGATCAAATTCATAATTTAATTTTAAAAAATTTACCAAAAGATTCTTTAAACGATTTAATCTATCTTTTTAATCTAAGTCTTGAACAATGCACGATTCCGAGAGCTTGGAAAGCTTCAAAAATAGCTTTCTACCTAAAAAATCAATCCAATTACAAGATACATCTTATTTTTGAACAATTAGTATGACAAGCTGTCTTGGAAAGATGCTTGGACGCATAATCTTTATGGTTTTAAGGACATAACTCTTTACTAATTCAATGATTTTAGAAAATACAGGCGAACTGTCAACAATCTTTTTTTCTCACACAAAAAATTGTTATATTCTTTAGCAGAAAAAAAAAGTCCGAGCTTTGTTTTCTGAGATCTCAAAAACGTTTCATTATATTCTCATTATATTCTGAAAAATAACATTATTAAGTCAATAAATACTTAGAGGAACTAAGACACTGAAAATAAAGATATCAATTGAAAAGTCTTGTTCAATAGTCCTTTCAAAATATATGAAAAAAGAGGATCTAAAGTTGAGAATCTATGGAAATAAAATAGCAAAAGAAACCAATTTTTTTTTATTCTAAGTTAAATTTTAGTTCAATGATTGATGAAGTTAAAGAATGCTTTAATTCAAGGCTAAACTTAATTAAAATCTTGTCAAATAAAATGTGGGCTCTAAATCGTAAAACTCTAGGAAACCTTTATAAATCTTCAATAGGACCCATTTTAGATTATATTTTCCCTTGTCTTAAATCATTTTCAGAAACTGATATTAAAAAATACAGGTAATCCAAATATCAGCAATTTGGTCAATACTCAAACTAATATACTCATTAATTCATTTAATTTTACTCTTTTACTATTTTAGTGAAATTTTCTCTCAGATCAATTTTACTAATTCAAAAAATTCTCAAAAAGTTTATTAATCCTATTTAACTATTATCAAAAGAAGAAATATTAATATGATTTTAGAAAAGTAAAGTAAAATAAAGACTAAATTACTAAAAAGACTCAAACTTCTGCTCATCCAAGACCCTAAACCAAGGCTTCGCCCCAGACCCTTTTTGAACTTAGCCCCTATTCCCTGAACCGGGACTTTCCCTCGGACTCCGACGCGTTGAACCCGCTTTTATTTTAGATGAGTTTTTATTAAAAAAGCGGTGTTTTTGTTTAAAAATATCGATATTTTTATTTATTTTATTAAATTCATATAATTTTTCTTTTCATTTAATTAACACGAAGCGTCTTATCAGAAATTTGATAAAAAAAAAGTTGCTACCGACGTCTTTAGCTAAGTCAAACTATAGACAATTTTGGTGTTAGTTTTCTTTAAATGATGTAATTTTTAAACTTGGCAATATTGGCCTTAATTTTTTCCATTAAGATTATTTTTATTTTATTTTTCAAAAAATTAAAAATTTTTTATTCAAATAATCGAATATAAGATTTTTAAATTTTGTGCAAAACGGTTTTGTGAAATTCAGTACAAAATGAAAAAAAGAACAGAAAAAATGTTAAAAAATTGAATTATTTTTTTTCTAAAGGTTTAAACTTAGTTCTGTAAATGCAACATAGTACAATTTTCAAAGTTGCATCAAATATCAAAGCAGAGTTTAATTTGCAGAGTTATGCAGAAATTAAATTTCAAAATAATTAAGCGTGGTGCATTTTGCAGGGATTCTGCACACCATTAGCAGACTTTTACAGTTGATGCGACTTTGAATGTTGCACCATGCTGCATTTGCAAAATTTATTTTAAACTCTTAGATAATAAGTTATTAAATTTTTTAAAAAGTTATTTACTTTGTTCTGTTCTTTTGTACTGAACTTCACAAAACCGTGCAAAACTGAATTTTCTCAGGATCTTAAAAAACGCAACTTAAAAAATTTGTATTAATACATTATCTGACTAGTTATTATTAAATTTAGGAAATTTTCTTAAATAGTAAAAAAGTAAAACAGAACTGGTTGAAAAAGTAAAATAGTTAAATTGAACTTTTTGTGAATTTTTCTAAAATATTAAAATGGCAAGTTTTTTTTTCTATTTAACTTTTTTGAAATTTTGAAATTACGTTGTTTCATCAAAACTCAATACTTAAGCTTGTTAACATTTGAAATATAATTACGCAATTATATTTAGAAATGTAAAATAGTAATTTTTTTGTCAACTGGACATATATCACAGGACTGAGAATTTTTGATATTTTTCAATTTTTTAACTTATTTTATTTAACTTTATTTTGATCTTTTTTTTTTGCTCTAAAGGAGCAATCAGTTCGGTACAGATAAAAAAATGAATAAATTAAACTACTTCTACTTTCATAAATTGTTTGTGGAAAAATTTGTTTGTTAACACATACAAGAAGAAAATATTTTGAGTTTATATTTTTTCATTATTTTTGAAAATTTAAAAGTTTTTTAGCTTAAAATAATTTTATTTAAAAACAATTAAATGAAATATGAAACAAATTGATTATTAGTTAGTAAGTTTAGATTACTAACTAGTAAGAGGGAAGAATTTAAAATTGTTCTTTTTTTTCTGTTTTTTTTTTCCTTTTTATCTTCTTAGTCTTGGATGACAATAAAAGCGTTTGAAGCGCGTTTCAACAGTGTGCTTTTTTTCTCAATTAACATATTTACAACCAAAATCATTAAATATTAATCACTTAATCATATTTTATTTTTATTTAAAATAAACAAAAATTACGGCCTCTATTTACTTTGAAAAAAAAAAAAAACTAAAATATAAAAAACTCTTTCAATCCAGATTGTCTCTTCAAAAATCGTCGTTGAAATGTCAAAGAAAATTTAGATTTAATCTTGTATATTTTGGTCAGCATTTTGAGCTTGCACGGTTGCGTTCTTTGATGACTCAAAGTCGATTTCGTCTTCATTCTTCAGTTGCATTTTTACATTGTGTCCTAGATAAATTGTTTTCAAATCAAAACGAGCACACTCATTTAGAAGATAGTTTTTGCTTAGCAAAAAGTTCTTCATGAACACTTTACATTTTTGCTTTAGACCATTTCGTTTTGGTATTGTGTCCAAATAGGATCTAGTTTCAGCAGCTGTTTCCTCGTTCCAATAGTCCAAATAGGTGAGCAAATAGAATTTGAGTTGAAGGCGGCAATTTGCTTTTAGCTTGTATTTTGTTTTAGTTCTGACTACTTGCGAGTTGGAACACTCTTGGGCATGTTTCAACAATTGAGTGCGATCAGGCCACGAGATTTTGCACGACATGCACCGATAGCAATATTCGTTGAAGTGACTTAGAACGTGATTTGTCAAGACTACAGTCTTCATTTCTTCAGTGAAGTAGTGGAGGCGATTGGAATCGTGTGTGTGACTTGAGATCAAATTGTTGGGCATGTTGAATGCTTTTTTTGAATTGAAGTGCGCCTCGAGTATTGAGTTTTTGCTCGAATTGCAAATAATACAAACGTATGAGTTGTAGTTGAAAGTGCGTCGCACAAACTGTTCTGAATTTAGCCAGCTCACTATTTGCTTTTCGACTATTTGCTCTTTGTAGATGTCGTTTAGAATTTTCACTTCACGATCGATCAAATCGTTGCGAGTCACACGAGTCTCGTTGCTAGTCTCGTTGCTAGCCTCGTTGCTGGTCTCGTTGACAAGTGAGATCGGATTGACAAGACTGGGCGGTATTTTGATGAAGCATCGCCGCTTAACATGTATGCCCATGTTTACTTGTAGCATGTTGTTGGCCACAAGCGATTGCATCACTTCCAAATCTTCAAGTCGTATGCCTTGGTCGAACACGTTGAACTCGTGCTCGGATTGAAAGTGCTTGAGAATGTCGGCGAACGAATACTTGATTTCAAGGCCACAAATGAGACAATTGAGCAGCTTGAAAGTGTGCTCGTTTTCTCGTATTCTTGGTCCACTATGGCTTTGATAGTCGTGTAGAAATTGAGTAAAACTTTTGTATGTTTTTGTCATTTGATTTGTGCCGTTTGTAGCGTTCGACAACGACTTGGCACAACTTATTTGCGAATAGACAAACTTGGTCGGTTCAAGAGTGGCAGCAAAGAGCTTGTAATCGTCGACTAGGTCATGACTGAGCCAGTGTTGGGCATTGAAATGGTTCATTTTTCTCAAGCAAATTTGACATTTGTACACCAAGTAGGGCTTGAACAAAAATTTTCTGCTACGCTTGGTGGTGTGCGTGGTGGTGGTGGTGGTGTTGGTCGCGATTGTGGTTGTGTCGATTTCGCTGGGAAAATTAATCGATTGACTAGCGTTTGTTTTGAAGCGTTTGCGTTGTCTGTTCATTGGCGATACAGTGTTCGAGTACATGTTGGAGTTGATGTTGGAGTATGTGTTAGAGTATTGGGGTTGGTTTTGTTGGTCGATGATGATTGACCATTCGTTGAGATGGGCCCAATGGTCTTGCCAATAGTAAAAGTCGTCTGCCATCTCGGCCATTGACTCTTCGTCTTCGTTCTCGTCGTCTGTAGCCGTCGACTGATTGATTTGATTAGCCGATATGGTGGTGATAATTCCTGTCTCGGTGGCCAACAAGTCCTCTAAATTTTGCTCAAACAATTCCAGTTCGTAGTTGATTTTTTTGTCTTTTTTAATGACGCCAGGAGGCTGCGATGCCATGTGCACACTCATCACATGATCCAAAGCGTCCTGGTACGAATACAACACCACTGGCTTGTTGCAATTTTCGTTGTTGTTCTCTTGATTGGCCGTGTCGTGTGTCAAGCTAGAGCACTTGCAGCATTTGTATTTGGGCTGCGCTTCGATCGGCGTGTTTGTGTGTGCTTGAATTTGAGCGGTGGTTAGAGCGGCAGCGGCAGTAGCACGGCTTTTGATGTTGTGCTCCAATTTTTTGCTAGCCGCTATTTTGGTTATAAACTGTTGTGCTCGATTAATTGCCAAGTTGATTTCTTCCTCGGTCTTGATCAATTTGAAGTGACACGTGTTGCCTTCGTTTGAGCCGCACTGATGCACAAGACCGGCGTGTTGTTTTGTCTGCGGCTCGTCGAACGCATAGAATTGTGCACACGTGTCACATTTGTAGGCCAAAAACGACAAATGCACTATCAACACATGCTTGAGCACTTGTTCTTTGTCAAAGCTTAAATTGCTCGCTCCTAGACTCGAAGCGGTGGGCGTTTTATTTAGACTGGATATTGCTGTCATTGGCGTCCAGTCATTGTCCGGATAGCACAATGAACACTTGAACGAATCTTTGTCATGGTACAATTGCATTTCGTTCGACTCATTCAGTTCGTTTAGCAGTTTTTCTTCTTCTTTGATTAGAATTTGTTGGGCGTTGTGTTGACGCAAACGAGTCGCAATCAAAATTTTTCTCCTAGACTGGCCGCTAGTGTTGTTGGTGATGTTGGTGTTGTTGCTGGTGTTAATGGTGTTAATAGTGTTGATGGTGTTGATGGTGTTGATGGTGTTGTTGGCGTTGCTTGTGTGACAAGTGGAAATGTCGTTGTCGACCATGATGCAAGTTTTTTCGTCGTGTTTATAGAATTGTTTATGTTTGAAGAATGTTTTTGTGTCCGTAATGGGATAAGAGCATTCGTTGCACTTGTACGGAGCGTTTAGATGCAGTGTTAAGTGTTGCATGTATTTGCCGTTTTCTTTTTGTTGAATGGAATTCTTCAAGTTTTTGGTTACGTTTAGTTGAAATTGAGCCCAGCAGTAGTGACAATTTAGAGTGATGTTCAATTGAGATAGCAAATTTTGTGATTGATTAGTTGAGTTGGAGAGAACTGTGGTTGTCGAGTTTGGATTTGACGTTGGTGTCGCTGATGCTGATGCTGCTGATGCTGCTGCTGTTGTTGTTGTTGAATTTGTTCGCGATCGTTTGATGCCCGTAGAACTGCCCGAGTCGGACACGTCACCATTTTGATCTTTTGAGCCGGGCACTCGTTTCGTATTGGCCTTTTTCTCCAATTCGCGTATCAAAAACTTTCTCTCTTCGTCGTCGTCGTCGTCAATCATCTCGTCTATATTCACATCTTTTAGCACATTTAAATTTACATTTACAACACTGTTGTTTACACTCTTGCCCGCCGAAATCGAACTAATTATGGAAGTGAGCGGCGACGTGTTGGCATTTGTTGTTGCTTGTCCAGTCGAAACTGTAATGCTCGACGGAGTGATGTTTTTGTTTACGCCGAGTTTTTTTAGAATCGAATTTACGTTGTTTATGTTTATGCTGCCCGGCGTATTCACCGTTTTGCACTCTTTTATCTCTTTCATTTCTCTACAAGTTTTTGCTTTGATCATGTTGGCTCCACTGCTCGACTGAATCGCATCGTTCAAACTCGATTCGCCTAAAACTCTTTGCGTCACACTCTCTGCACACTTTGCATTCAGGTCCATGTCGTTGCCAAACGAATTGCTCGCCGTCGAATACGAACAGCTTTTGGCATTGTTTGCTGCATTGGCATGTGCAGTGGCAGCGGCAGTGGCGACGGCTGTTGTCGAATTGATAGCGCCGCTTTGTTGACTAGTGTGTGACGATTGTGTGATCGGAGTGGAAGAGTGGTCAGTAGTGGTGGTGGTGGTCGTGGTGGTAGTGGCGGGCGTTAGAGTTGGAACAGGCGTCAACGGCCACTCGACAATAGTATAAAATCTGTATGTTAACTTGTTTTGAAATGTAATGGGCATATTTCGGTGCTTGTATTTGATATGGGTTCGCATGTAATTCAAATTGTTCATTGTGTAATCACAATAGGAGCAGAGCAAGTCGTCGTTTTGATTGAAATCAATGATGATTTGAGAGTTGGCGTCCATTGTGAGTATGGTGGGTGTTTTGATGCCGGGATGTTGTTGGGCCATTTGTTGCTGGTATTGCTGCTGACGTGACAAAGTGCTTGCGACAGTTTGTGGCCGCTGTGCTGATGTGCTTTTTGGTTTGGGGCCGCGTTTTCGTCCTGTCGTTGTGCCTGTTGTTAGACCTGTTGTTAGGCCTGTTGTTAGGCCTGTTGTTGTGTTCGATGAATGGATTAGCGAGGACGACGAAGATGGAATGAAGTTGGTCGAGCTGGTCGATTGAAATTGACTCAGTTGCTTTGTTTGTTCATTGTTGAAATTTAGATTGGACGAAGCAAACGATGGCGACAATGAATTTGTCATGTTGATCACGCCCTGAAGGCTGCTGTTTGTTTGTGATTGCAGTTGTTTTTGTTGCAGCAAAGAAGCAACCGTAGTCGGATTTTGATTGTAATTGGGCAAGTCTTCGTTGGGCAAACGAATCACCTGGTTGCGTAAATTGTCCATGCACGTTTTCTCTCTACTCGCATGATTTAGCTTCAAGTGATCGGACATTTTTTTCAGCTTGTCCGCTCCAAACGAACAGTACGAACAATTGTACGCAATTGTTGGCTTAGTCGACTGCGAATGAACAACAGCAGACGACGAGTCAATGGGTATGGCCGGTATAGCTGTGGTCAAGATGGCTGCAGTGTTCGGCAACGTTAAATTGCTACTGTTGCTGCTGTCCAAATTAGACAATTGACTTGCATTTAGCACAATTTGAGCTGTTTGCAGTCCTGAATCTGTTTGCAGCAATATTGGCTGATTTTGACTGGTTAGGCCTGCGCCACCACCATTCATCATCATCATCATAACGGCCGCTGTTTCGTCAGCATTCATGTTCGAGTTCGATGATGTGTTGTTGGCGGTTGTTGTCGAATTTGGTGTCGAGTGTAGTGTTGATAGGGCCGAATGACTTGACGATGATGTGCCACTAGTTACATTTGAGCTGTTGGACGTTTGTTGAGTGTTCACTTGAACCGAAGGCACAAGTGCACTAGATCCCTGAAGTTGACTACTTGTGTTTTGATTTTCGGCCGCTTCATTTATTTGCTGCTGCTGCTGCTGATGTGAAACATTTTGATTTTGATCAGCAGATTGCTGTTGTTGTTGTTGTTGTTGTTGTTGCAGCATTAGTTGCTCTTGTTGTTGCTCGTAGATTTTCTGCTGCAATTGCTCTTGTTGTTGCAATTCAATTTCTTCAAAGTAAGAAACGTCGATTTCAAAATTGTGCGCCTCGTACAAATGCTGTACAATAAATTGTTTCTCGTAGAAAATCATTTGACATATGGTACATTTGTATTGAACAGTGGTGTGAACTGGCACTTCTTCGCCACTAATTATGGTCAGTCCATTTTCGTCTGTAACACTGGAGAGTGTGTTCAAAATTGCGCCCGTCATTTCAATGGTATGACCTGTTTGAAAAGCAGCCACTGCGGCAGCTAGAAGAGTTGACGAGTCGGCAATGGTCAGTTCAATTTGATGCTGAATTTTGTAGTGTTCGAGTAGTTGAGTTGCATCGTCGGTTGTGTACGGTTCGCACAAGTTGCACTTGAACACAAATAGGTTTTCGGCCTCGGGTGGCTGTGCATGAACTGTTATTTGCTGCGAATGATCTGAGTAGAGTTCGGCAGTGGCGGTGGTGTTGTTGTTGGTGTTGGCCGTGTTGGACAATGCACTTATTTTGTCGTATTGACTTTTGCAAATTTGCGACAAGACCTGATCAATTGTGGAGTCAATTTTGTCCGAGCTTGCCGATGAGATTTCTTTTTTGGCCGCTTTGGGCACTGTTTGTGCTTGTTGTTGTTGTTGCTGCTGCTGGTGCAGTTGTTGTTGTTGTTGTTGTTGTTGTTGTAGATGATGTGTGTGTAAATTGGTAGCTGTTGTGTGAACTGACGAGTGCATTAGCATGCTAGTAGGCTGAGGCACTTGTACCATAATTTGCTGAGAGTGATCAATGGGCATGGCCAGATGCTCGGCTTCGTTCAATTGACTCAGTGCGTCAAGCGATTCACTTTGTGACAAGGAAGCAGCAGCAGCAGCAGTAGTACTAGTAGTAGTAGGAGTAGTAGTAGTAGTAGCAGCAGCAAGAGCAGCATTTGAGACCTGTTGCTGTATGAGCATCTTTTGCTGTTCTTTAAGTGTTTCGTATTGTGCAGCTGATTTTTGTTTGCTTTCTTTGATAATGCTAAATTGTTGTTCGACTATTAGGCGAAGAGATTTCTCGTATTTTTCGATCAAATTTTGCTCGTCGATTATTTGCAATTGCTTTTGCAAATGAAGATCGAATAGCTTTTCCATTTGAGCGGTGTCGAATCCGTGCGCCTGATGCAAATGCTGAAAGAGTGACACTTTGAGTTTGGTGCTAAATTTGGCGCATTTAAAGCACTTGATTTCGACGAAGAATGACTCGGGCCGACTAGTGGATATTTTGGCCGTGTCGTTTTGAGCTGCTGTCAACACTGACACGATCAGTTCGTTTATTAGATTGGGAAATTGCGAGCTAAAATAGTCGACTAGCTCAGCATTTATTTGAGTCAAATCGACGACAGTGAGCTTTTTGCTCTTTGGCTTAGAGCTCAAGGCCGAATAGGACAGATTGCCGGCACCACACTTATCCAGCAGTGAATTGACAAAGCGTTTGAATTTGATTACACCGGAGTCGTAGGTAAAATGGTCGGTTAGAATGTGACTGATTGAGGAGAGCAAATTTTTGGACTCGTTGCCACACAATACACACGATACCATGGGCAGCGTTTGGCCCGACTCAACACTACTTGTGAGCACATACTTGGAAAAGTTCACATTCAAACGATGACCTTTGAATTCACGCGAGTGAAGCATGCACTCGGCTAGATTTTGAACGGGCGACAATTGCTTGGAACATGTGGTACACGTGATGTCATATTCAAAGTAGTCGTTTAGAGCATGATACAACAAGTGTCTATTTATGCTGTCTTTGGACCCGACCGATTTGAAACAAATGGGACACTCGTACAAAAGAGTTAGATTGGTGTCTGTGTTGATGGGAAGACCGTTGGCGTCCACAAGACTTATTGAGGTCGCATCGCTTGCATTCAAATCGGCCATGGCCATTGCGGCCGCAATTTGTTGCAGAGAATTTTCCACATTTTGGTTGTTGATTGACACACTGCTAGTTTGGCCAACAGGCACATACACTTTGAACCAGTTGAGATTTATGTTGGGATCGAGCAGATGGGCCAAATAGGAGTGACGAATGAACGCTTGTTCGTTTGAGTAGTTTTCATTGCAGATGCCACAGTAGATGAGTGGACCCGCTCCGTACATTGTGTTTGTTGTGGTGGCAGCCAGTGGCAAGTAGTTTAGAAGAGAGAGTGGTGAGGAGGCGACCGGGTTGGATTTTTTGGCATGTTGCTTTGAAATGGAGCTGGACGAGGCGATCGGATCGCCGCCTTGCAATTGACTTATTTGAGATTGAATTTTGTCGTACACATTGAATGCACATAGGCCAATTTGTATTCGCTTGTTGAAATGATAGCGGATATAGTGGAAAATGCAATCGTTAAGACTTGTTCGAACACAGTTGCATTCGGAGCAAACAAAAAGTGGTATCGCTTTGAATTGATGCTGAAGTAGAAAATGGTTGCACAAATAGTCGAATGTGACGTTTTCGACTTGAGTATACGGATGTTGATGGACTTGAGATGGTGATGTGGTGCTCGCGTGTTGTTGTTGGTGTTGTGTGTACTTGTTCATGTCGCCAGTGCATATTGGACACGAGTAAAGCATGTCTGTTCTGAATTGATCGTTGCGCAACAGCTCGTCGTCTATGTACTTTACAGACTTTACATTTATGCTCAGATACATGTCGTTCATTGGCGTCGACTCGATCACCACTACGCCATTGTTTTGATTCGAATTTAGCTGTTGATGCTGCTCAAATATTTGTTCGAAATCGATCGAGTGACAATCGGTCATGTGCTCTTGCAAACACTTTTCTTCGCTCGACAACTCACCACAATCCACATAGAACGGCTCAGCTTGGCCAGCATCTCCTGTGCCACTCGAACCTCCACTCGAACCTCCACTCGAAACACTACTCGAAGCACTACTCGATTGTTCCACTTGCTCGTATTCTTTGTAATTACAGTGCAAACACAAGTGAGCGACCATTTCGTTGCAAAAGTGAGCTTGATAGTGCTTCATGTTGAACTCGACTTGTTTGCCGCAAATGAAACAACCGCCCAAATAGTCGTGGATTTGTTTTACACGGAATACGTTTTCGATTTTGTTTATGGCCAATAGGTGCACTAGAAATCCATTGTCCAGTGTCAAATTCAAAGGTATGTTGGACAAATATTTTTGCTGATTTTTTTGATAAATGGCTGTCGAAGTTAGTCGCACCAAATCAGTGAGCGAATCGTCCGGACCCTGAAACTCGTACGGTTCGTCGCCAGGCATCTCCACTTCCAGCACTTCTTGTTCCTCTTCGAGCTCTTGCACATCGTCTTGACTCAATGACAACGACGTGCCACTCGCTCCGCCTCCATTCTCCTCAATCCAATCAATCATTTTGCTAAGAACAAACGTAACATCACTCTCCACATCACTTTTAGCATCACTTTTAGCATCACTTTTAGCATCACCTTCGGCATCACTTTTAGCATTGGCAAATTGATCTTGATACTCTGACTCATGCAGAATTGTGTTCGGATAGTCTATGTCCGATTGAGTGTTTGATGATCGGTCTTTGGAGCGCGCTTTCAAATGCGCTTTTATCAGATAGTATTTTATTTTGTATTTGGACTGAATTGATTCCATCTGGGGCCAAAGGTAAGAGTAAACTATGCTCTCGTCTGGATGCTTGGCTAGAAAATGGCTGATCACTTGTGATTTGTCGGTTAGGTCGCACGAATAATCGCACAAATTGCAATAGATTAGACTCGATTCGTACATGGTGCGATCGTTTGGCAACCGAAAGTTAAGCATGGGAATCCGCTGGCAAAGAATATCTTTGATCGACAAATGCATTTGGCTATTGGATTGTGTCATTTTATCGTTATTCGTACTTCAATATAAATTGATCATTTAGTTCTATTAAAAATAATTCTTATTTATTTATACTATGACCTAATAAGTGAATTTGACAAAAAAAAAAAAACAAAGAAAAAAATTAAAATTTTAAAAATTATTTTCAAAATATACAATGCATCTACTCTACGATCTCTTCTTGTGAACGTTCACACTTTTATAGTCGAATTTAGAAGAGAAAAAAAATTACAAATAATTGGTAAATTAAATTTAAGCAAAAAAAAAATTTAATTTATTTTTACTAAGTTTTGTTCATGAATGATATTTTGAATTGAGAAAAAAAACACATAGGAAAATTAGGCAAAAAATTATTAACCACTAACGTCGTACACAAATACACAGCTCACTCTCTCTCTCTCTATCCAAGTTCTTAAATTATATGGCTGTCGTAATAATTAAGAGAAAAAAAACCAACAACAACATTTGCACTAGCTCAATGAAAGAGAAAGAAAAAATTGTCAAGTTCAAAGATATTTAGCAAAATTGCAACGTGTATTTTGTTCGCCAAAATTCAATGCATACACCATCATTTAAATTGGAAATTGTTTGAATAATTTTTCCTACTCCTCTTATATACACACACAACTAAATAAAGGTCTAACACACTAACTAAATAAAGACTGCAGAATTTCGATTATTTGATTTAAAAGCAAAGGGAGAGAGAGAAAGAGAGAGAGAGAGAAATACACAAATATAAACGAGATTTAGACGAAGAAGAAAAAAAAAGATGGTGATTTTTAAATAGATAAAATTGAGAATAAAGTAATGGCGTTTTTGAAAAAAAATTTTAAATTTTAATTTCTGCTTAAGCTTAATGTAACAAAATATGCAGAGTATTTTTATTGGCTTGAAATTCAAAGACTCCACCTATTAATACTAATTATTATAGAATTTTTCAATTTTATTCATAATTAGCCACATTTTTTATTAGGCTCAGTTCAAAAGCGATCAGTTCTTCCAAACGAATGTCCAAAATTAGCACCCATTTTAATTTTATTAATTTTAAACACTTTTTTTTTTTTTTTGCAAATTCCACAATATTAAATTTAAATAAATCAAACAACAAAAAACTCAATTTATCTTAATTTCTATATTAGACTAATTGAAATATTTAGCATACAAAAGCACCTTGCCATAATTAAATGTTAATTTAATTTTGACTTTAAAATTAAAAATCAAAATACTAGCTTGTTCTAGCAATAAACATAATAATTCTTAGCGTTTTTTTCTTTTAACATGTACATCGAAATTATCATGTATTGTTAAACTTTAAATCAAAATCTTTTAAATTCAATAAGAACTTAAATTTCTAAAACAACTCTCTTTTGATTATTATATGTCGGACTTGGACAAAAATTCCAATTTTAATCCTGATGACGATCCAAATGGCAAAATACTGTTTCAAGGTAAACTTGGTCATTTTTTAAATAATTTCAAAATACTTTAAAATATAAACAAAATGTAACTAAAGAATCTACTAACGATTCAGACGCCAAATTGACAATGCCTGACTCGAGCAATGCTTCATCGAATTCAACCAAAATAGAGATTTATTTAAAAGCAGTGGGCAATGCTCCAATTTTGAAAAGAAAAAAATTTCTATTAGATCGATCCAAAAACGTAAAGTTTATCATTGAATGGTTGAAAAAATATATGAAACTTGAAACTAAGGACCACATCTTTTTGTACGTTAATCAAGAATTCGCTCCATCGCCAGATGCAGATATCGGTACAATATACGACTGTTTTAAAACTGGCAACTCGGTTATTTTCTATTACTGCATAACTCCAGCATGGGGCTAAAATCGTGTCAGATTTTTTTATCTATTTGTTCGATTTGAACTACAGCCGTACTATTATAA
The DNA here is from genome assembly GCA_019054805.1 of Brachionus manjavacas. Classification (NCBI taxonomy): domain Eukaryota; kingdom Metazoa; phylum Rotifera; class Eurotatoria; order Ploima; family Brachionidae; genus Brachionus; species Brachionus manjavacas. Next base: position 268,005 of record JAHQIY010000026.1, read on the forward strand.
TTATTGTTTAAATTGTTGGACATATCTTTTGAATAAAATACTTGATTGAAAATTAAAAAAAAAAAAACACAAATCTTGTAAATACAAAATCCATTTAACAAAAAAAAACTAATTGGAAAGAAAATTTCGATATCAGTTTTGAAAAAAAATATTTCAAGCCTTAACTCAAACTAAACTGAGGGTATTTTTATTTTAAAAATCAATTTAAAAAAGATTGAAGATAACGATTTTTTAGAATAAAAGCTTATTGTTTCAAATAAAATTTTCACTTGTTTTTTTTTGATAATTTAAAGACTAGTCATTTTTTAATTTATTTTTTATTTTTTAATGATAAATTGATAAAGTTTTTAGTTTAATAATAATGTTTTGATTTTTCAAATAATTGTTAATTGATTTATTATTATTATTTTTTTTGCCTGTAATTAGGTAAATAAATTTCCCAAATTATTATTGAAAAACACTTAAAACTAAATGGATTAAAAATAGCAATGGCATCCAAGCTTCGATTAATTATTCTAGGAGCACCTGGTTCTGGTAAAGGAACTATTTCGTCACGCATCATCAACGAATTTAAACTGGCTCACATATCTAGTGGTGATATTTTGAGATCTAACATACAACAAAAAACTGACTTAGGTCTCAAAGTGAAAGATTTGATTTCCAAAGGTCAATTGGTAGCCGATGATATCATCACAAAAGTAATTATCCAAGAGCTAAAGAAAACAAAAGCAAGCTGGCTTTTAGATGGTTTTCCGAGAAATTTGAACCAATGTAGGATACTTGAAAATGAAAAGATTTCAATAGATCGAGTCATAAATTTGGAAGTTCCTTTTGAAGAAATTACTAATCGTCTGAAGCATCGTTGGGTACATCCTCCAAGTGGTCGTGTTTATAATCTTGAGTTCAACCCACCGAAAATTCCGGTAATTTTTAAGCTTTTTATCTGTAAATGTTTGCAACTTTTGTGTAATTCGATAAGAAAAAAAATAAAACCGAAAAAATCATAAATTTTTTCCAGATTGATACAAACATTTTGTTGCATCTTGTTGCACTTACTAAGTAAATCTATAGCCTTTAATTTTATGATAAAAACAAAAAGAAAACAAAATGTATTTTTTATTTTTTGTACCCAATTTTATGCAATTATTGTTGAGATTTTGTCATTAATTTAGAAAGTTGATCTTTAATTCTTACCTTAACTCTTATCTTTTTAAACAAGCAGTAGTAAATAGAAATATCAATAAATGAAAAATGTCTGAATATCTGAATACTGTCCCTTTAATTTTGATTTTAACAAAGCTTATTCTGTTAAATCAATAAAGTAATTTGAATCCTTTCAAATATATCAAAAAAAAATTTTTTATTTTTTTTTTCAAATCAAATAAAATTTCAAATAATTTAGAGAAAAGATGATGTTACTGGTGAACCATTGATACAAAGACCTGATGATAGCGAAGATGTCGTACTTAAAAGGCTTAATATATATAAACAGCAAATAAAACCTATTATAGACTATTATAGGTAAATAATTTTTTGATATTGCTAAACAAAGTGATTTTGCATTATATACTTTAATAAAATATTATTTGTTATAATCAAGCAAATTTTAATTTTAATTTTAAAGTTCAAAGGATTTGGTTGAGACATTTACTGGAAGAACATCAAATTATTTGTGGCCACTGATAAGAGATAATTTAGTCGATTTAAAGAATAACAAAGAAGTTTCAGAAATAAAAGTTCAGCGTGACAAGAAAATTTTGGATTCACAAGAACCAGTTACTCACACTGGACAAAAGTATTCTCTGGATGATTACAGAAAGATAAGATTTGTAACAGGACCAAAACTTGTTAATAAAAATTTTGCTATTAATCTAATCAAAGAGGATCCAGTTGTAGTCTGTGAACAAAGAGTTATTTGGTCATCAGGTGGCGGACCGCTTGGTCATCCAAAAATTTTTATTAATCTATCAAATAATGAAATTCATGATTGTCAATATAGTGGGAGAAAATTCATTATGAGAAAATTTTATGATCCTTCAATACACGGAAAATCAATCGATTACAAAGATTACTTAATTGAAATGAAAAAGAATGAATTCGATATCGCTGCATGATTATTATTTATTATTTTTTGAATAAATAAAAAAAATTAATTTGGATTAGATTAATAAAATCAAAAATATAATTTCTTATAACAATAATTTTATTAGTTCTTTTTATTTTAATTTTTTTACGATGATTTTTTTTGAAAAATTATCAAATTTTTGAAATCAGCTTCTTTAAATTAAGGTTCTAAATAATTTTTAATTTGTTTTAGTTATCAACTGTTTTTTTTTTATCATTAGAAGCAAGAATCATCAAATTTCTTAAATTTTAATAATTAAATAAATTTAACTCAATTTTTAAACTAAAATTTTACTCTTTTTGTATAAAGTCCTCTTTCAATTTTAGATATCTTCTTTCTTCATAAGTACTATTCATTATTTTCATTTGTGTATATCTTACTAAACCAAATATAGTTCCAAAAATACCACCGGCTACAGTTCCTATCATAAAATTAAGTAAACCATAATGTAATCTAAAAATCCCTCCAGATATTGCTTATTATAAACTAAAGTAACCTTTATTGATATTAAAAGGATTCTGTATAATACCTCCACCAATGCTGTAATCAAGAGGGGAGCTTTTATTTCGATAAGCCTGTATTAGCATTGAACTTCCCAAAATAATCCCCGAAAATGATGCAAATTTGAATGCAACTTTAGTTCCACCTTTGATAGTTTGTAAATAAAGATGATCCACAAATGCTCTCTAAATGTTTTATTTTTATTTACTTTTTATTCAAAAATTAGACATAATTACCGTTGCGGTTTTTTTGTCAGTATAAACACTTAATTGATTATTTCTTTTGAATTTTTCTAACGATTCGTTGCTTTCTAATATTGATCCCAAAATAAATCCTGAAACAGCAACTGATGCAAGAATCTGAAGATTTTCATTAAAATACTCATGACGCTCACCATTTTGTTCACTAAGAGTCAAATTATTAGAATTTATATAAAGCGAATTTTTTAAATAATATTTTTATCAAATATAATCTACAAATTTCATTTACTATAATTTTAGAAATTTAGAATCAATTGAATCAGCATGAATCAATTACAATTCTGGTTTAAGGTTGTACATAAGTAAGGTACTGTATCATCTAATACATTTTACAGAAACAAATTAAAAAACAAAGTAATTAAATCTTTTTATTTTTGATCTTAAATTTAAAATGCCATTTGCGAAAACTAAAAAAATTTCTTTTAGCCTAATAATCTAAAATTAAATAAACCTACAAGTTTGAAAAATTAAAAAAAATTACTCAATTTTCAAGAGTTCTTTGATTCTGTCGATTCCTCTTTCGTTTAAAAGATATTTTTCAATTTCATTCGTAACACTTTCTTCTTTAAGATTTTTTTTTGTCGATTGAATTGATAGAGATCGTGAGAATGATGGGAAAATTTTGTTTAACTTTTCGTAAATTATGCTAAAAAAATTGTTTTCCATTTCTAATAAAAAATCTCAATGCAATTAGTTTACAAAATAATTAAAAGATATTCTATTAAATTTGAAAAAACATTTAAGATTTACTTTTAGTGTTAATTAAATATTTTTAATTTCAAATAGATAAAATCAGTTCAAGATGCTTCACTAATTTTACCTGAAAAAATGTTGGAATGGCCTTATATACACATGATGTCGTTCAAGAATATGATTTTTTTGAAGGATTAGTAGTTCTTGCTGCGACATCTAACATTTAGAGAGTCTGAGCCCATCACCGCCGATTGGCCGTGTAGAGCTGTAGCAGCCGATTCCATTGAACTTAACTAAAGCCGTTTTAAAATTAGCGATTGACTTAGATTTCATCACATTTTCTGGCAACTTATTCCAATGCGGAACTACTCTGTTTGAGAAAAAAACATGCGCTTACTGCAGCTGCAAAATGAAAGATAATACTTTCAAAATTTTTAAAATGTTTACAAAAAAATTAATAAGGTTATACAGTTCTAGTTAATAATTATATTAATTAACAAGATTAACAAGAAATTTTATATTTAACAAGATAAAATAGACGAGAGACAATGGTCGGATTGATTTTTTTATTTTTTCTCAAATGAAATGAACTTCACTTTGAAATTATTTGAGAAGTAAATTCTGGAATTGTAAAAAACTAGTAGTAATTGGAGTATAAGAAACATTAATGAAAGAGTTTGAAAAATATCTCTAATCAATTTTTTAATCAATTTAATTAATTAATTCTTTATTTTTAATTTAACGTGAATTTTTTTATTTTCAGAGCAATCAAATTGGTATTAGAGTATATGTCGAGTGGCCGTAAATGTTAAATTAAATGACATCATGAAAAATTTAAACTTTAAAATTTTAAGTTTTTTATTTTATCTTTTTTATCACAATTATCAATTTATTTTCTTTTAGAATAATTTAATATTTATTACAGGAAAACAAATCCCTGATTTCTGTAATTACTTGATAAGTAAAATGATAAAAAAAATGAAACTTTCTAAGAAATATAATTCTTATTTAAAAGTTTATTTTTTTCCGATTATCTTGCCATTAATATTTAATTTTTTAAATTACATATATTGTATTAAAGTTTAAAAAAAAAGAAAAACAACAAGAAAACATGTAACAATAAGCTTTAATTCTGAGTTAAAATAAATTATTATCAATTCTTTTAGCGCATTATTGATGTTTTAAGATGAAAAATTATTTGATACTGAATTATTTTGGATAGTGTTAGAACTAGTTGAATCTATTAATTGACTTGAAAAATTGATTCCAAATATACATTTATCTCTTCGTTTTTTTTTTATTTCGGATAAACATTTAGGACAAAACCATTTTCCTTTTGGTGCTGAATTGAGTCCAACACAACTAAAGTGAAACCATTGAGTTTTACACTTGTAAAAAAAATTTTATAATTAAGAATTAAATTAAAGTCAAATTACCGATGAATTATCACACATAATCATGTCACCGTAAGATATATCTTTACAAATACAATAGCGTTCATTAGAATCTTCAGTATGATTCCATTCATCTTTCATTTGGCGATCATTAGAAAAATTGGCACGGGTGCTTTTTTGAGGTATTTTAAATTTATTCTCTGACTCAAAGCTTGAATGATCATCGTCTTCATCTTCAGTGCCTCCTAACCTATCTTCATCATCATATTCAATAGTATTTACACCATTTTCGCTGCTTGTTATTTCACTTTGTGTTTCGTTTGTACCATCATTTGTTTCATCATCAGTTTGGTAGGCATCGTTTTGTACGCTTTCCTCAATATCGAAATTTTCATCGTCATAATCGATATTTTTTATTTTTTTCAAACGATTCTTATCATTTTTTGCCTTCTTTTGTTTTGTATTAATTGAATTAACTTTTTTAAAGCTTGAACCAAAAGAATTCAAGACACTAGCAAAGCTTGTTTCTGGATTTGAAGTTGGTCGAATCGACGAAGAAATAGCTCGTTTATTTAAGTTTGATGTTGTTAAGGAGTTTTTTCGATTTAAGTTAAAAGAGACGCTATTCATGTTGGATGAATTCCAAGATGAAGAACTATCATCATCATCTCTACACAATGTATTAGGATTTAAAATGACGCTACTTTTTTCACTAATATTTGAATGTTTTCGCTTATGATTACTTTGAATGTTTGATTCGAAATTAGCTTTAGTGCTTAACATTAACTGCATCAAATCATTTGAAGATGATGGACACAAAGTAAAATCTGAATCATCAACTGCCTGATTGTTTAAATTATTAAATGTCAAACTGAGATTGGAATATGAATTTATTTTATTCAAACTGATATTCTCATTAAACGATTTTGAGCTTAGTTCTTGTTCAAGTCTAGATGTTATCCCAGCATGATCTGCTTCAAGTTCTAACTTAAATTTCTGTAATTCTTGATCTAATTTTTTTAAATATTTTTCAATCTGTTTTCATTAAAATAGTTTAATAAAAAATATTTTGAAAAAAAACTGAAAATTACCAAATCAAATAATTGGTTAGCTATTTGGATCTTGTCATCGGCATTTTCCAAAATTTTAATGTATTCCTTAAAATTATTTTGTTCATTTTAAAAGATTAATTTATACAAAAGTTAAGAAAATATTTTCTATTAAAACTGGATATTCTCAAAATAAAAAAAATAATTTTCTTCTTGTCAAATCAAATTTTTATTTACTTTTTTAATTTCTTCACCATTTTCATTTTTCCATTCAGGTTTTTGTTTCTTACACTGATGAAAAAATGATTCAACTCTTTCTTCAAGTCTATCCGTTTCATCTATTTCAAAATTTAATCAAAATTTTTATTTCAATAAATAAGTTTCAAATATTTTTAAATAAAGATATATCATACTTTGAATTTTTAGATCAAATTCTCTCATTTCAGTCAACTTTTCACGAAGTTCTTGTGGAAATGGTTCAATTACTAAAAAAAAACATTAAATAAAAGAATAAAAATAAGTGTTATCATATTACGTTCAAGAAAATCTTCAATGTATAGCATCTTAGAATATATTAATTTTAACGAAGTTTCTTTAATTTTTGTGTCCTGTTTAAACTATCTAAAAAACTCTAGTTATTTTTATAAGTTTAGAGAATTGAGAAAATTATGTAGAGTTAAAATTTTATAATAATTTTTTTTCATTATAATTGTTAGGATACAAAAATTTTTTCTTTTAATTAAGATTTAAATAAAAATGTCGAAACTAAATTAACATTTAAATCCTGGTATAGTAGTAGATTTTATATTTTCAATAGAATTTCAATAGTTGTAAAATCAATAGAATTTCTAGGATATAAAATAATCAATTTTGATACTATTAATGGGAAAAAATTGTCTTGTGCAGTTCGTTAACAATGTAAACGCTTTAGATATAAAGATGGAAATTTTCAAAATAATGTCAACTATTTTTCACAGCCAACCCGAATAAATGTCTTATTAATTTATTCTTAGAAGTATTTAAAAAATATCAACACTTTTTGTTTTATTTTTAAAATATTTTTTAATATTATTTTAATTGGAAGAATAGATGATATAACAATTAAAACATTTAGATTAAATAAAAACAGCAATTTTATAATATTATCAAAATAAGACTTAAAATTATTTCTTAATATTTGAGATAAGATTTATTTATCAGAAATAAAAAAATGAAAATAATTTATGCTGAATAAAAAAAAAAGCTTTAATGATTGCAAATAAATATTTTATTATCCGGTTTTGTTCACCAAATTAGCATAAATATTGATTGCACAATAAATTCTTCAACGCTCTTTTAACTTGAATATTTGTTTCAATAATACTAAAATTTTCGTAAATTAGAGCATTGGAAGTTTGGCAATTACTAAAAATGAACTAGAATGAGTAATTTATCTTCATAGGCTTTTTTTTTAACAACAATAATAAAAAATAAATATTAATTATGGTTGAAAATTATTTACATTGAGGTTCAAAAAATGTTTAGTTTATATGATACTAAATGTATTTTTATTTTCGTTTATTTTTAATGAAAATATACTCATTTTGATTAGATTTTTTTTGGTTATCGTTACAAGACAAATTTAAACTACTTGAGCCATAACAAGCTTCTAATAAAAAACCAAAATCATACAGGCGTTCCATTAATTGTACTAAACACAGATCGATGTTATATTCTTGAAAAGATAGTTTTGTAACATATCTCTGAGATTCTAAATAATTTCCTAAAAAATCAGATACAAAATTTTTATTGTCAAGTTGATCGGTCAGCAAATATTTTATGATTTTGCTGTGACCGCTTATTAAAACATTTTTCGGCTCTTCCATGCTGTTCACTATTACCATTTTAAAAGATCTATTTTTTTCTTTAAAAGTTTCCTCTATATCCATTAGGTCTTCACAATGATGTTGTATTTCTTCATCAGTGGCTTTGGTAGTTGATTCTTCGTCTAGACTAGAGTTGGATGTTTTGCTTTGATTTTGGTCAGAAATGTTAGAATTTGATTTTTCATTAATATTACTAAATCTAGAACCTTTGAATGCAGAACGCAATATTAATGCTGTTTGCTTTGCTTTCGACATTTGACTAAGATCTATACAGTCTATAGAGTTGGAGCTTTTCCTAAAGGCATCTTTGCACAGTCCTAGTCTTTTTTTTGAATCAATTATATATTCTAGCTGTTTTACCATGTCATTTAATTCGTAATATTTGGCTTCATTCAGCAATGTATCAAAATCATCAAAATTATCAGGCAAAGTCAAAATATTAGTTCGCATATAATTTAAAATATGTCTGAACGATTTTCCGTCTCGGTCAATAAAATAATGCTGCTTTAGAGTATCAAGCACAATTGGAATAGTTCCATTGAACATTTTACTAAGCTTTGATTCAGAAAATTTGGTGAGTGTTTCAAGAGATGAGGTATAAATACAGCCACCAACATCTATATGTACAGGGGCATTATCCATGGACAGACATGCAGCGCGGGGAATGCCACATTTGTTTGAAGCAGAAAATGTTTGATTATTAAAAGTTGTAATCAATGAATTGGCAATATTTACTGAAGTACATGATGATTGAGATGATACAGAATTAGAAGGTGAAATGACCGGTTGAATACTTGGTGAGGCTGTACATTGATTATTTGCAGGCAATTGCTTATTGATTGTACTATTACTATTATTGTTCTCCATTTTAATTTGTAATTCAGCTGATTCTTCTGTTTGGTCTTTATCAAATTCCTCTTGAGTTATCTTATTATCTAATTGATGTTCTTGGTGATTTGAAGGATCTGATTGAATTGAATCAACTGTAATCGATTGAGAGAGAAATTCTTTCTTGAAATGTTTGGATTTTTGATGTTTTTTCCTTAAAAAGTAGAAAAAAATTAAAAAAAGAATTACACATATTTAAGCTTCATGTGAAAAGCTTAGTAATAATAATTTATTAACATTCTAGACAACCTAGGATTGTCAATTCACAAATTTGATTCATTTCAAAGCAAAAAGTCTAGTAAGTTTTCAATATTACTGAAAAAATAATTGCTAAGTAAGCCAGCCCAAATAGTCTGCGCATTTCTTCAACTCCATTTTTTAAGTCGAAACAAAAGCATCCAGAAAGAAAAAACTATAGCTTTCATTTATTCTCTTTATGTGTAAACACAGAGAAAATTCGGCGTGTAATTGCTAAAACTTTGAATAAACAGTATATTGCAAACATTTGCTTCTTAGTCAACTAGACGTCTCTCAATTTTATCAACTCGTCTATGAATATTTTGAAAAATGTCTAAAAATAGAGAAAATCTTAACTTGAAATTTTTCCTCTTTTAAAGCTAATTAGCTACGTTTATTACTAATGGCTTAACGTTCAATATTAATATTCAAAATGATTTTAACATTGTTGAACTTTTTAAAATATAACTGGACTCAATTGATCTTGAACAAATTTTCTTCATGAAAACGAATATTTTCTTCTCAACTACATATAAAAACTTGAAAAAAAACTCTTTCTTTAATTTCTATTTCTATAGCTAGCTTGTAAAATTTAGCATTAAAAAAATATTTTAATAAAATTTTGTTTGAATTTATTAATTGATTTAATTATTTAATTTCAACTTAGATCTTTCTAATAAAACATTTTTCTACATCTATTCTTGAACAAATCTAAAAAAACAAAATTTCTTTATTTTAAAAAGATTTGTTAGTGATGAGTGGTTTTTCGGACAAATACAGGCTTAATCGTAAATTATTTATCTTCTTAAAAAAAAAGTTGTGACGAAAAAAATTATTTGGAAATTATTTGCAAGTACTTAGACTTAATAAAAATTAGTGCTTTTACTTACGGTATGTAAGAATGATTGGAACTTAGTGCACAAGGACTATTTCTACTATTGTTTACATGATTAGGATTATTGGAACTAGTGGAATTTTTTATATTGATAATAGGTGATTGATTCTGATGATTGATTGCTGCATTCATTTGGTTGGGTAAAAGTGGTGAGATTTGATTTGAAATTAAAGATTTATTTGCTTGAATAAAGTTGTTATTCAAGCTTAAACGATTTGAAGTCAAATGATTGACAAGAGCTTGTTGATGAGCTACCAAATTAGATGCTAAATGAGTTTGTTGATTACGATGATGATGATGATGATGATGCTGATGTTGAGGATACATTGACAAATGATGATTCATTTGATGGCAATTTGAATTAAAATGATTTTGAATAGATTGTACACTAGGACCGAAAAATTCTTCATCACACTCAACACGTTCAGTCAAAGACGAAAGTGGTCTTTTTCTTTGATTCATTTGTTTGTTTGAGACCTGATTGAATGTATTTCCTAGATTTTGATTGTTTTGTTGAGCAGAAAGAGCTTTTGCCAGCAAATAATTGGAATTCATGAGTGATTTGCTTGAGCTGTTGATTAAGCTAAATTCTTGAAATTGCTTATTCAGATTTAATTGTCTCAAAGGGTTTAAATAAGGCGAAGTATTTGACTGTGGTGTAGAATGCAGATAGCCCAATGATAGTGATTTAGAATTTAAGTATTTGGAATGATCCGCCGGTTTTTCATAAGCTTCATCACTATTCTTACTCTGACCTATTAATGGCTCACCATTTTTCATATCTTCATTTATATTCTCATCATCATCAATGATTTCGTCCATGTCGTCATAATTCTCGTTATCAGTATTTGATTTCATTCTACATGAATTATTGTGGTCATCACACTCGACGTCATTCAGAGAAGTGTTTTCATTTTCGTCGTCATGTTCAATTTTTTGGGCATAAGTTTCGGACAAAATTTGTGAATTATTGAGAATATTTTGTATTGAGGGAGGCGTTGATGCCGATGAAGATGAGTATGATCCGTTGGAAGATTGGTACGATTGACTAGTTGTTTTAGATTTATTTGCTTGAATTTTTTGAGTCGGTTTTGTTACGGTAGGCTTTGGATTATCGTTGAAAGAAATTCGTTTGTGTTCGTGTTCACCACAACTGTAAACCATGACTGTTGAATCATTGTTGTTCGGAAAAAGAGCATAAATAACAGCTGGACATCGGTGATATCCTTTTTTGATGCGGTAATTGCAGATGTAATAATACTTTTTGCCAGCATTTGTCATGCTATTACGCTTATGAACCCAAGTGAAATCGGTTTCATTATTTGAGAGCCATGTTTGGAATGTTTTCGAGTCGGACAAACTAGTCAAGTATTCGTAGGCTTGATTCGCTGATCTTTTTCGAATTTTATTAGGCGTTTTTTGTTCTTGAGACGCAAGAATTATTTGGTTGCTAAGATTTGTTTGAAAACCACTATCGTCATTTTTGTTTTCTGCTTCTTCAATCAGTTGATTTGGCTCGTCTTCATAATCCTCACAGTTAGCCTCGAAATCTAGACTTTGTTTGGAATAATATTGATTTCTTAAACTGCTCAAATACTGTTGATGTTGATGCATTTGTGATAGGGAATAATTTTGTAAATTAGGCGGCAAGTGATGTTGGCTTAATGGGTTCACATTCAACTGATAATTATGACTAAGGGCCGATGGAAAATGAACATTCGCTAGTTGATATTGACCACTCGTCGGACTAAACGAATAGTTGATTTTTTGTTCAGACGAGGACGATTGAGACGAGGACATGGGCTAATGTTCATTAAACTAGATGGAGTATCAATTCTATTATTAGATAATTTCATTAATATTTTCTTTTCAATAAACTTTTCGTTTAAAAGAAAAAAAAGGAAAAAAAAAAGAAAAAAAAAGAAAAAAAAAGGAAAAAAAAGGAAAAATGAGTGAAAAATCTAAATTATAGAAGATAAACTTATTTGCCAAAAACTCGCAATTTTTTCTATTTTTGATTATCCTAAATAATTAAAATATAATTTAAAATTTGATAAATTTCAAATAGGTAAATAAAATGAGGTCACGATTGTGATAATGCGACTTTTTTTTCTTTTTTTTTCGAGCATTTTACCAGTCTTCTCTATATCTAAACTTGACAATCAAAAATTAAACTAGTAAATTTAAACGAATATTCTTATCAAAAACCAAGCACATTTCCATAAAAAATATCGAGTTTTGCCAAACAAGGCTAAACTTTAGCTTCTTTGTTCGTATAAAAATTATCTCGAATACAATTTAGTATTTAATACAAGAACTGAAAACAAATTTTAGAGAATCAAAATGAAATTGAAGCCATTATTTTGTCATATTTATTTAATTTTTTCTTTGATTTTTCTTTTCATTCGTTAAGCTAAGAAGAAGCTAAGTAAGTTACCATTAGCACAAGTGTTCTTGAATCTAGTGATCTAAATATAAAAGCAAAATAGCAAAACACGCTGCTACCCAAAATTTTACCACCCACCCCTTCAACATGAAAACTGCGCTTTTTAGACTACCCCTTTTTTAGTTGCATTCACATCTTTCTTCGAATATAACATCATCTAACAAACGAGCGAAAAACCATCAACAATAGAAATTTTAATTGGGCAAATGTAAGTTTTTAACTCTAGAGCTGCAACTAAATGCGAAAAATTAAGCAAATTCTATATTATGAAATAAGTTGCAAACTTTTTCAATCTTAACTTCAAAAAAAAAAAACAATTGATTTTATGTTTCATTCTATTCTCTCTTTTTAAGAATCCACAGGGAGAAAAAATTTCTCAACACTAAAATCGAAAAAACTACATTTGCGTTAATTAGATTTGACTACTAGTTAAACTTTGATTAATTGATTAATTTTATTTAACATAACCCCAATGTTCAATTTTGGAAATGTACAGGAATACTGACTTTATTTTGATTTTTAAAACAATTTTTTTGGTTCTAAAATATTTTTGTTTGAAAAAAATTAAATCGAAAAAATTTTGTAAATTTTTATTTTCTTCTTAATTAACATAATAATTTTGATTTAGTTCTTTTCCATACTCAAGCATTTTTCAAATAATTATTACAGAAATTAAAATTCAAAATTTGCACACCTGGTTTTAAGGCTAATTTACTGAACCCTTCATAGATTGATTATTTATTAAAATTTTAGCCATATCTAAATTCAACATGAATATGTTTAGAAGTTTAATGTTTAATTATTTAAAATTAAAGGATGTTTTCAATATGAACTAATAATTTAAAATTCATTTTTTCAAATCGAACAAGACAAATTCATGCACGTTATATTAATCTTATTTCAATAGGAATAATATATTTTATTGATTTTTTCCAAAAATTCTATATTCAGAAATAGAATTTTTTTATCTTATTTTATTTTCAATAATTTAATAAGTTTTCTAAGTCCATTTTCTAAAAATTATTAAATAACCATATTAATTATTAATTTTTTTTGAACCTATCTTAATAAAAATTATAAATCAAAATTTAAAATTTTATTCAATTAAGAAATTATCTGAAAATTTTCTCTGATAAAAATCAATTAAAAAATTAGAAAGATAAGGTAATTATGTAATAATTTAGTTGAAACAAAAACATTTAGTGCTTTATATACTTTACTTATTATTAAGAAAATGATTATAAGTTTCTTTTTTTATTTTAATTTCTATTTCAAGATTTTTTAAGTTATAAAAGATTTATTTACTAGAAAAAAGTTTTTTTTTGTTTTGTTTAATTTAACAAAATTATTTTCATAGAAATCTGAACTGTAACCATTTACAATCTAAATCATTTATCAAAAAGATTTGAAATTATACAAGACCAAATAATGCTTTTTTCTAGTAAATAAATCTTTTATAACTTAAAAAAATCTTGAAATAGAAATTGAAATAAAAAAGACACTTATTGTGGCGTTAAAAAAATCTCCATCATTTTTTTAATGATTTTCTAAAGTATATAAAGCGCTAAATATTTTTTTCAACTGAAATATTACATAATTTTAGGTGAATACTTCTAAAATTGTCTTTTTAAAATCACTATGAACTGTTCTAAAATAATTTATTCGCTTAAGTTTGCAATTTAAAGACATCTTTCTAATTTTTTTTTGGTTTATTTTAGAAAATATTAGATTTTTTTATAATAAATGATTAATAAAGAAAAAGTATGAAAATGAAAGAAAGTGATTTTGAAAAAGGATTACATTTAAGGAGCCATTCGAAAATTAGATTATTTAAGGAATTTTCAAATAATTCATTTGTTTTTGATTTTATTTGAAATTATTTTTACAAAATAAAATATCTTAGAACTTTTGGATCTGATTTGAACAAAAAATGTAATGGACTAAAATTAAAAAGGTTATAGACTGTTATTATAGCAAAATTCAATAAACCGATGAAAAATATTTCAAAAAAGCTATTATACCAAACGTCCATAATTTTACGTTTTTTGAAGTAAAAGTTATTTTTCTTGAATTTTTTTAAATAAATTTGCTTCAATGAAAATCATTTGAATTAGCTAAGTAAATAAAGAAGATAAAGTAGTGATTGCTTCAACTAATTTCGTATAAAATTCACCCCAAATAAACGACAAATGAAGCAATCAAAGAAGTAAACATCAAAATTTAAAAAATTAATTTCGATTAAAAAACCAAAAGATGATTAAAATTATTGTAAGTTTATTTTCTAAATAAAAATTATCCTGTTGTACTATAAAGAATTAAGAGTTAAGAAAATGATTTTTAAGAAATTACTCTAATATTCGAATATTTTAAGTTGAGAGTCGGGAAAATTAACAAAATTTTTAATTAAAATTTATAGAAAGATTTTTTAGTAAAAGCTCATAAAAAAGTTTAATTCTGTTCTGTGCACTTACAAGTGTTTTTTAAGTGATTTTTGTAATAATATTTTTATTTCTTTAAGTTAGAGAATGAATCAATAATTGTTTTAGACATATTTTTCAAATTCTTTGCTTAGTTTAATTAGTTAATATGAATCAATCTTAAATAAAATTTTGAGAATGTGTGAAATAAAGAAAAAAATGGCAACAAAAAAATCAAACTTAGAATTTTATTCGAAAAATTATATTAGAATAAAAATAAAAACTTGAACACAAAAGATTAAAATTTTTAAAAATCGAATATCGTCCTTGTTAAAAATTCAAATCACACTACCACTTTTGATGTCATAAAAAAATACCTAAATTCTCCTTATTCTATAGAGCGAATGATTTTCAAACTTTCAAAGATTTGATTCTTTAATAAGGAAAAAAAACAAGTGTAAAATCTAACTGCTTATTTTACTTATCTTACTGGCTGGTAAAAAACATGCTTTTCTTTGTTTTATAAAAAAAATTGAATTAGTAGACTTGTTTTGCCCATGTTCAATGTTTCTTAATGCAAGATATTTAGTTCATTAGTTTTTACTGAGTCTCACTTACTAATGAATTTCAAAATTGGATAAAAGAATTTTTTAAAAATGAGCTCAATTTTGGAATTGAGCTCATTACAAAATTTTTGACATGCTACATAATTTTTATAAAATTTTGTTTTAACATGATCTTTTTCCACCCATAAAAAATTTTGAATTCTTTTCATGAGTTTTCACAAAAAGATTTTATGGTTGTTGCCAAAATAGCGATTTAAATTAATCGAGTTAGATAAGGATGTAAAATTAAAAATAAAAATTTATTTATTTTTCAAATTTTAACGTGAAATCTCATAATTTGGGGTAAATTTACTCAAATTTTAGAAAAATCATCGTAATAAATCAATATAGTATCAGGTTTAGCAAAAAATATAAAAAACGCACAATTAACATCCTTTTTTATTTAAAAATGTATTTTTAAAATATAACAATAATTTAAATAATTTAAGTTAAGTTAATTCAGAAACTTAATGTCAAAATGAAAAATTTGATTTTAAACTTCAAAGATTAGGCAATTAAAGAGATAATAATAAAAAACAAAAATCTATCAATAAAATTTCTAAATTTTTTATTTAAAATCTAAATGCGATGATTTAAAAATTTTATCTAAAAGCTTTAAATAATGTAAATAGTTTGAGAATTTTGAAAAGACCCACCCATTGTTAAAATGTTAATTTAATTCGTTTTTCTATATTATTTTTTTTCTCTTGAAAATAAAATAAAATGCTAAGTATCATAGGAAATATACTTTTTCATTTGATATAAATAATTTTTTAATATTTGAGCTGCTTCAAGCGAAAAATTTACACAATTTTATATTTTTTTTCAATTAATTTTAATTTTCATTAATTTAAAATTAGATTTAATATGATTATTAGTCAAGTTATTCGAAATACAATACGATCCAAGTATTTGGCTAATACTGGATTAAATTCTATAAAATTGAGCTCTGTTTTCAACTCTACCAGAAATTATACTCAAGGTTTAAGTCCAAGTGTTATTAACTCCTTGAAAGTCAAGAATGATTTAAAAGAGAAACGAGATGGTGCTTTTTTGGGTGGTGGTCAAAAAAGAATTGATCAACAACACAAGAAAGGGAAATTAACTGCTCGTGAGAGGATAAAATTACTTTTAGATGAAAATAGCTTTGTGGAATATGATGCTTTTATGGAACATAGATGTACGGACTTTGGCATGAATAAAGAAAAGTATCTTGGAGATAGTGTGGTAACTGGCAGAGGTTTAATAAATGGCAGAACGGTTTTCATATTTAGTCAAGATTTTACTGTTTTTGGAGGTAGCTTATCGAGTGTTCATGCCAAAAAAATATGCAAAATCATGGATCAGGCGATGGTTGTAGGAGCTCCGGTAATTGGGCTAAATGATTCAGGAGGAGCTCGAATTCAAGAAGGCGTTGAATCACTAGCAGGATATGCTGATATTTTTCAGAGAAATGTTATGGCTAGCGGAGTGATTCCTCAAATTTCTTTAATTATGGGGCCTTGTGCTGGTGGCGCAGTTTACAGTCCTGCACTAACTGATTTTACGTTTATGGTAAATGATACATCTTATTTGTTTATAACAGGTCCTGATGTTGTTAAGTCAGTAACAGGAGAAAATGTGACACAGCAGGAATTGGGTGGAGCTAAAGTTCATACTCAGCTTAGCGGAGTTGCACACTTGGCTTTTGAAAATGATATTGATGCTTTGATCCGTCTTAGATCATTCATTAACTTTTTGCCTCAGTCAAATCGCGATGAATCACCAATAAGGAAATCTGATGATCCCGCAGACAGAATTGTATTGAGTCTGGATCAATTGGTTCCATTAGACAATAGTGCGGCCTATGATATGAAAGAAATAATTCTAGCAACCGTTGATGAAAGAGATTTTTTTGAAATAATGTATGATTATGCCAAAAACATCATAGTGGGATTTGCTAGAATGAATGGTAGAACTGTTGGAATTGTAGCAAATCAACCAAAAGTTGCAGCTGGATGCTTAGATATAAATTCATCGGTTAAAGGAGCTAGATTTGTAAGATTTTGTGATGCATTTAATATACCAATAATTACTTTTGTAGACGTGCCAGGTAATAAAAAAGTTATTAAAAAATGTCAAAAATAAATTCATCATATTTTTCAAAGGATTCTTACCTGGAACTGCTCAAGAGTATCATGGAATTATAAGGCATGGAGCTAAATTACTTTATGCTTTTGCTGAGGCAACTGTGCCAAAAATAACGATTATTACTAGAAAAGCATATGGAGGTAAATAATTTCAATTTTGACAAAATTTATCTATTTATTATAACTATTTTTTTTAAGGTGCATACGATGTAATGAGCTCAAAACATTTAAGAGGAGATTGCAACTATGCATGGCCTACTGCAGAAGTAGCAGTAATGGGAGCCCAAGGAGCAGTTAAGATAATTTTTAAAGGAAATAAAGATATTAACGAAAAAGAAGCAGAATATATTGAGAAATTTGCCAACCCATTTCCGGCTGCTTCACGAGGTTTCGTCGATGATGTAATTGAGCCCAAAATGACAAGAAAAATAATTTGCCAAGATTTAGACCTTCTGAGTACTAAAAAATTGAAAAACCCAAAGAAAAAACATGATAATTTGCCTCTTTAAAGAAACTTTGATTAAATCTGAATGATATAGATTACACGATTAAAAGTCTTTAAAAGTGCTTTAGAAATAAAATTTCACATTCAAAATTTTTTGTTTTAATCCATTAAATGTTCTTAATTTCAAATATATTTTTTACTAATATATAAAAATGAAAATAATGATATTTTTTAGCGCGTAGAAATTATTAAAATTTTTAATTAAATTTTAAAATTTTTAATTTTTAAGCATAAGCAATAATAATATAAATATTTTTGATAAATTTAATCAAAAAAGAGGCTAACGAAAATTTGTCAACGTGTGAATATAAGTCTAATTTGGACTCTATTGGATTTCCTTATTGATCCTTAATTTAGTTTCTAATTATAGTTTTTATTCTTAAATTATCACTGGTTGCAATATAAAATGAATATGTGTAAAAAGAGTTATGTTGTATTGTGTTGGGGTGGTTCGTTTTGATTGTAAATGAAAATTTTAATTCTAAATCAGTCTTTTGACATTGTTAGCTATGACTTAAACAGGACACAGAACGCGCTCTACAGGATTAATATAAGGGTCGATCAACATCTTTTAACTCGAATTTTGGGGTCAGAATTAAATAATTTGAAAAATCAAAATGAATTATGGATTTTTGCAAAACATTTTTTTCCGAAAAAAAACTTAATTAAATGACAATAAAATTTTATAATCCGATTCTTGAGTGTCGAAGTTCAACCTCTTTTTCGATTGTTCTTGTGTTTTGTTATAAAAATTACTTTTTCAATCAAAATATCAAAATGTAAAATTAATTATTTGATAGACATTAGAATATTAATTACACAAAATAAAGTAAAATACACAACCGTATTCCCTTTTTCGACATTACAGTCTCATTAGAAACATAGCTTTGAGGCATGCAACAACACCATCTCGCTAATGTTGTAACATTCTTAATCTAAACCTCATGGTTTAAAGATGTTTTTTTAAGCCTTGAGTCTGCATTAAAATCAAGTTTTTAAAATTAATACAACATTAAAGCTTGAGATTTTTGTATAAAATAAAAAAATTTTTTAATTTTACATTTGATTCAGCGTTATCAATTAAATTAAAGGAAAAATTGGAAAAATCTTCATTTTATTTTTAATTTTCTAATTAAAATATAAAAAAATAGATTTTCGACACTACATATTTCATTTTCTGGTTTAAATTAGTCAATTTTTTTAAAATTATAAAAGAGCAAAATAATTAACAGCAATTATTTAAAAATATTTTTTTTTAGAATATTTGAAATTGTTAAACTTTGAAAAATTTAATCTAAGTTTAAATGTTAATTATTTTTTGCTTAAATTTTAAAACTTAAATTTTCTTATAATCGTTTTTTCTTATTTTAACTTGAAAAATTAAAATGAAATCAATGCCAACTTTTCAATTTAGTTCATTGGACAAATCATTTTATTTTCACATTCAGAAGGCTATCAAAAAGCTACAAGGAAATTATGATACATCAAAAGTAACTCTAACTTATCGATTATTTAAAATTTAAAACATTTCTTCCAAAATAGATTTATTCCAGTTCAGCAACTCATTTAATTGTTGATAAAATAGTCTGTACAGAAAAAATTCTTTGTTTTATCGCCGCTGGAAAATGGATTGTTACTCAGACATATATTAAAAATTGCTTAAAAGAAAGCAAATTTTTAGATGAAACTTCTTTTCATGTAGCTTTCAAGTTTCCTAAATCGAAACTAGCTCAAATATCTTACAAGTAAATTTAATAAAATTAAAATTTAATATAAAATAATTAAAAAGATGGATGCAAACAATAAATAAAAGCCAACATGATTATCCTTTTTATGGATGGGATGTTGCAATAATGGTTGGCTGTTCAGAAAAAGCTTATGCCTTATCAAGGTTTATAAAATAAATTACTAAGTTTTTTTCTACGCTAAATATTTCTAAAGAATAATACGAGCTGGATGTGGAAATTTTGCATGTCTTGGTAATACAAATCGTTTTAATCGAAGTTTCTCTTCAAGATTTACTTTAGTAATTTACGATAATGAGACAAAATCAAAAGCAATTGAATTTGCTCAAAATTTCAAAATTAAATACTATCCATTCCAATGTATACCCGATTATTTGATTCAAGTAATATCATTCATTTTTTTAAAACTCTAAATAATTCAAAAATTATAAGGGAATTAAAAGTGATGGTCCAATTCTGTCTTTTGAATACTATGAAAATCTAAATTTTTCACGTAAGAAAGAAATAATATTTTACCATTAAGAGATGGTAAAATATATTTAAATTGAATCTATTATGGAACTGATTGACAAAAAAAAACTTTGATTGTTTCTTTCCTTATCAGTCAATATCAGTTTACAAAAAAAAATTATACTATTATAAAAAATTTATAAGACTTAAAATTTTTAGCTCATATGTTAACCACAAATAAAGAAAATAAAGGACCAAATACTTACAAAAACATTGGATTATCGATTAAACACATTGACCAAAATTTGAATAAATTTTTCACTTTTCTATCAAAAAGCAACAAAAATTCTAACGAAACGGTAATTTTTTTTCTTTGAAATAAAGTGTCAATTTAACCATCATTGAATCTGATTGTAAATTTCAAACTTTTCTTGCAAGCTTAATATAGTTAGTGAGGCAAAAATTTGTTTAGCACATTGAAAAATTTAAATTTAAACATTAAATTAAACGTATTTCATTAATTAAAATAAATATTAATGAATTGATAGAGTTAAAAAAATCAAACGATTATCTATGCTGAAAAAAAAAATTACAAAATCAAATATTCAGGACTAACAATCACAATAATGTCTATAAAATCTTAGAGATTTGACTCTAAAAAATCTAGAAAAATTGTTTAGTTTAAATAAAACATCAAATAAAATGAAATAATTTTTTAATATTGTACTCAAAAGATAATTCATGAATTCAAAGCTTTATCATTTTACAGAGATAAAATTACAACATTTTATCCCAAAATAAGGTAATCATCTTGAGAGGGTAAATTGTTTTGGTTTGATTTTTGTGAATCGTCTATTTCCACTTTCAGAATTAATATTTTGGAAAAAATTTCGGTAAATTAAAAGCAAGGAATTCAATTGATTAGAAACCTCAATTTAGGTTTATCAGTAAATAATTTTGATCTCAAAAGTTTAATTAAATGATTGAATTTGTTTAATAAATTAATAATTTGGTAATAGAAATATTTGGACTCAGCAATCGATGATCATTTCATGAATCTTTGGTCAAACAAAGCATATTTGGAAGCATTTTTCATGCTTTCAATCACTGAGACAGATAAACTTCCATCTACTGGTTTAATGACTGAACTTGTTGATTTTTTACTCGTAAGATCCTATTTTTCTTAAAGTATCGTTTATATTTTACAATTTATTTAAGAGTAATCCTAATAGAATAAAAAAAGAATTGAAGCTTAAATCGAATGGATTTCAAACAGCTGATTCAATTTACACTTATCTTTATTTTAAAGTTTTGTCATATTTGACATTGAAAATTCTGAATTTTCCATCTTTAACAGATGAACGTTATAAATATTTTCAAGAAATTTTTCAGAATTTAATTTTAGAGTTTAACATGTAAATTTTCACAATTTTATTTTTATTTAAACAACACAAAATCAATGCTTAATATTTAAAGGTCTGAAATCACACAAATAGAGAAAAGAAATACTGTCGATATTGTATATTTGATTTGTATTCATGATTTTTTAATGTATTTTTGATAATTTATTTTTAAAAACTTAATTTTTAATCAATTTAAATTAAAAGGATAAATTGTAATGTTTTAAAAAAACCAAGTCTGATTCAAAGTATGAAACTCAATGATTCAAAAACTTTTATGAATTTAATTCAAGCTGTATTGAACGATAAAAAAGTAAGTAAAGAAAAAATCTTTTTATACAGTATTGGATTTAGTCAATTTTATGATCATTTTAATATTTTTTATCAAAAAAAATCAAGAAAAAAATTAAATTTTAAATGATTTTAGAAAATCTACGTCAATAGGTCATGATTACGGTTGAAATTTTAAAAAATATCAGCTATCATATCAATGAATTATGAAATCGAGTAATTAATTAAAAAATCTAAATAATAAAAGTGATTTAATGTTGAATCATGTATAATCATAATTATTGATAACAGTTATTATTTTATACTTATTTTAGAAAAATTAAAAATACATATTCTGATTAATTTGATTAATTCAAAAGTTAATCATGCAATTGACAAGATCCGATATTTTATAAAGATTTTTTATTCCTTTACTTCCATGTATTTAATAATTTTTTATTAGCCAGTAGATAGTGTTTTAATCAAGATATTAGAAATCTTAGCATTCATTAATTGTTGCTTGGAAGAGTCAAAATTGTATTTAAAAATTCAAAAGTGCTTTAAAGAAATATGCTCAAGTGATTTTATTACAGAGAATTCCATAAGAAATGTATTTATGTCATCTATCAGTGAATAAAATAGTAGCTGAATGAATCTTATAATAAACATAAACTTGTTTTTAAATAAAGACTAAATAATTTTGATAAATAATTTATTATCTCAATTTTGCAAGAAATTAGTTGATTTAATTAATTATTAGAAAAAAATAAATCGGATCTTTGATTTAATCAAATAAAAAATTGAAAATTTCTTGGCATTTGGATGATAGGGCAGTCTAATATATTAAAATTTTTATTTGATCAATAGTTTCCTTCTGAAATTGAATCGAAGCAACTAAGTTTCCGACAAAAATTCAGACAATAAGCTATTTATTTTAATTGTTGATTTTAAGCTAGAACGGCTTCTCTGAATTCGAAGTTGACGTCTTTGCCGGTCAATTTTTTATAAATTGAAGCGAACGTGTCAACTTTGTGCTCAACGGTTGTTTGTTGAGATTTGTCCAAATGCACTTTTATTAATCTAGAGCCATCTAATTTGATACGGACACGCTTGCCAACAATTTCAGCTGGATAAACCAGATCATTTAAAGCAGCTTCATGTACACATGTTAAAGTACGGCTTCTTGGTCTTTTTTGCTTTAAGGGATTTCTGGATTTTCTATTCGGTTTAGGTAATATTTTTCTCTAAAAAGATTTATTTTTATTTTTATATTTGTAAAATAATAAGCATCTATTAATTACTTGAGCAATGATTACAAAGTGCTTGCCAGTAAACTTTTTTTCTAATTCTCGAATTAATTTTGGCTGAATTTTTTGAAAGCTTTTCAATTGTGGGACTGGCACAAACATGATAATAGCTCTCTTGCCACCAGCAATATCAACTTCTCGAGCGCCAGTGATATGAAGTTCTCTTAATTGAGCTTTAATCTCACTTGTTGCTTCTAAGTCTAGCAAGGTTTGAGCTACTTGGCTTTCTAGTTCTGAAGGTTTTTGATCACCTGCTTTAACTAACTTAGTTGTAGCTAACATATCGACAAAATTCTAACGACCAGCTTCTAAAATTATAAAAAAATGATATCAAAACAAAAAAATTAAACCAAGAATATTAAATTAATCGATTAAAAAGGATATTTTTTCTCAATTTTAGAACATCATTTTAAGGATGCATTTATTTTCTTTAAATTTGTACATTCATGAAAGATGAATTTATGCACAATTAAAGCATATACAGAATAATGGGTTTATTTTAAATTTTTTAAAATCTTTTTAGTTCTTGCATAGATGCATTACTTAAAAAAATTCTTTATAATGCCTCGCTGCAGATATGATTTATTTTCAAGTGCAATTTTGTTAAAATAAATTTGTCTCAATATAATTGGAAATTACATCGTTTTTTTAATTGTCTTAAAATTTTTTTATACTTTAAGAATAAACTTTAAGTGAGATTTAGAATCATTATTTATTTCTAACGAAAGGAAATAAACGTCCACTTTTTTAGAAAATTAATATCACGTGTATTTTGTTAAGAATATATTTTTGTATAAGATTTATTATCAGTTTATTTTCCTTTTTTATATTCAATAAAATATTTATAAAATAATAAATAATTTCTAATTTAATCGTTGGATTAATGAAAAAGTCTAAATTAAAAATTAATTTTTTTTTTGCTTTAATATTTTAACATAGTGATTTTTATTTTAAGAAAATGATTGATAAGTGATTATTTGAATCTTAGATTAATTCTTAAAAGAATTTTGTCATTAATTTACCAATTCAACATTAAAATAATGAATGTTTTGTAGGCAAATCTATTTTTTTTACATAATCTATATTAATTGAACATTTTTTACTACACATTAAGAAGAAATGAAAAATTTATTTAAAAATAAAAATAATAAGTTCAAATACTAATTTGATAAAAATATTTCGGAAATTTTCATAAATAATTAAGTTTTACGTAAATTAATGAAATTCTTGCGAAAAAGCTTTTTGCAAACATCAGAAAAAGTTATGAAACTAAATTTTCAAAGAGTTTTTTATAATTTTTCTATTGCTATCTTTTTCACATTTTTGGGTTAATTATTATGACTTTAGAACTCTTTATCAAAAAATTATAAATAACAAATGATACATTTTTTAATAACTTTTCTTATGATTACTTATAATTACTCTTTTGCGGATAAACAAAATTTATCTATATAAATATCAAAATAGCAATATTGAACAGATGAAGAAGTCAAGATTGATTATCGTTGGAAATAATTGAGAAAATTATTTTATGTTTAAATTCCTTGCAAAAATGAATATTATTGCTAATTAACAACTATTTAACCATTATTGAGATGATCATAATTCCATTTTAAAAATCAAGAAGTAAAGAGTGGTTTATCTCAGGCAGAATTTAATTTAATTATTTTTAAAAGGAAATTTTATTCCAAATAAAATGGAATAATTTGGAATAAAATTTAATAAATTTATAAATTTCTTTCTTGATGATCGACAAAATTTATCCATAAAAAAATCAAAATAGTCATATTGAACAGATGAAGAAGCCAATATTGATTTATCATTGACAATAATTGAACATAAAATTTTTTAAATAGCTTTAAGTTGATGTAAATAAATAAAATTTCATCGCTTTTGGATCATCATAATGCCATTTTTAAAATTCAAGAAGTAAAGAATGGTTTATCTCAGGCAGAATTTAATTTAATTATTTTTAAAAGGAAATTTTATTCCAAATAAAATGGAATAATTTGGAATAAAATTTAATAAATTTATAAATTTCTTTCTTGATGATCGACAAAATTTATCCATAAAAAAATCAAAATAGTCATATTGAACAGATGAAGAAGCCAATATTGATTTATCATTGACAATAATTGAACATTAAATTTTTTAAATAGCTTTAAGTTGATGTAAATAAATAAAATTTCATCGCTTTTGGATCATCATAATGCCATTTTTAAAATTCAAGAAGTAAAGAATGGTTTATCTCAGGCAGAATTTAATTTAATTATTTTTAAAAGGAAATTATATTCCAATAAATTAATAAATTTCTTCCTTGCTGATTGACAAAATTTATCTATACAAAGATCAAAATAGTAATATTGAACAGATGAAGAAGCCAATATTGATTTAAGATTTGCAAAAGTTGAACAATTTTGTAATTTTAAAAGTCAAATTTGATAATTTTGAACTAATGAGTTAAACATCTAGTTACTATTTTTTTTTAAATTTCTAATCCGAAAATATGTAAATTATTTTGTTTTATCTTGTTTTTCAATGATTTATTGACATTAAATTATATGTTTATATGACCATAAATTTGGGTTATTGAATTAATACTCGTCTATGCTCAGAAAGATAATAAACAAAAATCACGTTTATTACAAATGGTGCCAACTGAACGTTTAATTATATATTTTAATTAAACAAACTCAAATTATTCTACAATTAAAACAAATAGTACACGAGGTACGTAAATCAAATAGGTAAATCTTATTTAATCGTCACTAATCAGAGTGATACTGAGGAAGTCTCCGTGCGACCTAAAATTAATTGATCGTCCACAATAAATTTTTTTTCAAAATTAATGTGTAATTAACCACAAGCAGATACAAGATGCCCACGGGGAATCCAATCACGTATGTTTACACAAGCATGTAATATATTGCACAATTAATTTATACGAAGCAAGTCATTGAAAATGAGCTTAATCGATCAAAATATGGTAAAAAAGTCCCACCTACACTGAATGAAAACAAATTCAGATTTATCATACAATTACTAGACCAACGTAATACCTACTACTACAACCAAAGTTATTTTCAATACATCTTGAACTTAACAGTTACAATTTTCATTTTCAAAATTTTTTGGTCTATGTTACCTATGGCTGTCACATGGATTGTGAATTTGTTAAAAAAGAAACCAACAGCACAATTACAATATGTAAGACATGAGCTAAAAATCAGACCGTCTAAATTTACAATAAATCAAGACTTCAATGTATGGAAAAAAGGATTTGAACGGTATGCAAAAAATGTTGCCGACAAAACAAATGCCTTATTATCTTTAATGGAAGAAACCTGCATTGAACAATTGGAACAAAGACTTCTGATTCGTAATCCAAATACGACTTACGAAGAAGTTATCAAGATTTCATCAATATTGTTTGGAAGGAATCCAATTTACAATGATCCATTGATGGAATTTGTTCACAGAATTTAAATAAATATTAGAAGTAAAAAATTCTAGAATAAATGAAATGAGATCAAATAATCCAAACAAATACAATAATTTGTATGATCAGTTCAATCAAGATGTTTTTTATTCAAATCAACATTACCAAAAGCCAAAACTTTAATTAAGTTTTCTTTCTAATACCAAGAATAATCAAAATGTGAGAATGGTCCAAAATCAATGACTATCACATAATTTTGAGCCTAAAATTAGAAATTACTTCAACAATAATAAACATCTAAATCTTAAAACAAAAAATGCTTCATCACTTAAAGTTTCAAAAAATCTTCAATTTGCCAAGCAACTACATCACCCAAAATCTCATTCACATCAGAATTTAAAAATGCCTTCCAACAACACAACATTTTTAAATGCAAATGAGCAACAAATTTCAAACTACAGTTCAACCTTAGCAGAAAATTTGCATAGGAAAATATTGACTCAATTGAATTTGACTGCTATGTTGACCATCAACCTTTATCACGGTTACTCACGTTTAAAGTTTTTTAAAAGTGAGTAACCAGATGTTAAGCCAGATGGTTAATCAGAATCAACAATTACACCTTCAAAATCCATTATAAAAGTAGAAAAACTCATACAAATGTAGACGCACTTTCAAGATGGCCTATGCCAATTGACGATGTGTGAGTACAAACTCAACAATTACAACACGTAGCTGATGAAACTGAACCAAAATTTGTGATAATTTAATTGGCAGCAATCAAGAAGAATTAAAATTAGTTGGATTTAAAATCTAATTAATGAAAATGGTGAAAACCGCCAGGAAATAGACCAATTCAATTCAAATTTTCATAAGAGGTTTTATGAACTGTATGAACAGCTTTGTTTAGATATCGATCTCTTATTTCTGAAAAAGGAAGATGGTACAAAGGTTGTTGTTCTACCAAAACATCTAATTAATCAAACAATTGAGATGGTGCACAGTTAATACTTGGTGGTCATTTAGGTATAACCAAAACATATGACAAACTAAGAGATCGTTTTTATGCACCAAAATTAAAAAATAATACGATCAGATTCATTAAAGAGTTCTTTACTTGTAAAAAAGTTAAACAACCTAAACAAATTCAAAGAGCACGAATCCAACCAATTCGGCCAAATAAACCACCACAATTAATTACCATAGACATAACCGGTCCATTGCCAACATCCAAGAATGGAAATTGTTATATTTTGGTAATTTGTTGTCACTTTTACAAAATGGGTGGCTCTGTATCCACTGAACAACACAACGAGTGACACTGTGGCTCATAAGTTAATAAGGTTCATGATGCAATGTGGTCTCTGTACAAGCATTCTTTGAGACTTGGGTACAAATTTTCAGTCTGAATTAATGAGAAAAGTCGATGAACTTTAAGATATTCATCAATTAAGAACAACGGCTTATCATCCATCCCGAATGTGACAGCTTAAGAGAGCGCTTTAATCGTACAATCAAAACAATGAAAGCATGTTCCGTGAATGAAAACCAAAACAATTGAGATGAACTTTTACCATATCTGAGCTTTGCCTAAAACACATCAACACATTCAACAACCAACCATTCACCGTTTCAAGTTATTTTTTGTAGAAAACCCAGAATCCCAATTGATGATTACCGAATGTGCCGAAAATAATGGGGAAATGGCAGTTACAGTTGACTCGAACGCAACTGAAACTGAGAACAACTACAATGAACAAACACGTGCTGACCTATATGTTCGTGAGTTAAAAGATAAACTCAATGAAGTCTTCAATTGTGTCCAAACAATTACAAATTCCAAAGTTGAAAAGAGTAAATATTATTACGACCGCAACATTAAACCAAGTGAATATAACTAAGTAATATAATAAGTGCACCATATTCGCTTAAAAAAGTTTTTTACAATCATCAGAGATAAGCTAAGTGATCCTGAGTCCGAAAATGAAAATGATACTCTACCTCAGAAAAACCAAGAATATAGAGACAATTTAAGTATAGAAGAACAATTACAAACCCAGTTGACCAGCAAGATAAGTCAAGGAATGAAAATTACCATAATTTACACGGAAATCAAGACAAAATAGAATTTGATTGTCCAGTACCTGATGAACAGCCAACAAAAAATAAGTAACAAATTGTTTGCATCTATTCTGATTTCGCAGTTGTTTATTTGTTTTTTTTTGTTTAATAAAATTATAATAAATTAAAATTGTCACAAAATGGATAAAACGTCACAAAATCAGGAACTTCTGGTCGAAAACTTGCTAGATGAGTTGACAAATATCGAGATGACAATGGAAATAAGCGCCAGCTCACCTGAAATATTGCCAAAAAAAAACAAGAGACTAAAAACTGATTCTGACACTTCTTTAAACATCAATCAATAAGACTAAAGAATCGAACAACGAGAGAAAGACAATAAAATACTGATGGAAAGTCTTGAGAAGGTACTTCAAATTAGCAGAACTATTCTAAACCTCCTGCCTTCTTCACCCCCCCCAACAACTGACAAACACCACCCCGACTTGGATCATAGTGGTCAACAAAAAAACAAAACCAGATGGAAAATCCAACTCTAAACCAGTCATGGGCGAACATCAAATTAACGTCCTAAACTCAGCCACTGATTGAAATGAATGAACAAGAAGGAAGAAAAAAAAAACCTGATTGTATTCGGTATCCAAATATCTAAGAAAAAAGAAGCCGCAGACCAAAAAAAAAATGACGAAGACGAGATTAATAAAATTCTGGCCTACATTAATAATGGAAAGATACTG
This sequence comes from Brachionus manjavacas, assembly GCA_019054805.1. Lineage (NCBI taxonomy): Eukaryota > Metazoa > Rotifera > Eurotatoria > Ploima > Brachionidae > Brachionus > Brachionus manjavacas. The sequence goes on from JAHQIY010000026.1 coordinate 297,444, forward strand.
GAAACAACTATTATTCGATTTAAACCAAAGTCAGAATCTGAAACAATCACCCCTGTATTGATAAAATTTAAAGACGAAAAAACGTGAAATGAAATATTATATAACTCAAAGAAACTTAGAGAGAAAAAAGCTTTCGAAAATATTTATCTAAATCCTGACCTAACTGTAGCCCAACAACACAACTTCAAATTATTACGTGAAAAATGCAAACAACAAAATGAAAAAGAGTCGGACAAGGACTACGTTCATGTGATTCGAAACCATGCTATTAAAAGAGCGATAAGAAGAGAATCAAACGAAAAAGCAAGATCCTCAAAACACTAGCAGCTACCAACTCATATAGATCGATCGATAATGCAACTGAATGAAAGTCTTCTAGAAAATGATCAAACGCAAAGAGTCAAAATTACTAATTAATCCAGATTTCAAATTTGTGCAAAAGTGCTCAATCAAAAGCGGGTATACACGTGGAAGGCCATATGGTGGCACAGCATGGATACTAAAAAAAAAGATTAACGATAAAGTAAAAGTTACCTTCTTTGACGATTGTATATCCTCATGTAAAATTGGTGATGAACTATGCTTAATTGGAGTCTATTTGAAGTTTAACAATGGAACAGTTGAAGCAATTTTGGAGCATCAAGAACAAATTGGCAAGCTACTTGACATTATTGAAAATATTTACCAACAGAAATCGACGGCTAAAATTGCAATTCTTGGGGACTTTAATTCAGATCTCTATCGACGAACTAACTTCGACGATTTAATGAAGCATTTAATTGAATTTGAACAACTAACATGTATTGATACATTAAACTTGCAAAAAACAGACCTTAATAAGAACATTCTTTAATAAAAACAATAAATCAAAGATTGATCTGATTCTAGTAAACAAAAAACTTACCAAAAACTGTAAACAAGCAAATATACTAAATGATATCAAACACAAAACAAACACAAGTGATCTTCTGGCGATTGAATTTGAAATCGATTTTAATCTAAAATTAAAAAGTGATTGTAATAACAATAATTCAAAAAAAAACCCGAATGGAATGAATTGGATTTCAGATTAGAATATGAAAAGAGATTGTGTGAAAAACGGAACCAGTTAGACACAGCTAAACTAGCCAGAATTAATAAGCACAATTCAAAAATAATACTCACTGAACTTATCAACGAGCTGACAAGTAGCATGAGATGCTCAATAAATGACATTCAAAAAGCAGAGATGAACAATAAAAATAATAAACACACAAAACGAAAAAGATGGTGGAACAATGAAATCCAAAAAATGAGTGATGATGTTAAAAATGCGTACAAACAACTAGATAATATAAAACCTGGAGATAACATTAACCAACTTGAAGCTCAACTAACTGAATTGAAAAAATCATATCGAAGAAAACAGCGTCAGAAAAAAGCTTCAATCTCAACCAAATGGACCAGACAAATAAACACTTTATACTATACGCACAATGACAAGTTCTGGGAAGAATTGAAACGAAGGCGATCAAACGGCTCAAAGGTGGATATAGAAATTGAAACTCTAAGTGATAACTTCAAAGAGCTTTTCACAACAAATAACTAAACAGAGCCGACGAATGATGAACAAATACAACAAGAAGTAGATAATTACGCAAGTCTAACTGAGAATAGAATTGATCAAGGCAGAATTGAGGTAAAAGTGGAAACAATCAAAAATATAATCGAAAATTTGCCTAATGGAAAGTCTTGCGGATTCGCAGAAGTGAACTATGAAATGTTCAAATATGGACCAACTGATCAACTAGCATTTATAAAAGCATTTGTTTTTAAAAAAATGATTGAAAACAGCATCATCCCCTAACTTTTTAATATTGGCAAAATCCTACCAGTGATTAAAAAAGAGAATGAAAGTAATTCAGATATAAACAACGTAAGGCCAATTACAGTATCTGACCCACTTGCAAACATTTTCGAAATGTACATCCTTGAAAGAATGAAACAAACACACCAAGACTGTGAGACACAATTTGGCTTCAAATCAAATAGCTCAACTAATCATGCTGTATTTGTCCTTGATGAAACAATCAAGCACTAAAAAATGAAACGCAAACCAATCTTTATACGTGCAATAGATGCAAGCAAAGCCTTTGATAAAGTCAACAGAGTCAAACTCCTGCAATCGCTTATTGGAAAAATTGACCCAGAGTTATGGTTATTACTTAAAAATTATTATGAAAACTCACTTGCATACGTATAAAATCGAAACCAAACTGGACCAATGTTTAAAACATGCATTGGTGTTAAACAAGGTGGCCCGTTATCTCCAAAATTATTCTCAATTTATGTCGAACACTTGATTGAATAAATTAGAAAGACAAATCTAATAAGAGAAGTGAATGGAATTCAAAATGGAGTGCTTATGTACGCTGACGACTTACTGCTATTTACTGATAGCGCAGAAAAACTCCGAAAAGTCCTCAAAATTTGTGAAAACTTTGTTCAAGAAAAGAAATCAAATTCAATCCAAAAAAAACACAAATAATTGCAATCAACAACAAGAAAAAAGAAAAATGTACCCTCTGCAATCAAGAGATTGAGTGGGTACAAAAACTCAAATACCTTTGTGTTACAGTCACACAAAATAACAAAATCAATACACACCTTCAAGAGAGAAGATTGGCAAGTTGGAAAGCATATCATGCACTTAAGTCACAAATCGAAATTGAAGGAAAAGACCTAGACCAAAAAGTTAAAAGTCAACTTTTTAAAACTAACATTAGACCAATTATGTACTACGGCTTAGAAAACTCTTACCTAAACAAGACTGAAACAAAAAAAATTCAAACAATGGAAGGCATTATGATGAAAAGAATCATAGGAGTAAATAAAAGGACATACAACGAACTTACTTTATGCATTAGACGTTGAACCGGTTGACTTAAAAAAATCAAGACGAAATTTGCGAAACGATTACTTGAGAATGGCTACACTCACGAATTGCTACAATCGATCGAGAATAATGAACGAGACGAAAATAAGTTCAAGTTTAAATTTCTAAATGAGATGAAATAAATTTTAAAAACTCAAGAAAAACTAGAAATCGAAACAAAAAAAAGAGTAATCAAGGAAACAGAGGAGGAAAAAAAGATAATGGCAAAGAATGGTATTAGTGACTCAATCAAAACATGTTTTGCAATGATAAACAGTAATGATCAAAATGGAAAAACCCTTCTTAACCTACTTATAAAGGCGTTCTAAATAAAAAAAAAAAAAAAAAAAAAAAAAAATGTGGAAAAAAAATTACAAATTTATTTGTAAGATTAAATGAATAATAAATTTAAAGATTTAAATTTTTAATAATTTTTATATTTTTATGTTTATTATGAAAAAAAATTAAAACTTTAGTATGTACAAATTATAAATTTTTTTTTTAATTGAAACTAAATTAACAAAATAATCTTCATTTCATTTTTTTTTATTTACAAATTTGTATCATTATTTTAATACATCGCCAGAATTGGCGCAAAATGAAATAAATAAAATAAAATATAACAAAATAACCCAAATTTAATGTCATATAAAATTTGAGTTTTAAACAGTTACAATATTATTTCCGACAGTTACAGTAATTATTTTTTCCTTGTCATAATTTTTCATATCTAAATGCTTGTTTACTTATTAGTTTCAGATTCCAATTTATTTCAAATAAAGATTTATCCTTTAAAAGTTTCTTCTTTTATTGTTTGGTCTCAATATAGCGGGAGTTATTGAATTAATACTCGCCTACTCTCAGAAAGATAATAAACAAAAATCACGTTTATTACAATCTATATCACGCTTTTTGGGATCTAATTAATTTTATTATGCTCAAGAGAAGGCAAGACTTACAAATCTAAGGAAAATATTTAACAAATTTTTATTATTAAATATTATCCAAATCTCATTCTAATCAATCAATTATTGCAAATTGAATTTACAAAAATTTCCTTTGACGAGTAATGCCGGTTCATTAAGGTGAATCTTTTAGGATTTCTTTCACCGACTGCACCAGCTTCAACTCGTATTCAATAATGCTCCTTTTCACCAAATGCTTGACCTTTTTGCATCTTTGATTACTAACAAACTGTTCGTTGTTTCTGTAGACACGCCTAAAGATAAAAACTCGGCTTTTTTAAGAAAAGGGTGTAGGAATATCTGAATTTGACCATGGAATCTTCAAGTTTAGAAGCCTTTTTTATCGTCTTTTGACGAATAGTTTTGCGACTTTAACTAAAATGCAGAGAAAATAGGAGAACAACTGTTATCCGTTCCCATTTTGTGTTCCTTTCTGAAAATTTTACTTTTAAACTTAAAAATATCAATTAAGTCTTCGCTTCGCTAATTCAGTGTCCTCCTGTCGAAGGTTTGCAACCGCCAAGCTCTTGAATTCAGCTGGAAGATCAAGCTACGATAGTATTTAGAAGCATTTCCATCAAATGGAAAGCATCCTACAAAAACATCCAACATGCGGTTCGGATTACTCACGAGCACTAGGTCTAGTTGACTGGTCGGGTTTTATTACAAAAGAACGTCCCTTCCTTAACCATTTGCGCAAGACTCGAGTTAGTAGATCCCGTATCAGTGATAAATCGTACTAGTTACACTCGATTTGAGGTAATTGAAATCACCCATAAATATGATGATCGAATATTTTTCGTTTCTTAATAATTTACTCGTCGATTCAATTGAATTCGCAATGAGCATGTCGTAATTACTCGGATATTATGATGGCGGTTCGTAGATGCACCCTAATACGACTTGTTATTCATTCTCGATTTTGACAGGAACCCGTAACTACTCACACCAGGTATAAGGTTTCCGTAGTACCGATAATAGTGTTATTGTAGGCAATGTGAAGTATCTGTACAAAAATTCCAGTACAAAAAGTAAAAATGCTATAATTTTTTCTCTAATTGTTTCCAATTATGGTTCTGTAAACAGTACTAAATTGTACAAATGTTTTAGAAACGAATAACAAACTCTGCAAAAACTCTGCAACTTATTGCATATATTGATCGAATATTTTTTGATGGTGTGCATTTTACAGAAAAAATGCAGAGTTTTTCAGAGCTTGGTATTCGTTTGTACGAATCTGTATTGCAGAACCATTTTTTCAAAATTAGAAAAAATTAAAGCTTTTACTTTTTGTACTGTTATTTTTGTACTAATTTTACACATTGCCTTATTGCATTGGTGAAGCAAAAGCTATTACCTTCTAGTTTAGGTGATTCTAGATTGGACTTTAAGTTCTGATTAGTGAAGCAGTTTAAAGAGTCTTAGTAAAAAAAATAAAAATAGACAATTATTTCCTTTAATGAGAGAAATTCATAATTTTAATTTACAAAAATTTTTTTCTTTTTAATCATAAAATTTGACTATACATTAAATTCAATTATTATTCATCTTTAAAAAATTTTAAAAAAATGAAAAATTAAAGAAAAAATTTTCTTTTAGTTATTTTATTTTGATTCGAGTCGTTTTTGTTCGTGTCAGTCAAGAGTTAAAGGTTTGGATTATTCTCCTGTAAGGAAACTTTTACCGATAGTTAAAGTAATTAAAATTTTTAGCTCATCAAAATTCCATATTTTTTTAACTAAATTTTAATCCGAAAACATATCATTATCTTATTATGTAATATTTGTCTTTTATATAGAATTATATTTAATAATTTGTCAATTAATTTTACAAAAATAAAATTCTTTCATCGCTTAATTAATAACTTAGAGTAAAGCGGTTATAAAATAAGTTTTTTTTTATATTTTTGGCTTGTTCATTTTAGTCGGTCGAAAATTAAAATTGACACTGAAAAAAATTAACAATGGAAAAATTGACTCAATAAAATTGAATCTCAATTACAATCAAAAATATAACTAAAGAATATTAAAAAAAAAAGATAATTTTTTACTTTTTTATAGACAAATCAAAATGAGGTATTAAATATTTGGTATAGCTCATTACACCAGGTATAAGGTTTCCGTAGTACCGATAATAGTGTTATTGCAGGCAATGTGAAATATCAATACAAAAATTACAGTACAAAAAGTAAAAATGCTATAATTTTTTCTCTAATTGTTTACAATTGTTATGCCAGCAAAACTTACTTACTTCTTTAGTAATTATAAAATAGAATAAGATTAATTTCAACTAAGGGAATGAAAAAAAAAAGCACATTTATAAAAGAGTCTTTTATTAAAAACACGATTCTTGTTACCCTGAACAATCACTTATTCATCAGCTTGTCAACTGATGCACAGAGATAAGAAAGAATTATAATTGTCACGTATCTCAGAAGTTAGACGCTTCGAAATGCTGACAGATACATTAAGCACTTAGCTTACATATTGACTTAATTATTAGCTCGTGTTCTTGACACGAGCATTTGAGTATAAATAAGATTTCTTTTCTTAGAACGCCGGAACTTTCAATAACTTAAATAAAGCTTTTAAAGGATTAAACATTGTTAATTATAAACCGGTTACAATTGGTAGCAGCGATAAAAAGATGATATTTTTATGGTAACCATTTCAAAAGATTACCTTGAAAAACTTAGTGTACAAGAGCTCGTACACTTAATAAAGACACAAAATGGGTCTTTTGAGAATGTATTCCAGAAATTAGATGACGACAGCGAATTGGTAAGATGTACAGAAGCCGAACAAATGGAATGGCTTCAAAATGTTCGAAATTCAAGAAAACCTAAGAAGTTGCTTACTGAGCTACTTTTCAAAAGAGCTGAGCTATTGGCCAGTATCAAAAAGATGAAAATTGAAGAAGCACTTACTAAGACAACCTGATTTCAAGATTTTTATTTTGCACACAGATGCATCAGGATATGCTATGGGAGCTATCCTGTCTCAAATGGATGACAGTGGTAAAGAGTATGTGTGTTCATATTCTTCAAAACTCCTTAAAGGTGCTCAGAAAAATTATAGCGTTACAGAACGCGAATGTTTGGTTCTCGTGTTGGGAATCAAGAATAATCATACATTACTGTATGGACAAAAATTTGACGTCGTTACTGATCATATTGCCTTTAAATGGTTAATGTCTATTAAAGAACCAAGTGGAGGACTAGCTAGGTGGTCTATTTTCTTACAAACATACGACTTTAATATTGTATATAGAAAAGGAGCTAAACATGGGAATGCTGATGCTATTAGTAGACCAGTACTATCATGCCAAACCTTATATGAGAAGAATACAATTTTCTGTGATGAAGACTCAAGAAAAATTCTTGACGTTTTCATAGATGAACCACTTTTAAATTTTCTTAAGAATGGCAAACACTCCCTGGGATTGTCAACAAAGCAAGTAAAACGAGTAGAGAGTCAGGCTTCACGATATATGTATGATCTAAAGGAAAATTTAATATTTTACTTTTACAAAAAAGGATGTGCACTGATTGTTCCGAAACCAGATTTAAGAACAAAAATTATTGAGAAATCTCATGTGTTAGGACACTTTCAAAAAGAAACAACAGTTAAAAGGATAAAATAAGGGAAAAATATTGACAGAGACGTCGAACTTTATATTTTGGCATGTGATATTTCCAAACGAAAAAATCTGATAGTTTTAAAAGAGCATCCGGCCATAACACTAAATATTAAAGATAGTTTCGATAGAATAGCTATTGATCTTGTGTTCGGCCTACCGTTAACTGAAGAAGGATTTCTGGGAGTCTTGGTAATAAGCAAATACCTTACCAAATATCCATACGTAGAACCTATTAAAAGTAAACCAGCTATTGAAATCGCTGATCACCTATGGAAATTTATATGCTTGTTTGGTCCTCCTAAGGTAATTTTTTCAGATCAGGGGACAGAGTTTAACAACGCTATCGTAGACAATCTTATTAAAAGAATCGGCGCTGAGCTTGTTGTTATATCAGCATACCATCCTAGGATAAACGGTCAGGTTGAGAGATTTAATGGAGAATTCGTTAAATGTTTGAGGCGACATTGTGAACAGAATACTGAAGACTGGCCAAAATGGATACCGTATGTGTTGCTAGCATATAGAACTAGAGTCCATACATCAACATTATTCTCTCCATTCGAGTTAAAGTTCGGAAGAAAAATGAACGGATTTAGGAATTGGTCTTCTGTTGATTCAGAGTTTAAACACAACGCACTGGATGAACGAGTCTTGGAGATAAAATTTTTGATGTAAAAATCTTATCCAGAAACACTTCGTAACATCGAAAAAAGTAAGAATAAGGAAGTTAAAGCACAAAACAAAATAAGACTAATTACTGAGGAAAAAATTCCAATAGGAACTAAGGTATGGATTAGTTAATCAGGCATACAAAATAAGCTTCACCCTAAATACCGTGGTCCGTTTACTATAATAGGTCTGACGAAAAATGCCAATTATATCGTGGAAGATGCATTAAAAAATGTATAAACAGATACCTTTCCACAGCAGAGATTAAAATTAGGCAACGTCAAAAACAACGGGGAAACTAAAAATGTTGTATTTGAAGTCGAAAAAATTTTAGACCATAAAATGGATAAAAAAATAAAAAAAAAATAAAAAATATTTATTTCTTGTAAAATGGAAAAATTTCGACGCCAAACATAATTAATGGGAACCAATTGGAAGTTTTCTGGATCCTAAACTGATAGAAAATTATTGGAAATCTAAAAAAAATGAAACTAACACTGAGAAAAGAAAAAGAGGAAGACCAAGAAAAATAGTTTATAACACTCCGACTTTTATAAATATTTTAACATTAATAGCCAGCATGCTTATATTTCCTATCGTATCATTAAGACTGGATAATAATTTTTATGTGTGTGATACACCAAACTTCGATAATGTCGCAAACACTCCGGTTTTAAACCTTGTAGAGGATTGCGCCATAAAACACTCAAAATCAGAGACCTTACTTACACAAAATTCTGATTTTAAGTATATGGAAATATTGATAAAGCAAAATTTAGCAATTGATGGTCATGGTTATGAATGCGTAAAAAAATTATTAAAGTAAGCAACTATACTATTTTTTCCGGGGCTAGAAGCAGTAAAAGAAGAGTAGACATACAAAAACAAAGTGAATTGGAATGTGAAATAATGGTACGATCAAGAACATGCAATGGTTTTTTAATGTTTTGTAAAGATGGAAATTGTAAGTTTGACGAAAATTCAATTGAAAACTTTAAATGGCTTAGTACAGTTCTAACTACTGGATATAACTGTAGACTACTAAAGACTAAAATAAGATATAAAAATAAAATATTCAATGAAATCTGTAATGCAGACAACTTAGAATGCAACCTTGGAGATACAATACTTATATGGAATAAGGAAATAGTTAACTCTTGTCCGTATAGATTATTCTCTTCGTTAAAACTTAATTTCCGTATGATAATATATTAAGCAACCCAAATGGAAATCAAATGTTTAAAGTAACTAAAATATTAAATAAATGTAATTTGAGTATGTATGAAACAAGCGAAGGGCTTTTCTTAACATATAATAAGAGTAATCTTGCATTGATAAAAGAAAGCAAAAATGCGGTCCACGATTTGCATTTAGCGGATTCAGACAGCATTGAACTAAAAACGTTTACTATCGTTTACTAAATCAAGGAGGAAATATGCAATTATAAACTTTCAACTTTAGAGCTTTTCGTGAACACGAGGACAGATTTTACATTCTCTATACAGGCTCAGGTTCATTAGTCCTATATACAAGAGATGGAATTATTATTGCACCTAATTGCTCAAAAATAAAATCTATTTATCTAAATAGCTATTCGGATTGTTCATTAGATCCGCAGATAGAATACAGTTTGAACTATAAGGTTGTAAAAGGTTTTCTTACAAAAAATAACATTATAAGGAAAGATAATACGTTCAACTGTAATAATAAAAGGAATTGGATAAGAAAAATTGGTGCGAAAATAGCAATTATTAATAAAATAAATGTTACCATTATAAATTCAGTCAAATCTTTTACGATCAATTCATTAGACAGTGAATTGGACAAGTTGACTTTTGGACACGACTCTTCGATCAATACGTTCAACATAATAGACTACGAAAAGAATTTTAATTTTTCCAAAAATAAAAGTAACATTGTAATATACAGTTCAGATTGTGATACAAAATTCTTGCATAATATAAACGAGGTGATAACAAAAATTTATCGTTTAATAGAAATATCAGGACTCCAGAGAATTATAATAATTACAGTCGCAGCATTAAATTTTATCTATTTTATGATAAAATGCAACTCTCGCCTATACAAATGCATAATTAATCATCGCTTGAATGATAACTTAAACAAGCGAAGTAGCAAGGAGACAAATACAGCAGATGTGCTGATTCAATAAATATTGAAGCAATTATATTTTTGTAAATAAAATGTTTAAAAAAAAAAAAAAAAAATATTTCATAGTACAAAATGGAACATTTTGAATCAATTAAGAAAATTATAAATCTGTCAGAGTTCGCATCAAAAGAAGAAAATAAATGGATACTTGTTGAGTGGAAAAAACTAACGTTTAAACAAAAAGTAATCCTTACAAGACAAAATATCCAAACCTTTCAATAGATAATATAAAATCACAAATTAATCTAACAAATATTAAGGTTAACGATGCAGGAGTTTTTATAAAAAAAAACAATGGATACAAAGAACTTAGAAGACTTATCAGAAAACAAGAAGCCCAAGAGGATGGTATTCATGACCAAATGTTTGAGATTAATCAAAGATTTTCGTTGTAGAGATAAAATTAATTATTTTTTTTTTTAATATTTCATCCATTCAATTATTTAATTTTCAATTATAATTTTTTATTTTAATCTTAAGTTCTAAAAATTGAGTTCATCGAAACGATGCAATCTTAAAGGGGGGGATATGTTACCCTGAACCATCACTTATTCATCAGCTTGTCAACTGATGCACAGAGATAAGAAAGAATTATAATTGTCACGTATCTCAGAAGTTAGACGCTTCGAAATGCTGACAGATACATTAAGCACTTAGCTTACATCTTGACTTAATTATAAGCTCGTGTTCTTGACACGAGCATAAAGGTATAAATAAGAATTCCATTCTTAGAACTTCGGAACGTTCAATGACTTAAATAAAGCTTTTAAAGGATTAAACATTGTTTATTATAAACCGGTTACATTCTTTACATTAGCGCCCTATAAAAACACTTTGTTAGGTTCAAATTTTCCTTAAGTGGCAGTTAACCGAATGCTAGAATGATCAGAGAGATTCGTACCTTGTACGTAGCGCTCATAATTATGGTTAGCAAGAAAATCTACTATTGGGCGAGGAACAATGAAGAAGAAGCTGTGTTGAGCTTCCAGGATAACTTTACTCAAGATATCCGATTTAATCCTCCCCCAGAATCAATACTAAGTAGTCAATCTACTTTTGAAAAATTGTTTACGATCTTGCGAAGTTACTACGACTTTTCCTTCGACACGACATGGCCAGTATGTCTATTTGAGGCACTGTTTCTGTTCGGCACGGTTTCCACCGCGTGGCAGGTATTAGTTTTCATGTTTAAAACCACGCGATGGATATTCACAGCTGGCTCGTGTTCCCAATCAACAAACAAGCGATCACCGATATTCAAGAGCATACGAGGCTGGTTAAGTATGTTCGAGTGTCAGAACCAAGCGATGATAATCAAGGATCGATTTGTGCGCGGAATCAAAGACGAACGAATAAAAAACAAATTGTGTGACCAGTAAAACCTCTCGCTCAACGAGACGATGGAGTTAGCCAGTGAATGGGAAAGCTAATTAAAAAAAACAGACACGGTCAATTTTAAACCTCATATCAACAAGCTAAGTACGATCAAAAGTGGCGACGAGAACCCCGAAACACGTGTTCCCAATAAAGTAAACAAAAGACTAAGGTTCTACTCAACTGAAAGCGAGGACTTGGGACGTATCAGTAATAAGGAAAAACCTGAGAACTCAAAAAATTTAAAAATTTTCCAGTTCAGCATTTAGCAAAGAGGCATACGACTCCTTACAACCCCAACCAAAACTGGTCACAGTTAATCGTGTAATATACTCAGCTGGTGGGGACAATGTTCTTGGTCTGGCAAGGGTCGACTTACATATAGGTAACGATTCAGTCTCCTCTCACCTTTTTATTGTCGAAAATTTAATGGTCAATTGCCTACTTGGTCGTGACTTACTCCCGTACTCAAGCTCCTCAAAAAACATGTCAAAACTTATACAAAAGAAAATTCAAGCCGTGTCGGAAGTACTTTTAATGGATAAAGACGGAAAAGTCAATGACTCTACCGATAAAGCTAAAAGGTCAATAACAAAACGAATGTTGGAGAACTCACAAAGGAGAAGCCGATTGGTCCTCAACTGTATTAAGGATAACTTTGACGAAGTGGCAAGTACAATCGAGAAGTTTAAAACCAAATTGGGTGAAGTATCGGCATCTTGTCTCCTTGAGATAAAACAAAAGGTACTATGTCCAGTTAAGCATAAGATCAGTCTTATTAACCCCTTCCATACCCCAATACGATGCAAAGTCAGGCGAGTCCCATACCGATAGCGAATGGAATTTAAGAAGATGCTGGACGAGATGTTGGATGCCGGACTCATACAAAAGAGCATAGCCCTTGGAGCTCACCAGTCCTACATGTGAATAAACCTGATGGGTCAATCAGGTTTACAGTCGACTACTCAAAGTTGAATAGTGCATCACTGTGAAAGACGCTCATCCATTGCCGAATACAGAAGCCATGTTCGCGCTCTTAGCTAACTCTAAATGGTATACTAAACTTTATCTGTATCAAGGCTTTTATCAAATCCCATTAAATGAGGAATCAAAGAAATACACAGCGTTTGCGTGCGAATGGGGCTTAAATGAATACAATGTTATGCCAATGGATCTTACAAATGTACCAGCTACTTTCCAGAGGATGATGAATGATGTTCTCAAAGAGTGTATCGAAGTAGGATACGTATCTGTATTTCTCGATGACATCCTAATCCACTCTTCTACACCTGATGAGCATTTTAGACACTTGACAAATGTCGTCGACAAGCTGTTCCGAAACGATCTAAAAGTAAAATTAAAAAAGTGTGAGCTGGTAAAGAAGGAAGTAATATTTTTAGGACAAGTTATAACATACGGGGGCATCAAACCGGACCCGTTAAAAGTTGAAGTCCTTCATAGATACCCTCGACCGACCAACTTGACTCAAGTCCAATCGTTCTTAGGTCTGGCCCAGTACTGCAGAAAATTCATAAAGTTTTTCTCAGCTATAGCCGCACCACTTTATTTGTTGCAAACAAAAGATGGATGCGAGAAGGATGGAACACTCAAGTGGAGTGACTGGTGCGAGGAGTGGAGTGGAGTGAACGCCTTAAATCAACTACGGTCAATCTTAACATCTGACTCCTTTTTAGTTTTGCCAGACATGTCCAAAACATTTAGACTTGATACCGACGCAAGCAATACCGGGGTTGGTGCGGTACTGTCTCAAATTCAAGACTGTTCCTGGAGACCGATCGCCTACTTTAGTAGAGGTCTAAACTCAGCTCAGCGCAACTATAGTACGAAGGAGAAAGAGCTTTTAGCGATCGTCTTATCGGTGGAACACTTCCATCAATATTTATATGGAAACATTTTCGTAGTTTACGCAAACCATCGACCCTTATCATATCTAATGAACAGTGGTAAACCGAACGCAAGGCTAACTCGCTGGTTAATAAGATTAGGGAACTACGACTTCAAGATTATTTACGGAAACGGAAAAAAAACACTCAAACGCTGACGCTTTGTCGAGATGGTCGATTGAAGTACCCCATATGTCAGTAGAAGACGAGTCAGAAACTACGCTCATTATCAATGTCATCCAGAATCTAAGGTGAAAAGCGTCCGATTTTTCTGATATAAACTAAATGCACCAATCCAACGATCCTGACATTGAATGGATTATTGAACTTCAAAACAAAAAGATTCCAGGCTCTTCGATCTCCAAAAGCAATTTAACTGACGGTCAGAAATCTCTGATGAGATTTTATGAAGATTTATCGGTAATTGACCAAAAACTCTACTTTGTTGACAAGTGTGACATTAGGACCAAACTGGTGTTACCAAGCGACAAGATATTTACAACCATTGATCTAATCCACTCGAATATTCTAAGTGGAAACTTTGGTTCAAAAAGAAGCAAAGAAAATTGTTCGCAAGATTTTTCAGACCAATATTGGGACAATATGTCGATCAGTTACAGGCGGGAACAAATACATCTTAGTCATCTGTTGCTATTTCTCAAAATTCGTCGTCTTGTACTCTTTGCCAGACCAAACGGTGGATTCAATCATCGAAAAATACCTCTCTTTCGCACTACTATTTGTCTTTTCTAATGTGCTAACAGACCTCGGTACAAATTTCCAAGCAGAAATTATGACAAGACTTTATGAACTTTTGGATGTGTATCAATTTAGGACAAGTGCATACCAACCTGAGTGCAACGGCTTGACAGAGAGATTTAACAGGACACTTAAAATGATGCTTTCAGGATTTGTGGACGAAAACTAGAACAATTGGGACCGACTCTTAGACAAACTTATTTTAACATATAATGTGTGCGTTCATAGCGCTACTGGGTACACTCCGTATGAGCTGATGTTCGGCCGTAAACCAAAACTTCCGATTGATTTGGTATTAGACGATTCCAACAGGCCAATCAATCAAGTGGACTGCGGGGACTTACTAGTAGACCCTCCAAACCCCGAACAGTCCAAGGTTGAAATGTATTTGAAACAATTAAAAGAGCATTTAGCCGAGGCATTTGAACAAGTAAATTGAATAGAGATTTAAAATTAGAAAAGACTCATTTGCTCTATAATCGGAATATAAAACCAGAGACCTATCAAAATGGTGAATTAGTGTTGAAAAACGTAGTCACGATCAAACAAAGGTTGTCAAAGAAACTTGCTCATAAGTGGGAGGGACCTTTTGTCATTGTCAAGCAGTTAGATGATTTAAACTATCAGGTTCGTTGGGCAAAAACTCGAAGTCTAAAGCTAGAACTGTCCACCACAACCGGCTACAAAGATATTTTGGACCTTTTCCAACCATATCTGATAACCCTCGAGTAACAAGCCCGAATTTACCCAACCAACACCACATAGTAAGTTGAACAGTCGAAATGTGAAAAAAAAGGGGACGTCCGAGGAAATGTGGTAGTTATGTGGCGGTAAATATAAATAAAGCCCAAAAACCAAAAAAAAGAAAACCTGGCCGTCCCAAAAGAAATATAACCCCCACTAACCCCATTCCAAAACTGCCTCGCCCAAATTGTAAACCCCCTGAACCTGCCCAAAAATGACCCTAAACGCGATCATGAAACTGACCGACCTGCCCGGATCAGACGTCCAGTCGATCGCCTGACATATTACCGAAAAATTTAATTACCTCATTAAAACAACAAAAATTTTTCTTTTATTTTTATTTTTTTCTTTATAATTTGGCTCCAAATTTAAACTAGTTTAATTATTAAAATTCAAAATTGCCAAGATATTTTATGAACATTAAATCACTAATTTTGCTTACTTTATAATTTCAAATATTCTCACATTTACTTCAATTTCGAAATATAAATAAAAATAAACAATCAAAACATGTCCTTTAATAACCAGATAAAACCAAAAGGAAGAGGCCGAACACCTCGTGCAGTCAACTTAGCGACGGCACAAAAAGAACAAGACAATGCGCTCGGGAGTGCAATCACAAATGATGTCACAGTGGAGAAGAACGTGGACGTGACGGTACCCCGTATTAGTATTTTTGTAAGTACCGCACGTCTCGCAGACAAACTGGAGCTTGAGTTGACAATGCAATATATGTCACCCCAAGTGGAAGAACTCGAATCCAATCGCTTCATATTGTCCAAAATTAATTGAAAAGACCTAGAGTTTAATTTAAACGTAGTATATAACAACATACATGACATATATATCAAGTCGATTCCGACCATCTCAGACTACGCGATTATTTTTCGACGTGCGCTTCGACATCACGTCTATACCTATCACTTGGGGGACATAGAATGGGCTAAGGTGATTGAGCAACCAAAGAACATCGCTACAAAAATTGCATTCGTACGTTTCTCGCGAAAAAATTTACATCCGCAAATTGTCAAGTCACTTGATGGCGCAATATGGCACGGTAAAGAGATCGTCGCGTGTGTTAATCCTAGGAGAACAAAGCCAGAACACGTATATTAACAGCCGATTGCAGAGTTTACACTCGAGAACCGAATGGAAATACGAAAAATCGAACTTAGAAGAAGGAAGGCTGAATTGGACGAACTCGAATCGGACCTCGAGCAACGAGAACAGTCATTTAGATCAATTCATACCCCCGACCAAAAGAAATACATTCGCCTACTTGAAGAAGAGAACCAGACTCTTAAGGCTCTTAACGAGCAGCTTCAATATCGTGAACAACAGACCGGCGTAGAATGAAGCTATATAGATTGCGTCCGTGAGCAAGAGAAAAGCAACTCAATGAGAGAAAGCCCGAAAAACGCATCCGGGAAGCCCAGCTCGAATTTAACGAAGCAAGGTTCTCGCAACGCATCGCCGAAGAAGTCAAGACAAGAGTTGAGGCCCGGATTGCAAATCGCCCAGAGCCACCACCTCCGGCGTTGGTCCCCGTATTTGTTGACCTTTGCTCCAGAAGAACAGCCAGAAATTGAAAGCTAACAGAAAATCAATGGGTGACTTCAAAGACCGTATGGGATCGATTCCTCGAAGTAAGCTTAAATCAAAGTTCTAAGGATGGCCCTTGCCGTTGCAGATCGTAAACAAAGGTTCGAAACCCAACAAATCCGTCGTTTTAGAACTCGCCGAGATGGAGTGCGGACTATGCTCACGTCCGATTATGTTCTTAAGCTCGAACGAGTTAATGTGGACAACGTGCGGTCACCTGTTTTGTGGTGACTGGATTTACCGGTCAACTGTGGACATTGCCGAGTGCCCAAAATGTGAGACACCCGTTGACTACAGCGATATATCACAACTTTTTTACAGAAACAATAAGTCTGGTCTCAAAATTTTATTTTTTGTTCTTGTATCTTCTTGCTCTGGTCATAAGAATATGTGTCCATTCTATTCATGGATTGGGGCCTATGTTATGCCAGCAAAACTTTCTTCTCTTTTCTTTCGTAATTTTAATATAAAATAAGATTAATTTCAACTTAAGTAATAGAAAAAAAAGCCCATTTATAAAAGAGTCTTTTATTAAAAACACGATTCTTTACACAATTATGGTTCTGTAAACAGTACTAAATTGTACAAATGTTTTAGAAACGAATAACAAACTCTGCAAAAACTCTGCAACTTATTGCATATATTGATCGAATATTTTTTGATGGTGTGCATTTTACAGAAAAAATGCAGAGTTTTTCAGAGCTTGGTATTCGTTTGTACGAATCTGTATTGCAGAACCATTTTTTCAAAATTAGAAAAAAATTAAAGCTTTTTTACTTTTTGTACTGTTATTTTTGTACTAATTTTACACATTGCCTTATTGCATTGGTGTAGCAAAAGCTATTACCTTCTAGTTTAGGTGATTCTAGATTGGACTTTAAGTTCTGATTAGTGAAGCAGTTTAAAGAGTCTTAGTAAAAAAAATAAAAATAGACTATTATTTCCTTTAATGAGAGAAATTCATAATTTTAATTTACAAAAATTTTTTTCTTTTTAATCATAAAATTTGACTATACATTAAATTCAATTATTATTCATCTTTAAAAAATTTTAAAAAAATGAAAAATTAAAGAAAAAATTTTCTTTTAGTTATTTTATTTTGATTCGAGTCGTTTTTGTTCGTGTCAGTCAAGAGTTAAAGGTTTGGATTATTCTCCTGTAAGGAAACTTTTACCGATAGTTAAAGTAATTAAAATTTTTAGCTCATCAAAATTCCATATTTTTTTAACTAAATTTTAATCCGAAAACATATCATTATCTTATTATGTAATATTTGTCTTTTATATAGAATTATATTTAATAATTTGTCAATTAATTTTACAAAAATAAAATTCTTTCATCGCTTAATTAATAACTTAGAGTAAAGCGGTTATAAAATAAGTTTTTTTTTATATTTTTGGCTTGTTCATTTTAGTCGGTCGAAAATTAAAATTGACACTGAAAAAATTTAAAAAAAATTAAAGCATTTTTCATGTTTCATGACGAATTTTACAAAAAGACTAATGTCTTTCAGACAAACTTGACCAAAACCAAAATTTATTTATTTAAAAAAAATCGAAAATTAAAGCAAAGAATAAAATATCGTAAAAAGAAAAGCTTGAGACCTAACATGGTTGTAGCATGGATTGACGATTAGCTTTAATTTAAAACTAAAAATTCTTTACTGTTCTTTTCAATGTGAGAAGAATATTTTGTACTTTTGTTTCCTTTCCTGATTTGCAAATAAAAATTGTCCTTTACAATGTTAAGAGTATATTTTGTTCTTTTGTGTCCTTTCCTTATTTGCAAACATAAATTGTCCGTTACAGTCCTTCAATAACTTTTTCAATGTTAGGAGAATAGTTTGTCTTCTACTGCCCTATTCTTTGTCAGGAGAATATTTTGTCCATTAATGTCCTTTCCTTATGTGCAAACAAAAATTGTCCGTTCCTATCCTTTACTGTTCAATACTGATTTTTTCTATGTTAGGAGAATATTTTGTCCTTACAAACAAAGTATACAAAGTAAATTCTGCCAAATGGAAACAATAGAAACAATTCAAGAGGTTTTGGACAAAGCAAATCAACTTGAAATTTGTTTCCAGAAATTTAAATAAATATTAGAAGTAAAAAATTCTAGAACAAATGAAATGAGATCGAATAATCCAAACAAATACAATAATTTGTATGATCAGTTCAATCAAGATGCCTTTTATTCAAATCAACATTACCGAAAGCCAAAACTTAAATTTTCTTTCTAATACCAAGAATCAAAATGTGAGAATGGTCCAAAATCAATGACTATCACATAATTTTGAGCCTAAAATTAAATTATTGCAACAATAATAAACATCTAAATCTTAAAAAAAAAATGCTTCATCACTTACTTGGGTAGGTATTTCATTTCTTCAGAAAAGTGCTTCTCCTTTTATTACTTCCAGATCGTTACTAGTCCTCCGCAGGTGTACCTCAGGATCAAGGTCAACTATCCCTATATTACTAGTCTCTACCTCTTCTACTTCTACAGAAGAAATATTTTCTGGTTTCCTACTTTTATTATACTGTGTAACAGTTTTCTTATCATTAAATTCTTGACATCTTTTAAGATGTTTCATCTCGGTTTCCTTTTTATTTTTCTCATCGTAAAATTTCTTCTTGCACTCCTTAATTTTGTGCCCCAATTTATGGCAATAAAGGCACTTAATTACTTGCTTACTTTTGTACTCAACCCTATTCATATCGAATCTTTATGCAGAGGTTTCCCTTCCTGAATTGTAGAGCAATTTTGCCCTTTCTATAGCGTCATCTAAGGTTTTAGGCTCCGATGCCATTACCCCCGCCCTAATAATTAGTTTAAGACCGTTTCTAAAGAATTCAATTTTTAAGGCTTCTGGCAATTCATCTTTTAAATTAAGAAGACAAGAATTAAATTCATCAATATATTCTTTTAAGTCTCTAGTTTGCGAAAGACCCCGAAATTTGGTCATATTTACCTCAATTTGGTCCCTTCTCCTGAACGACTTGATCATTGTCTCTTTAAATTGGTCCCAATTCATATTTTGAAGCCAATGAGATGCTTGTAAGTAGGCTCTTTCCGCTTTATCTCTCAGATAAGAGCTCGCTCCTTCGACAACCAATTGTCTGTCTACTCTATTAAGTTTGAGGTTTTTCTTAGTTATCCTTAGCCATTCTTCAACATTTTCAGTGTCCTTCGCACTAAATGTTGGTTGATTACCAAAATTCATCTTTGGTAAATCCTGGAACATAGTCCTATTCAGTCTAAGTTCATTTATCAATGCAGCTATTGGATACATCAAATAATTTTGATTTTGATTCTGGTTTAGCTTGGGACTGAGTGTACCCTTGCGGTGCCATTCCGTCTTGATGTTGTTGACCGGGAGTGTTACCTTGTCCCCTCAAATTATTTAAGAAATCATTAAGTTTCTGATCGAGACTTATCTCCATTTGGTCATTTGGTCAATGATTTCCTTTGTTTTCTGTTCCAAAAACTTTTTCTGGACTTCAGCATGATCCAGTATTTTTCTATCAACTGCCGCTTCGTCCATAGTTGTATCGTCTAGTCTTAAGGTGTTTTCAAAATCGCTAATGATTGACAAGAAAGCTTTGTCCAAATCTTGATTTGTCGACCAGACATAAAATTTTACTGAAATACCAATTGCTGCTTTCACTTCTCTGCTACCGCTTGTGAGGCTGGAGGATAGTTAAAGTGATTTGATATTTTCTTTACTATATTTATCAATAAAAATTCAAATCAGAATTTAATACAAAAGGACAAAACATTCTTCTATTAAATAAAAGGAGAGAAAAGGACAGTAAAATAACTTTTTATTTAGAAAAAAAGAAAGGATTCAAAATAACTGAAAATTCTCCTAACATATTAAAGAACACAAAGGTACAAAATATTCTCCTTTAAAAGAATAGGACTTAAAAGGACAAAATATTCTCCTTATAAATTAATGGAGAGAAAAGGACAATAAAGATAACTTTTTATTTAGAAAAAAGGAAAGGACTCAAAATAACAGAAAATTCTCCTAATATATTAAAAAATATTCTTATATTAAATTAAAGGAGAGAAAACTACAGGAAAAAAAAATTTACTAAATATTTTTCTATTTAATTAAAGGGGAAAAAACGACAGTAAAGAAAACTTTTTTATTTGCTAATAAGGAAAAGGACACAAAAGGACAAAATTCTCTCCTTAAATAAAAAAGCACACAAAAGGACAAAATAACAAAAGGACAAAAGGACAAAAGGACAAAGGATTCAAAATGACTGAAAATTCTACTAATATATTCAAAAAAACAAATGGAATAAATATTCTTCTATTTAATTAAACGAGAGAAATGGACAGTTAAGAAAATTTTTTATTTGCAAATAAGGAAAGGACTGAGAATAACAAAATATTTTTTTAACAAAGAAGAGAAACGTAAAGGTCAGTAAAGGACAAAATATTCTCCTTAAATTGAATAGGACACAAAAGGGCAAAATATTCTCCTTTTAATTTAAAGGAGAGAACGATGGTAAAGATAACTTTCTAAATGCAAAAAAGAAAGGACTCAAAATAATAGAAAACTCTGCTAACATATTAAGGAAGACAAAAGGACTAACTTTCTCATATTAAATTAAAGTAGAGAATAGGACAGTAAAAAACACTTTTTATTTGCAAATAAGGAAAGGACTAAAAAAAACAAAATATTTTTTTTAGAAAGAAGAGAACCGTAAAGGTCATTTAAGGGCAACATATTGCTCTTAAATTGAATAGGACTCAAATGGACTAAATATTCTCCTAACATTCAAAAGAATACAAAAGGATAAAACATTCTCCTTAAAAAGAAGGGTTCACAAAAGAATAAGCTTTAAACAAAGATAAGAACAACAAAAGATATTTGAGGACAAAATATTCTCCTAACATTTCAAAGGATAAAAAAGTAAAAAATATTGTCCCTTGATAGAGAAAACCCCACAAAAGAATATTCTCTTAACAAAGAGAAGAACAGCAAAGGACAATTAAGGACAAAATATTCTTCTTAAAAAGAAAAGGTCACAAAAGGACAAATATTCTCCTTACATTAAATAGGATACAAAAGGTAAAACATTGTCCGATGATAGAAAAGGACACAAAAAGACAAAATATTCTCCTATTAAATTTAAGCAGAGAAAACGACAGTAAGGATAACTTTTTAATTGCAAAAAAGGTAAGGACTCAAAATAACAGAAAATTCTGCTAACATCCTAAAGAAGACAAAAGGACTTAATATTCTCCTATTAAATTAACGGAGAGAAAAGAACAGTAAAAAAAACTTTTTATTTGAAAATAAGGAAAAAATTCAAAATAACTGAAAATCCTCCATACATATTGAAGAAGACAAAAGGACAAAATATTGTCCCTTGATAAAGAAGAACACAAAAGTTCAAAATATTTTTCTTAAATTCAAAAGGTTACGAAAGGACATAATATTCTCTCTTGGTAGAGAAGGACACAAAAGAACAAAATATTCTTATTTTAAATTAAAGGAGAGAAAACTACAGGAAAAAAAAATTTTCACTAACAAAAAAGGAAAGGACTCAAAATAACAGAATATTCTGCTAACATATTAAGAAAGACAAAAAAACAAAATACTCTCTTATTAAATAAAAGGAGAGAAAAGGACATTAAAAAACACTTTTTATTTGCAAATAAGGAAAGGACTCAAAATAACAAAATATTTTTTGAACAAAGAAGAGAACCGTAAAGGTCATTTAAGGACAAAATATTCTTCTTAAATAGAATAGGACTCAAAGGGACAAAATATTCTCCTTTCATTCAAAAGGATACAAAAGGTCAAAATATTCTCCCTTGGTAGAGAAGGACTCAATAGGACAAAATATTCTCCTTAAATAGAATAGGACACAAAAGGACAAAATATTCGCCATTTAAATTAAAGGAGAGAAAAGGACACAAAAGAAAACTTTTTATTTGCAAACAAGGAAAGGACTCAAAATAACAGAATATTCTGCTAACATATTAAGAAAGACAAAAAAACAAAATACTCTCTTATTAAATAAAAGGAGAGAAAAGGACATTAAAAAACACTTTTTATTTGCAAATAAGGAAAGGACTCAAAATAACAAAATATTTTTTGAACAAAGAAGAGAACCGTAAAGGTCATTTAAGGACAAAATATTCTTCTTAAATAGAATAGGACTCAAAGGGACAAAATATTCTCCTTTCATTCAAAAGGATACAAAAGGTCAAAATATTCTCCCTTGGTAGAGAAGGACTCAATAGGACAAAATATTCTCCTTAAATAGAATAGGACACAAAAGGACAAAATATTCGCCATTTAAATTAAAGGAGAGAAAAGGACACAAAAGAAAACTTTTTATTTGCAAACAAGGAAAGGACTCAGAAAAACAAAATATATTTCCAACAAAGAGGAAAACAGGGAAGGACAGTTATTAACAAAATATTCGTCTTGAATAGAAAAAGACTCAAAAGGACAAAATATTTTCCTAAAATAGAATAGGACACAAAAGGACAAAATATTCTCCTTACATTCGATGTGATTCAAAAGGAAAAAATTTTCTGCCTTGAAAAAGAAGGACACAAAAGGACAAAATATAAAGAATCATAATAAAGATAACATTCTAAATGCAAAAAAGAAAGGACTCAAAATAACAGAAAATTCTGCTAACATATAAAGGAAGACAAAAGGACTAAATATTCTCATTTTAAATTAAAGGAGAGAATAGGACAGTAAAAAACACTTTTTATTTGCAACTAAGGAAAGGACTCAAAATAACAAAATATTTTTTTAACAAAGAAGAGAACCGTAAAGGTCATTTAAGGACAAAATATTCTCCTTAAATAGAAAAGGACTCAAAAGGACTTAATATTCTCCTATTAAATTAACGGAAAGAAAAGAATAGTAAAAAACACTTTTTATTTGAAAATAAGGAAAAAATTCAAAATAACTGAAAATCCTCCATACATATTGAAGAAGACAAAGGGACAAAATATTGTCCCTTGATAAAGAGAGTTGTCTTAGAGTCCCAGATTTGTAGTCAAAGTATTTAAAATTAAAATTTAATATATTTTTAAAATTTTTAATTTTTTCTTTCATTGACCCAACATTTTCGAATACTTTTATAGTTTATTGTTAAAAATATTTGCTTTATCTGTGACGTGTTTATAAGCCTTTCCCGATTAAAATAGTAAATAATTATTACACATCCGCTTTTAGAGACTGAATGCAAAATAAAAAAATAAAAATGACAATTGAATTTTTATTTAGCAAATTAAAACAATCTTTTTGTTTAAAAAAACGTTTTGATTTTTCTATCCCAAAAAAAGTCATCAGTTATTTCAAAAATTCCGCTTTTTAGAAAAACATCTGTTATTTAAAATTAAGGATAATTGACTTGATTCTTTGAACAGTTTGAATTATCATACTTATGCTATTTATGATTATGATAATTATGCAAAATAATTATCGAAAAAACAAAGGTCATGAACTCGACAGTCCTTGTTTGATTTAAACTCTTATTTACGATTGAGTAAAAAATGATTTTACTTTATGATTTAAAATTAAATTAGATAGTTTCTAATCATCTAAGTCAGTCAGTCATACATTTTTGAAAAATATATTAAATTAAAAAAATTTTTTTTACACTTAGACTTTTATAAACAAAGAAGTGTTTAGCAAGGTGATCCAACTAGATTAATTAAAAAACTAAACGATTTTTACCAATACAGAGTTTGACGTACAAATCAGTGTTTTGAAGTATCCAGAACCCAAAAAGAAATCGGCGATCACGAAAATTTTAAAGACACAGAAAGAAAGTTGTCCGATAGGGATTCTTAAATATTGGAATTAAAGAACCAACTAAGAGATGAAAAGGAAAAAAATTTAAACCTGGAACAGCAAATAGAAATATTCAAAGAATTTTCAAGTGAATTTTTGTTTATTAAAATATCATTTTTAATTTAAAGAAAGATTTAAATTTTGGATTGGTGGTATTAAACACGCCTATTTTCAACGGTTGAATTAACAAGAAAAAAATTTATTTAAAGGGTAAAATTTTTAGTTAACTTTATTGATGCTTTTTTTTTAGGAAGAAAAAAGAAAAATATCATCTCTCTGTATTTCCATTAAAATCAAAATATTTTTGATAAGCAAAGATTTGTTTTTAAATAAAACAAAAACAAAATAAATTTAGCAAAAATAAAAAAAAAATATTATATACAGTTTAAACTAATTAAATTAACTATTTAGAATGTTAACTTATTCATTATTTAGTCATTTTATTTAATGCACAAGTCCAAAATTAAAAGCTAAATAAAATAAAAATTAAAAAAAAGATGATGACACAAATTTAAAATTAGATCAAACTTTGTTCAACAATTTGACAAAGTTGTCAATTAAAGTTTTGAAATATATTGGCTCAGAAAAAGACCGTGACGAGGTAAGAAAGTTTGGAAACACTTCGGGAAAAATTCTGATACATGAAGACTATCCTGGAAAATTTATGAGCTTGAATTTGAATAATAGAGTAGAAATAATGATAGGTGAGCAAAAAAATCCTGAGTTTATATTTCGAACTATGGCAAAAGCACTCGTTTCTGATGTAGATATATGGGCTAAAAGCAATGGATAAACAATGATTGAAAAATTTACCGAGTTAAGTGCATCTCGAGGTATTAACAAAATGTACATTTTTATTAAACTATTCATCTAATGTTTTTTAAAGATTTCTTACGTTCAAAAAATGTCAGTCTAACTGAATCAAAATTCAAGACCGTTATGAGAGGACTCTGCTCTGAATGTAAATCAAAAAATTAAATAAAAAAAATTTACTTAAATATACTAAAATTTTATACTTTCTTTATTGTATTTTTTTTTGTATTTTTTCTTTTAATTTTTATGCTGTTTTTTATTTTTATATCACCCATGAGTCACTTGAAAAAAAATTTTAAAAAATTCAATCAGATTATACGAAAAAAAATATTATTGTAATTAATATTTTTTTTTAATTAAAAAATTTTGTAAAATAATTGTATAAATGCCACTAGTTTTACTTGTAACTTTAAATTTCGATAATTTTATTCTTTTGTTAATAAATAAATGATTTATAAATTTATTTTTTATTAGCTGAAATAATAAATATTTAAAATTATAACAAATTTTCGAAACTAAAAAGAAAAAAAAATCCGAACATTATTCGGAAAATATTTTTGGTATTTTTTCAAAAATTTATAGCGAAATCTTTTCAAAAATATTTTTCGAAAAAACGACGAAAAAATTGTCAATCATCAACGTTTATTTTTCGATGGCTGTTTTCGTAAAATTTTTGATTTTTTTTCGTTTTTAAATGACTTGGAG
This sequence comes from Brachionus manjavacas, assembly GCA_019054805.1. Lineage (NCBI taxonomy): Eukaryota > Metazoa > Rotifera > Eurotatoria > Ploima > Brachionidae > Brachionus > Brachionus manjavacas. The sequence continues at coordinate 323,547 of JAHQIY010000026.1, forward strand.
GACACAAAAGGACAAAATATTATCATATTAAATTAAAGGATGGAAAACGACAGGAAAGATAACTTTTTATTTGCAAAAAAGGAAAGGACTCAAAATAACAATAAATTCTTCCAACATATTATAGAACACTAAAGGACAAAATATTCTCCTATTAAATTTAAGGACAGAAAAAGACAGTTGTGAACAAAATATTCTTCTTAAATAGAAAAGGACACAAAAGGACAAAATTTCCTCTTTTAAACAGAATAGGACACAAAGGATAATTTATTCTCCTTACATTGAAAGAGATACAAAAGGACAGAAAATTCGCCTTTAAATAAAAGGAGAGAAAACGACAAAAAAGATAACTTTTTATTTTCAAAAAAGGTTAGGACTCAAATATCAATATATTCTTTTAACATATTTAAGAACATCGAAATAATTCTCGCCCACAAAGATTTTTAATACAAAATGGTTCAAATGATACAAAGGCATTCCTTGATTATGTACCTTTTGTAAAAAAAGAATTAAAATTTTTTGAAGTTGGTTACTTTTGGATTAAATTTAAAAAAAAAAAATTTTGAAAATGTTTATATGAAAGGTATGTATTTAAATTAACTAACTATTCTAAAAATTAGTTTTCATTTTAAATAGAACAATTTTAGTTTATTTTTTTTGTGTTTACCTTTCAGTTTCAACACCATCTATGTTACAAAAAGTTTTATACTGCAAACTTCTTTGTTTTCATATTCGTTAAATTTTGAATTTAAAAAAAATATTTTTCCCGATGATCTAAAAATATTATAATATATTAACTAAACAAATAATTATCAATGAAAATTATTAATTTATTGAAAAATTCGGATGAAGAATTTATATTCATTGTGTTTGTTTTGCAAGAAGGATTAAAACAAACACTTTTCCATCTATAAGTTTGTAGAACTGAATAAGCTTGAACGTAAGAATCATAATCAGATTCAAAACAGTCATAAACATACTCATTTTGATCAATTATATTATTTTTTATAAAGCGACAGTTATTTATCCATTCTAATCTAGCCATGGCCCAATTTTTTTCTTCTAAAAAAATATCAATTTTTCTCATAAAATCTATGTAAAAGTGATCTATTTTAGGCACAAGAGTTTCATATTTTTTTTTTATTTTGTTTAATAAGATATAAGAATTGAGAATAAAATAATCAATTATACACGTGTTTATGATTCTTTGATAAAAATTGTTGTTATAAAAAAATGAACCATTGCTCGGAACACAATTTTTAATTATTTCAATGTTTTGACTACTTTAAATTAAATTATAGAAATAAGGTTCTTTTTAATGTAAAAAAAGAAACAAAATTACCAACGAATCAGTCCTGCTTTATTCTTTTCATCAATTAATTCAATTTCTAAAATGAATTGGTAAATTAAAGTTTTAAAAATTTTTCTAAAAATTACGTCTAATTGAGTCTAGTTTCGTTCCAAATTTTTCTGTCTTTTATTTTTTTCCCTTTTTTCCATTTTTCTTTTTCGATCATAATTATTTTTTTACTGATTATATCTTTGTTAAAATTGGACTTCAACATGCTATCATTGTATAATAAAGAATAAACTTTGAGTACAAAATTTGATACACTGATCCTACAAATTGACTTGGCATCACTTTTCTATTTTTGAGAACGTTATTTTTTAAACGACCAAACCAGTTTTCCACTGGGTTATTAGTCAAAGATGTTTTGGAAAATGGCTGTTCTTGATGATTCAAAATAATTCCAGTCCATAATGGAATTATATAGAAATAATTTTCTATTATTTCAAATAAATGTGGACAAAAATAAGTATTCGATTCATAAACATTATCGGATTGTTTCTGAACTATATTTTTAATAGCCGTTGATAAGTTTTTCGTCACAAATTGCAATGAATTGTAAGTGGAGATTTTTCTTTAAAGGATATTTTTGGATTTTAAAGTTCGTTTTCAATTAATAATATTGTATCTGTTTGCTGATCATCGAAAAAAACATCATCAAATTTTCGCCTTCGAATAAGTGATTCATTTCTTGAATAAGAATTATTTATCAATCAGTTTTATAATAAATTTTTAAAAAATTTATTTAAAAAAAAGCTAAAAAGAGAAAAAAATTTAATAAATAAAATAAAATATTTGAAAACAGCAAAAGAATAGTTTTTTAATACAAAAAAGACAAATATAATCCAATTCTTTCCCTCAATATTTAATGCAAATTAATTATTTCAAGCGAATTTTCATAATATTTTCCTAATTAACAAACACATGTATTAGATTAATTTCTAGATATTTCAAATTGTTCAGATATTTAAATAATCAATTTTAGCATATCGTACGGACTCCTGAATATCTTATATTATAATTAGTGTTGGCCTCCGAAGGAACAGACGGGCCTCCGGAGAGAAATCGACAGATTCACGGAGCCGGAAAAGGGTTCGGAAATTTTAACAAAAAAGGTTCCAGAGACGGAGAAAGAAAACAGTTCCGGAAACGGAAAAATAAACGGTGACCTCGAAAATAACGGAGAAATTAACGTTGAGTTACTGCGGATCGGATATATAAACGGTCAGAATAATCTGAGACGAAGGTTGGAACGGAGAAAATTCCGGAGACGGCAACGGAAACGGGTAAATGAACGTAGCTTCCGGATTTAACGTAGACGTAAACTGAGAATCCGAACGGAGCGGAGACGTAAACGGAGGACCAAAACAGAGAGGAGAAATAAACCAAAGAGAACAACGAAAATTGAGCACTTGACCAAAGCTTGCAAAATAAAGATGATATCGCAGGAAAAAAACCAAGTGAAATTTGCAGCTAGCATTCTTTAGAATTCTAGAATTTTGCCATCGCTACTTTGTTTTGAAAATTTTGGTCAAAAAAGAATTGATTTTCTTCAAATTTTTTTATTATTTGTAAAAAATAGAAATGACTTTAATAAATTTTTTTAACACCTAATGTTTTAGTTAATTTTAATTTAATTTTATTTTATAAGATTAAAACTTAAAAAAAAGACTAAATTTTTTTAAAATTCTGATTTAATTTTAATTATTAATTTAATATTAATTTAATTTAATTTAATTATTAATTTAATTATTAATTTTAAAAAGAAAATTTAAGAGTTGATTTAGCCATGTGCTTATGTTTGTAAATTTTTTTAATGATGTAATCAGTTCGATTCCTAATGTCTTTAAAAATTTCATTTCTAAAATCAGTAAAGATGTAATTCCAAGATTAAAAAAGAAGAAAATTTTAATAAATTTTACCTTGAAGTTATGTTTAGAAATGTTAATGAGAAAAACTCTTATAACTTTGTAATTTTCGTATATATATTAATTGTATTTTTAAATAATAAACTAACTAAAAAACTTGAATAAAATCTTAGAAAGAAAATAAAATCTTAATTTACTTTCCGGAATAAGATATTGAAAAGTATCTTTTAGTTCAATTTTATAAGTGATTGAAAAGTCATCTATCAGGTTACTGAAAAGTATCCTATCATTAAAAAGTCCTATTGATTCGTTTTTTGAGGTCCTAGGGACAAGGCTTAAGACTTGGTCATAAAATGAGCAACTCAAGCACAGAGTAGTCTAGTTTTTCCGTATATTGAAAAGTATACAAAAAAAGGCACTGAGAAGTGTCATAGGGACCCCTCCTTCGATCGTATATCAATCAAGCAAATCAATAATCGAAGATCGATCAAAAAACCACTCATCCGTGACGGATCAGAAACTCACGCGAAGCATTACAAATCGATAATTTTTCTCAAAAACAATATAAGCTGACATTAGTGTAAAAGAAAATTAAAGCGGGTAAATAAAGATTATTTATAATAATTTCAAACCATGTTATTAGTTAAGAAGATTTTTTTTGAAGTAACTTACTTTGACAAAAAAATAATAAAAACGAATTTCCTTTAATCAAAGTTTCAAATTTTTTTTCTTTTTCAATCAGAATTTTAATATTTAATTTTTTTTTTTAGTTTTAATCTTTTAAAATAAAATTAAATTAAAATTAACTAAAACATTAGGTGTTAAAAAAATTTATTAAAGTCATTTCTATTTTTTACAAAAAAAATAAAAAAAAATATTTAGATCATCAATTCTTTATTGACCAAACTTTTTAAAACAAAGTAGCGATGGCCAAATTCTAGAAGTCTAAAGAATCTCTTCGATTTATTTCTCCTCTCTGTTTTGGTCCTCCGTTTACGTCTCCGCTCCGTTCGGATTCTCCGTTTACGTCCCCGTTAAATCCGGAGGCTACATTCATTTCCCCGTTTCCGTTGCCGTCTCCGGAATTTTTCTCCGTTCCAAACTTCGTCTCCGATTATTGTGACCGTTTATATTTCCGTTTCGTTCGGTGTCAATCCGGAAGTTCAACCGCTCTGTTTCTCTGTGGAAAGGATTTCGGAAATTTTCAATCAATGCGGCAGCATCAAAGCCTTCAACATTTTAAACTTTTAAAACAATACAGAACAGAATATGGAAAGATGTTTGAGAATTATTTAAATTTTAAATAATTTTTTTTTCAATTTTTTTTTAGTTGGATATATATGTTATTACATTGATATTTATTATAATTAACTTGTAGTTATCGAATGATTTTGATTGAAGTCATTTCAATTTTTTTTATTCAACTATTATTAATTTTTATCCAATAAAATATTTTATCTGTAATTGATTTTTGATTTATTTTTGTATTTTTATTTTTTAATTTTTGATTATAAATTAAAAAATTATTTTTTCTTATTTTCTAAATCTATATTGCATGTAAATCATAATACATTAAAATTATTTTAATTAAATCAAAGATATATTTTAATATTTAAAAACAAACTTTTTGAATTGAAATGATATTTTGAATTGATCATCAACTTACAGATGCCTTGACATAAAATATCTTTTTGGCTAAATTTTAAAGAATTTTTTTCAAAATAATTAACTCATAATTCATCGTTTGTATCAATGTCCTTCTAAAGTGAAGCCAAAAGCGTAAATAACCATTTAATTGGTATCCAAAATTAAAATAACTTAAAAAATTAATTTAAACGACTTATATGAGATAAAGATATATCAAAAACATGAATAAGTTTTTTTTTATGAATTTATAAAATATCAAGTGAATTATTCAATTCTATAATAAATAAATACAAAGTAAGTATTGAAGATAGAAATTCCGATATTCTGAAATAAGCGATGAATTTGGATTCAATCAATTATTTTTTATCACAATTATTAAAATAATCAAAAGCTATAAAAAACTTAACTTTTTTTAAAATATTTTTTGGTCGGAATCGTATAGAGAAATTTTAGAATCAGAGTTATTTCTAGAAAATTCTATAAAAAAATTAATTAAATTTTGTTATAGATTTTATTTGCTTAAAAAAAATATCTCGTTATTTTCATCAAAATTAAAGTTTTCACAAAATATATATGTTATGTCAAATTTTCTTCGTGTTATGAATAAATTATTGTTTTTGCATATTGAATCTGGTATTAAATTATCAACATGAAAATAAAATCAAAAATATATTTTAATAAATTTTACCTTGAAGTTATGTTTAGAAATGTTAATGAGAAAAACTCTTATAACTTTGTAATTTTCGTATATATTTTCGTAAAATATTTAGATCATCAATTCTTTATTGACCAAACTTTTTAAAACAAAGTAGCGATGGCCAAATTCTAGAAGTCTAAAGAATCTCTTCGATTTATTTCTCCTCTCTGTTTTGGTCCTCCGTTTACGTCTCCGCTCCGTTCGGATTCTCCGTTTACGTCCCCGTTAAATCCGGAGGCTACATTCATTTCCCCGTTTCCGTTGCCGTCTCCGGAATTTTTCTCCGTTCCAAACTTCGTCTCCGATTATTGTGACCGTTTATATTTCCGTTTCGTTCGGTGTCAATCCGGAAGTTCAACCGCTCTGTTTCTGTTCCGTGGATTTTTTGCCGGAGCCTTCCGGTCAACCCTCATCCGTTATCCAACACTCATCAGTTATAATTTTTAGAAACAAATAAAATAAAATATTTTTTGTATCGAAATTCAAATGAATTTTGAATCTTTCAGTCACAAACGAATCTAATATTTTGAAATCATGAGCAATAACAGAACGAGCAACTCGAATAATTATTTTTATAACATTTGCAGACTGGAACATTGCTACTTGATTTTCATTGAAATTTATTAATGTTAATGTGCCAAAAGAAAATAATGAATTTTTTTTTTCATCTTTCTAAATTATCTTTCTGTAATTTATTGATTGATTGATTTACTAATAAAAAAAGGATACGAATTTTTTATTAAGAAAATAAAGATTAAATAATTTTATGTCCGGCTAAATTTTTTTCTGTTTTGTTTTTTTTTCAATATTTTTTAGAAGTAAATAAATTTTTTTACAAAAATAATTAATATGATTTAGAAATAATTTTTTTAAATTAAGGAAGGATAATTTTTATATTGAAGATTTATTTTGAATATGAATATAACTTTCATTTTTTGAGAAGAAGAAAAAATTATTGTCATACCCAAAGACAATTATCTTGAAAACAAAGTAAATTTATAATATTTAAAAAGATGTCGCTTTTAAATATTAAATGTTGATTGTTAAAACTTAATTTATTTGTTTAAATTTTTAATATGAATAAATGTACGATCTAGCTACCAAAGCAGATATATTTTATATATTCTCCTAACTAGCAAGTGAAATAAAACTATCTTTTATTTATCCTTGCTTGTGTCATCCATTTATCGGCGTGACTTAATAAGCCTTCATTTTATATAAATTGGAATAGTAATCGTGGCATAAACATTTAAATTAACAATTTATTTCTTGTTTTATAAATTTGAGTTTGTAGAAATTTTTTTATAAATTTGTGGTGAGGTTTAACTGACGTCGAAAAAATTCCAAAATTATAATAGTGATTTAAAAAAAGGTTAAAACAAAAATTTATATTATCTAATTTATTTCAAGAATTATTAAGTATTTAACAAAAAAAACAAATTATGGAATTTTTTAATTTGAAAAACAAAAAACCCATTTATAAAAAGCTTTTTTTACACTAAAAATCAGAGTTGTATAAAATTCACAAGACTTAAGTCAAGTCCCGACTTTTTTTTAATTTTCAAAAGTCGAAGTCCGGGCTTTAAAATTTAGAATTCTGAAGAAGAAATTTAATTATTGCAAGAAAAATGGCAAATCTATTGCATTAGACAACCCAAAAGTAAATAAATTTTTTGATATTTAGCCTGATCTAGCAAATTAAAAAAAAAAAGTCCGGACTTGGACTTTTTTTTGGGACTTTTAAACAACTCTGATTTACAGTCCCGTTCTGTTCACTTGTTTTTACCAAAATTTACGTAATTTTACGTAAATTTACGCAAATTTACGTAAAATTACGTAAAATTACGTAAATTGACAAATGTAAAAAATGGTAATTTTACGAAAAATTACGTAAATTTACGTAAAATTACGTAAAATTACGTAAATTTTGGTAAAATCAAAAAGGGACAGAAAAGTTATGATTTTTTGAAAAAAAGGTTACAATTCTGCTTTTTCATCGACTTTCTACTTTTTACCATGTAAATAAAAATTTACGTAAATTTACGTAATTTTACGTAAATTTACGTAAATTTTTAACTTTTTTAGGATAATCTAGAAAAAAGTTAATTTTTTATTAAAATTATTTTTAATTTTTATTAAAAAATATATGAATATACAAATTTTACGCTATTTTTTAAAACAAAATCATGGTATTATTTACAAATTAGTTTTAATTAAAAATAATATTATTTCAGTGGTTCGACCATTCACCATTATTTTCAATGACAATCTTAATGGTCTATTACAAAATATTAATTTTCTTTCTCTCAATTAATATTACTTACTTTTTTCAAATTGTTAATATATTTTACACAGTGTTCCGGGGTTAAATTTTTTTGAAAAGATCGAATTGACTCAACAGCTTCTTCGATGGTTTTTATATTTCTTTTCCTCACATAATTTTTCAATTCACTCCATATCATCTCTATAGGGTTTAAATCAGGCGATTTTGACGGAGACTTAACCTGAAAAAATTTAAAAAAAAAAGAAATAAAAAAAGAGGTTTTGTTTTACCCAAAGCACCCCGTTTCTCTCTAAAAACATTTTGCATACAGTGGATGTATGTTTTGGGTCATTGTCTTGATGAAGTTTAAAATTAAAATCATATCTCAAAGCCCCAAAAGGGAGTAATAAATCGGCCAAAATTTCCCTGTAAAGTTCAGAATCCATATTTTGACTAAAAATCTTTTAATAATTAAATAAAAAATATATAAAAAAATGTCTTGTTTACTGCGAATTCTGTAGCTCCTTGAACTGAAATTCCTCCCCAAATATTTAATTTAGCTTCAAATTTTGAAGAACATGGTAATGATTTTGGATACTTGGTTGGATATCTAACATGATACAATGGCCTATCAAAAACTCTAATTGTTGTCTAATCTACAAAAATGTATCTTGAAAAATCGGTATTTTTATTTTTAAGACACCAGACAAGTCTTTCCAGCTTATGTGAGTCTGTTAAATTAGGCGATTTTCGCAAACGACGGTATCTTAAACCTTTAATTTATTAAAATATTTTTTATGAGTTTTTTAAATAGATTTAAGATACCTAATTTAAAACGATGTCTTCGAATATTACTACTACTAATTTTCACTCCTAACTCTTTTTCAATTTTAAAAGCTAATTCGACAGAAGATACACATCCGAAATTTTCCAAAGATTTTTTCTTGATAAAAAAAATAGAAATAATAAACGATTTTTTTATCTTACCTTAATGAAATTAATAACATTTTTATCCATCAAAGTTTTTCTTTCTTTTCTTAAACACTTTTTACCATTTTTTTTAATGGTCCTTTTAATAAACTAAAAGAAAAGAGAAAAGTTTAAATTCAGACGACAATATTGGAAATAAAATTTGCTCACGACTATTCTATTTTAAAAAATTAATTTGATTTCATTAGTTGTTTTTTTTTAAAAAAAAAGACTTCATGAGCAAAGATTAAAAGACTCCTGTAGCAAAAGAATTTTTTTGATAAAAATTTTGTTTCTTAGAACACAAATAAATCAAATCAAATTTGAACACGAAAAAAAAAAATTGGATTTTTTTCCTTGTGATACAGTCGACGAATAAAAATTTTAAAATCTTTACAGTTATCGATGGAACTTGTCTTTTAGAATAAGAAAGTTTCAATACTCGTCTTATTTTTTTGGTAGAATATTTTTTCCTTTTTGCAAGATATAAAATTTGTCTATTAAAAATTTGTTTTTTTTTCCCAGTTTGAAAACTTTTTTTTCTTTGCTGTAAAATATTATTTTTATTTAATTTCATTTTTCTTTAGTTGATCCTTTTTCACTGTGTGTTAGCTTTTATATAGACTTATTAGAAATCACTTTTTATAAAACGTGATTTTATAAATTTGTTTCATTTGTCTCAAAATGAAAACAGCTGTTGAATTAGGAGTACAGTGTTTTTTTGATCACTTAAAAGCTCAGCAATTTCATTCTCTTATTTAATTTCATTTTTCATCATTCATCTCGTTTTTTGTAAATTTAAGCTTAATGAATATGAATTAAGCTTAAATTTACAAAAAACGAGATGAATGATTCTTAATGAATATGAATTAAGCTTAAATTTACAAAAAACGAGATGAATGATGAAAAATGAAATTAAATAAGAGAATGAAATTGCTGAGCTTTTTAATTGATCAAAAAAATACTATAACTCCTAATTCAACAGCTGTCATGTTTAAATAAGAGATCTTTAGTTTAAAACAACTTTCTTAGATTTTAAAAAAAATTTAGTCAAAAAAAATTATGGCTTCGAAAAGAAAAAATTCAAAAAAAAAAGTAGTTAGCGAGGCGTCAGAAGCCGAATCCGATGTTGAGTTTGCCGTAAAAAAAAAAAAAATGAAGGATGAAGATGTTAAAATGGTAGCAATTGAATATTTTATTCCGAATAATAAGCATCCATTTCATCATCTTCATCAAGTTCCGGGGAGCATTTCTTTAGAAAAAATAATTGAGCCTACAGACACACAAGAAGTTGGATTCTAAAATACTGAACTGCTTCTGAAAAATGGTGAATGGTACCACCATGATGTGAAAAAATTATTTAATTTTATTTAAAACTCAACAGCAGTAAAATACTGTGTGAAAAAATGGCTACCCATTTTTCAGGAGAGTAAAATGAAGTTTTTTATCTTATTTTTTTAAGTTTGTTAAAGGTGCTATGGTAAAATTTGTACACGAAATCGAAAATAATCATTTAATTGTCGAGGCTTCTGTACAATCAAATAAAATTTTCTTAGTACCTAAAAATAAAGTAAAGATTTATATTTTAAGGTGTATTATATATTATCTCTTTATTTAATTTATTTTTAAGACAGGCAAACTAAAAGGAAATTTAGGAACTGTCCCGCTTGATAGAGCCTTATTGCAATTAAATGAAAATTTGCAAAATTTGAACTCAAGCATAAAAGAGATTATGAGCCAAAATAGAGAAATTAAAAATGTTTTAGTTGAAAACAGCTCCTTAGAAAAAAATAAAAGTTCGAGTTCAAAATCAAGTGATGATAATAGTGACTTTGAGGATCAGAATTTTGTTGGAAATGATTCTATAAGTAAATTTATTTGAATAATAAATAAACTTTTATCTTAATTTTTTTCTTCAAAGCGAGCAATAAAGATTTTACTAACTCATTAAGAGGCTTAATTACTAAAAGATTTAAGGACGATCCTGGTCAAACTTTGGGACATTACCAGAAAACCTATCCTAATAGTATGCTCGAGATAAAAAGTAATTTTATTTTTTAAAGTTCAGAATTGAAATTTAGAACAATTATAAAAAGACGAATTACAAAAATATGTGCCAAAAAACTCGACGTTTAAAGAAGCTTGGGAGAAGGCAGCTAATAGCTTTAAGATGGACAAGAGCTCAAAAAAAACAAACTAAATTTAACTATTCTTTCTAAAACTTTATTCCAATTAAATTGTTTTTCAAAATTTGTAAATATTTAAATAAAAATTAAAAAAAATACGTTTTTTTCCTGAAATCCTAAAAATGTTAAAAATTTACGTAAATTTACGTAAAATTACGTAAATTTACAAAATTTTACATTAAAAAATAAAAATTTACTAAATTTTACGTAAATTTACGTAAATTTTTATTTACATGGTAAAAAGTAGAAAGTCGATGAAAAAGCAGAATTGTAACCTTTTTTTCAAAAAATCATAACTTTTCTGTCCCTTTTTGATTTTACCAAAATTTACGTAATTTTACGTAATTTTACGTAAAATTACGTAAATTTGCGTAAATTTACGTAAAATTACGTAAATTTTGGTAAAAACAAGTGAACAGAACGGGACTGTATATGATATTATGATTTATTTTTTTATATTTTTATATTTACATTTTATTTATTTTTTATATGTATGATTTAGTCTAATTGAAACAAATATTTTTTTCACGGCAATTTGTTCACTTCATGACATAATTTGATTCTATGAAAAGTTTTGACTTGCTTTTAATTTAAATTTTTAATGGTTTCATTTACCTGTATGCTGTTCATTAACATGAATCCAAAAGGATATTCACTTATTTCTTGAATATAACCTGGTATTTGTTCCGTATTTAAACAAATTTTTTGTCATGATTTTAATGAGGCTCTTAAATCGATAATATGATCGTTACTATTTTTATTTGAATTTATTCTTTCAGACTTAATCATCTTCAACACGCTTTCATTAGTAGATTTTTCTATTAATGAATAAATAATAATTTTTTTTTAAATTTAAAAAAAAAACCCTTTTAGAAATCTTCACCTGAATCATTTTCATAATTATAAATTATATTATCATTTAAAACACATGAAATTCCATCGGCTTCAAGTTTAACTGCTTGTTCATTTCTCATTTCTAACCAGTGTCTTAATTTTTTTACAATCTTTTCGTGGTTGCAATTTTCTGTCATTTGAATATTGAAATAAATGTCTGAATATTGATTTGGTTCATTTTTACAATAAAAAAAAACTTATTATTGCACAACTCATATTTACAACTATAAAGTTCAGACCAATAACTTTTAGTATTAAACCAATTATAAATGTTTTTCAACTAACAATTAATTCCATAATTATTTTGAAGCTTAAAACTAATGTTATCATGAAAATCTATTAAAAGTCTTCTTCTTTTTTCTGCTTTGACTCTTATGAGATAACCACTCTACTCTTCATAGCTTAAAGCGACTGTGAAAGACTTATATTTTTCCATTTTTTATTAGAGAAAAACCAAATCCAATTTTTAAAATATCAAATAAATTGCACAACTTTGTTTAATAAAATAAACGAGGCCTTTAATTTCAAAAGCTTAATAGAAAATATAAAATTTTCCTTATCTAGCCATATATAGAAACACACTTTGATTATTATTTAGGATGGTTAATCCTTATAAATAATTGAAATGTTTTATTATTGTAATATACATTACATTATAACGATGAATGCAAACGCAAGTGCAAATGATAAGAAAAGAATTTTAAGTTCAAACACTTCATTCAATGAAGAAGTCGAGGGTGATTCAATTTACAATGCTATTCGGTCAACAGTTTCCGGTTTAATTGATGATGTTGGTGTAAATTTAAAAAAAATATCTTCTTCAATTCAAAAAAGTAAAGTTCCAAAATCCAATACAAACATGCAAAATGTTTTAAAAAATCTTGAATCAAAAACAAATTCATATTCGCTGCATGATATCAATTGTTTGTAAATAGTATTGTATTTACACTTTAGATTCTCATCCAAATGATGAAATCAAAGAATAATACATAAAATGTAAAGAAGAATCCTTAAATGAATTAATTCAGTCAAAAAAAAATTTAAGAGACAAAAAAATAGAAGCTTTTAAATGCGATGTATGCGAATTTTCATCTTGTTCGCAAAGGAGACTAAAGCAACATCCCATTATAATAAAAAAAATGAAATTAATCAAAAAATCTAGTTGTAAACGATAATAAAAAATTAAAAAGTGAAAGTGATTTAAAAATAAAAAAAGTAATAAGTAAAAGTTATTTATCATTGAAAAGTTTAATAGCTGACCAAGAAAAAATTATAGAAGATTATAGAAATAATAAAGTGAATTTAAAATTTCGTATGAAAAAAAATTTAATGAGTTAAATTCAGAATTATTAAAAAAAGATGAGGATAAAATAAGTTTAAGAATTCAACTTGATAGAAATAAAGGTGCACTCGCTCAGCTAAAAAATAAAACAAAAAAAAAATATCAAAAAGAGAATGCTATTTTTGAGCTTGAGCAAAAAAACAAAGGCTTAGTCAATAAAAAAACTGATCTTGAAGGTCAGTTAAATGTTTTGAAGGTAAATTTTTTTTTTAATTTTACTATATTTTTGATTCTTTATTTTATTTTTGTATAAAAAATTTAAAAAAATTCTTTGTTTGTTAAATTAAAAAAATTTAAATTTTTTTTAAGGAAATGAAAATTATTGGAGTTCAATTGCTAAGCGCTTTGAAAATGATCTAAGAGTCACTCAGACTAATTTTCAGCACATGAACAACAATTTTGAGACAAAAAATGAAGAATTAGTCAAAATAAGATCTGATTTGGAAAGAAAAGAAGGAGAACTCACAGAGTTAAAATCCGAATTAAATAAGCTAAGTTCGAGAAAAAGCGCTGAATTTTCTGCAGAGCAATTTTCTTTCATGAATAAAAAAAAGTCTTCCGGTATTCATATATCCAGTGAGCAATTCCAATCTCATATTAATCCTGTGAACGAATCTTTTACTTCGTTTCCAGCAAACAATGATTAAAATAAATGTAGTTATTACATTAATGAAAATTTTTCAAAAGGTTCTCAAAAAAATTTTAGATTTCCTTCTTTTCAATACATAAATCCAACCCAACCGAAAGATATTGAAATGGTTGATTCTGTTTTTCAAAAATTAAACCATTTGTAAATGATTTATCATTTCCAATCTAAAGTTTATCAAATTCTCAAATTCTTTCGTTAAAATATTTAATTGCAATGGAAAATGTTACTAAATCTCTAAACAACAAACCTAATTCAGGAGTTTGTAATGTTTGTGGAAAGGATTTCGGAAATTTTCAATCAATGCGGCAGCATCAAAGCCTTCAACATTTTAAACTTTTAAAACAATACAGAACAGAATATGGAAAGATGTTTGAGAATTATTTAAATTTTAAATAATTTTTTTCAATTTTTTTAGTTGGATATATATGTTATTACATTGATATTTATTATAATTAACTTGTAGTTATCGAATGATTTTGATTGAAGTCATTTCAATTTTTTTTATTCAACTATTATTAATTTTTATCCAATAAAATATTTTATCTGTAATTGATTTTTGATTTATTTTTGTATTTTTATTTTTTAATTTTTGATTATAAATTAAAAAATTATTTTTTCTTATTTTCTAAATCTATATTGCATGTAAATCATAATACATTAAAATTATTTTAATTAAATCAAAGATATATTTTAATATTTAAAAACAAACTTTTTGAATTGAAATGATATTTTGAATTGATCATCAACTTACAGATGCCTTGACATAAAATATCTTTTTGGCTAAATTTTAAAGAATTTTTTTCAAAATAATTAACTCATAATTCATCGTTTGTATCAATGTCCTTCTAAAGTGAAGCCAAAAGCGTAAATAACCATTTAATTGGTATCCAAAATTAAAATAACTTAAAAAATTAATTTAAACGACTTATATGAGATAAAGATATATCAAAAACATGAATAAGTTTTTTTTATGAATTTATAAAATATCAAGTGAATTATTCAATTCTATAATAAATAAATACAAAGTAAGTATTGAAGATAGAAATTCCGATATTCTGAAATAAGCGATGAATTTGGATTCAATCAATTATTTTTTATCACAATTATTAAAATAATCAAAAGCTATAAAAAACTTAACTTTTTTTAAAATATTTTTTGGTCGGAATCGTATAGAGAAATTTTAGAATCAGAGTTATTTCTAGAAAATTCTATAAAAAAATTAATTAAATTTTGTTATAGATTTTATTTGCTTAAAAAAAATATCTCGTTATTTTCATCAAAATTAAAGTTTTCACAAAATATATATGTTATGTCAAATTTTCTTCGTGTTATGAATAAATTATTGTTTTTGCATATTGAATCTGGTATTAAATTATCAACATGAAAATAAAATCAAAAATATATCTTATTATTTTACTTTTCATTTTAAAGTTTTTAATCAGAGTGTCTATTGGAAGTATTTGTCATGCAGTCATTTGGTTTTTGACTCCACAGTAAACTGTAGTTTTTTATTCTATAGTCGATCAACCGACATTGATCTGAGCAAAGATTTTGGAGATTAATGAGCAGAATGGGTTTTGGTAGAGAAACATTCAATGGTTCTGATCGAATTAGAAAACGATGAAATTCATATTTTTTTATTTTTCGCAGAAATATTCCTTCAACACTTTATTCAATAAGGTAAAAGAGAAAAAAAATATTTGAGTAAAATTTTGAAATTACTAAAATTGTCAAATATAACAATTTGATTTTTATTACACAAAGATGAACTTGAAGCATTTCGATAACAAGCTAATTGTCTCATTGAGACAGAGCGATCCGACCCGATCGGAAAAATGAGACTTACACTTAGTGGGCAGCGGCGAGCAAATCTTCCTTCCCAAATCCGGCCTTACCTACTCCACTTGGCTCTACATCGACAAGTTCGACTCCAATGCCAAAAGCCTCCATTCCATCCGACAGCTCACTCTGATCAAGCATTCCAAGCTAAATGACACTGTCTCGTCTTGTTTGTGCGTCTACTTGAGCGCCAAGAACCACTCGATGTTCGTCAACACGAACGAGTGTCTGCTGAACCAGCTCAAGCACGTCGAAAAGCTGAGCGAGTTAAACTGCTCGAAGCTGTTCCAAGAGGGAAAAAGGCTGCAATTGGTCATAGTGCTTAGCCGGGCTGTGCTCAAGACGAGCACCGAGAATTGCAAGCTTGTGGGCAGCCAAGAATTGAGCTAATTGAATTCGATAGTTGTGGCGAACGGGCTTTCGTGCACGCCGTCATCGGCACGCTGTCCATGTTTCGCTGTCAGTCGGCGGTGGTGCCAACTCGTCGTAATGTTCGAAATGACAAATTTTCGCCGCGTCTACAACAAAAACGACAGCAAGGCCATTGGTAAACAAATTTTTTTTTTAGATATGTCAAAACTAAACTCAATTAACATTTTTAATTTTTTTAATAAATTATTTTAAATAAAAATTCAAATTGCAAACTGCAATTATTCAAATTTTCTTTTTTATTTTTAAGCAAGATTGAACAAAATGAAAATGAGCAAAATTTTTACTTTGCCGAAAGGACTCAAAATAACAAAATATTTATTTAACAAAGAAGAGAACACTAAAGGACAGTTATGGACAAATATTCGTCTTAAATATAAAAATACATAAAAGGACAAAATATTTTTAACATTTAAAAAGATACTAAAGGACAAAATACTCTCCTCACATAGAATAGAATACAAAAGGAACAAATATTCTCCCTACTTTTAAAAGGACACAAAAGGACAAGATATTCTACTATTCACTTTAATGTGAGAAAAAGACAGTAACAATAAATTTTCATTTGCAAAAAAGGAAAGAACTCAAAAATAGAAAGAATTTTCATAACATATAAGAGAACACAAATGGACAAAATATTCTCCTTACATGATCACATAAGGACAAAATATTTTCCTTATGAAATAAAAGATTGAAAAGAACTGCAAAGAAAACTTTTTACTTGCAAATAAGGAAAGGACTCAAAAAAACAAAATATTCTTTTAGACAAAGAAGGGAACATTAAAGTACAATTTAGGACAAATTATTCGTCTTAAATAGAAAAAAACATAAAAGAACAAAATTTTCTCCTTATAAATTGAAGGAGAGAAAACGACAGTATAGATAACTTTTTATTTGAAAATAAGGAAAGGACTCAAAATAACAGAAAATTCTCCTAGCAAATTAAAGACGAGAAAAGGACAAAAAATTCTACTATTAACTTTAAGGAGAGAAAAGGATTACTCTTATTATATGTTAAGAAAAGCCCTTCGCTTGTTTCATACATACTCAAATTACATTTATTTAATATTTTAGTTACTTTAAACATTTGATTTCCATTTGGGTTGCTTAATATATTATCATACGGAAATTAAGTTTTAACGAAGAGAATAATCTATACGGACAAGAGTTAACTATTTCCTTATTCCATATAAGTATTGTATCTCCAAGGTTGCATTCTAAGTTGTCTGCATTACAGATTTCATTGAATATTTTATTTTTATATCTTATTTTAGTCTTTAGTAGTCTACAGTTATATCCAGTAGTTAGAACTGTACTAAGCCATTTAAAGTTTTCAATTGAATTTTCGTCAAACTCACAATTTCCATCTTTACAAAACATTAAAAAACCATTGCATGTTCTTGATCGTACCATTATTTCACATTCCAATTCACTTTGTTTTTGTATGTCTACTCTTCTTTTACTGCTTCTAGCCCCGGAAAAAATAGTATAGGTGCTTACTTTAATAATCTTTATAACCATGACCATCAATTGCTAAATTTTGCTTTATCAATATTTCCATATACTTAAAATTGGAATTTTGAGTGTTTTATGGCGCAATCCTCTACAAGGTTTAAAACCGGAGTGTTTGCGACATTATCGTAGTTTGGTGTATCACACACATAAAAATTATTATCCAGTCTTAATGATACGATAGGAAATATAAGCATGCTGGCTATTAATGTTAAAATATTTATAAAAGTCGGAGGGTTATAAACTATTTTTCTTGGTCTTCCTCTTTTTCTTTTCTCAGTGTTAGTTTCATTTTTTTTAGATTTCCAATAATTTTCTATCAGTTTGGGATCCAGAAAACTTCCAATTGGTTCCAATTAATTATGTTTGGCGTCGAAATTTTTCCATTTTACAAGAAATAAATATTTTTTATTTTTATTTTTTTTTTCATCCATTTTATGGTCAAAAATTTTTTCGACTTCAAATACAACATTTTTAGTTTCCCCGTTGTTTGTGACGTTGCCTAATTTTAATCTCTGCAATGGAAATGTATCTGTTAATACATTTTTTAATGCATCTTCCACGATATAATTGGCATTTTTCGTCAGACCTATTACAGTAAACGGACCACGGTATTTAGGGTGAAGCTTATTTTGTATGCCTGATTAACTAATCCATACCTTAGTTCCTATTGGATTTTTTCCTCAGTAATTGGTCTTATTTTGTTTTGTGCTTTAACTTGCTTATTCTTACTTTTTTCGATGTTACGAAGTGTTTCTGGATAAGATTTTTCCATCAAAAATATTATCTCCAAGACTCGTTTATCCAGTGCGTTGTGTTTAAACTCTGAATCAACAGAAGACCAGTTCCTAAATCCGTTCATTTTTCTTCCGAACTTTAACTCGAATGTAGAGATTAATGTTGATGTATGGACTCTAGTTCTATATGCTAGCAACACATACGGTATCCATTTTGGCCAGTCTTCAGTATTCTGTTCACAATGTCGCCTCAAACATTTAACGAATTCTCCATTAAATCTCTCAACCTGACCGTTTATCCTAGGATGGAATGCTGATATAACAACAAGCTCAGCGCCGATTCTTTTAATAAGATTGTCTACGATAGCGTTGTTAAACTCTGTCCCCTGATCTGAAAGAATTACCTTAGGAGGACCAAACAAGCATATATATTTCCATAGGTGATCAGCGATTTCAATAGCTGTTTTACTTTTAATAGGTTCTTCGTATAGAGAAATTTTAGAATCAGAGTTATTTCTAGAAAATTCTATAAAAAAATTAATTAAATTTTGTTATAGATTTTATTTGCTTAAAAAAAATATCTCGTTATTTTCATCAAAATTAAAGTTTTCACAAAATATATATGTTATGTCAAATTTTCTTCGTGTTATGAATAAATTATTGTTTTTGCATATTGAATCTGGTATTAAATTATCAACATGAAAATAAAATCAAAAATATATCTTATTATTTTACTTTTCATTTTAAAGTTTTTAATCAGAGTGTCTATTGGAAGTATTTGTCATGCAGTCATTTGGTTTTTGACTCCACAGTAAACTGTAGTTTTTTATTCTATAGTCGATCAACCGACATTGATCTGAGCAAAGATTTTGGAGATTAATGAGCAGAATGGGTTTTGGTAGAGAAACATTCAATGGTTCTGATCGAATTAGAAAACGATGAAATTCATATTTTTTTATTTTTCGCAGAAATATTCCTTCAACACTTTATTCAATAAGGTAAAAAAAGAGAAAAAAAATATTTGAGTAAAATTTTGAAATTACTAAAATTGTCAAATATAACAATTTGATTTTTATTACACAAAGATGAACTTGAAGCATTTCGATAACAAGCTAATTGTCTCATTGAGACAGAGCGATCCGACCCGATCGGAAAAATGAGACTTACACTTAGTGGGCAGCGGCGAGCAAATCTTCCTTCCCAAATCCGGCCTTACCTACTCCACTTGGCTCTACATCGACAAGTTCGACTCCAATGCCAAAAGCCTCCATTCCATCCGACAGCTCACTCTGATCAAGCATTCCAAGCTAAATGACACTGTCTCGTCTTGTTTGTGCGTCTACTTGAGCGCCAAGAACCACTCGATGTTCGTCAACACGAACGAGTGTCTGCTGAACCAGCTCAAGCACGTCGAAAAGCTGAGCGAGTTAAACTGCTCGAAGCTGTTCCAAGAGGGAAAAAGGCTGCAATTGGTCATAGTGCTTAGCCGGGCTGTGCTCAAGACGAGCACCGAGAATTGCAAGCTTGTGGGCAGCCAAGAATTGAGCTAATTGAATTCGATAGTTGTGGCGAACGGGCTTTCGTGCACGCCGTCATCGGCACGCTGTCCATGTTTCGCTGTCAGTCGGCGGTGGTGCCAACTCGTCGTAATGTTCGAAATGACAAATTTTCGCCGCGTCTACAACAAAAACGAC
This sequence comes from Brachionus manjavacas, assembly GCA_019054805.1. Lineage (NCBI taxonomy): Eukaryota > Metazoa > Rotifera > Eurotatoria > Ploima > Brachionidae > Brachionus > Brachionus manjavacas. The sequence continues at coordinate 343,618 of JAHQIY010000026.1, forward strand.
AGCAAGGCCATTGGTAAACAAATTTTTTTTTTAGATATGTCAAAACTAAACTCAATTAACATTTTTAATTTTTTTAATAAATTATTTTAAATAAAAATTCAAATTGCAAACTGCAATTATTCAAATTTTCTTTTTATTTTTAAGCAAGATTGAACAAAATGAAAATGAGCAAAATTTTTACTTTGCCGAAAGGACTCAAAATAACAAAATATTTATTTAACAAAGAAGAGAACACTAAAGGACAGTTATGGACAAATATTCGTCTTAAATATAAAAATACATAAAAGGACAAAATATTTTTTTAACATTTAAAAAGATACTAAAGGACAAAATACTCTCCTCACATAGAATAGAATACAAAAGGAACAAATATTCTCCCTACTTTTAAAAGGACACAAAAGGACAAGATATTCTACTATTCACTTTAATGTGAGAAAAAGACAGTAACAATAAATTTTCATTTGCAAAAAAGGAAAGAACTCAAAAATAGAAAGAATTTTCATAACATATAAGAGAACACAAATGGACAAAATATTCTCCTTACATGATCACATAAGGACAAAATATTTTCCTTATGAAATAAAAGATTGAAAAGAACTGCAAAGAAAACTTTTTACTTGCAAATAAGGAAAGGACTCAAAAAAACAAAATATTCTTTTAGACAAAGAAGGGAACATTAAAGTACAATTTAGGACAAATTATTCGTCTTAAATAGAAAAAAACATAAAAGAACAAAATTTTCTCCTTATAAATTGAAGGAGAGAAAACGACAGTATAGATAACTTTTTATTTGAAAATAAGGAAAGGACTCAAAATAACAGAAAATTCTCCTAGCAAATTAAAGACGAGAAAAGGACAAAAAATTCTACTATTAACTTTAAGGAGAGAAAAGGATTACTCTTATTATATGTTAAGAAAAGCCCTTCGCTTGTTTCATACATACTCAAATTACATTTATTTAATATTTTAGTTACTTTAAACATTTGATTTCCATTTGGGTTGCTTAATATATTATCATACGGAAATTAAGTTTTAACGAAGAGAATAATCTATACGGACAAGAGTTAACTATTTCCTTATTCCATATAAGTATTGTATCTCCAAGGTTGCATTCTAAGTTGTCTGCATTACAGATTTCATTGAATATTTTATTTTTATATCTTATTTTAGTCTTTAGTAGTCTACAGTTATATCCAGTAGTTAGAACTGTACTAAGCCATTTAAAGTTTTCAATTGAATTTTCGTCAAACTCACAATTTCCATCTTTACAAAACATTAAAAAACCATTGCATGTTCTTGATCGTACCATTATTTCACATTCCAATTCACTTTGTTTTTGTATGTCTACTCTTCTTTTACTGCTTCTAGCCCCGGAAAAAATAGTATAGGTGCTTACTTTAATAATCTTTATAACCATGACCATCAATTGCTAAATTTTGCTTTATCAATATTTCCATATACTTAAAATTGGAATTTTGAGTGTTTTATGGCGCAATCCTCTACAAGGTTTAAAACCGGAGTGTTTGCGACATTATCGTAGTTTGGTGTATCACACACATAAAAATTATTATCCAGTCTTAATGATACGATAGGAAATATAAGCATGCTGGCTATTAATGTTAAAATATTTATAAAAGTCGGAGGGTTATAAACTATTTTTCTTGGTCTTCCTCTTTTTCTTTTCTCAGTGTTAGTTTCATTTTTTTAGATTTCCAATAATTTTCTATCAGTTTGGGATCCAGAAAACTTCCAATTGGTTCCAATTAATTATGTTTGGCGTCGAAATTTTTCCATTTTACAAGAAATAAATATTTTTTATTTTTATTTTTTTTTTCATCCATTTTATGGTCAAAAATTTTTTCGACTTCAAATACAACATTTTTAGTTTCCCCGTTGTTTGTGACGTTGCCTAATTTTAATCTCTGCAATGGAAATGTATCTGTTAATACATTTTTTAATGCATCTTCCACGATATAATTGGCATTTTTCGTCAGACCTATTACAGTAAACGGACCACGGTATTTAGGGTGAAGCTTATTTTGTATGCCTGATTAACTAATCCATACCTTAGTTCCTATTGGATTTTTTCCTCAGTAATTGGTCTTATTTTGTTTTGTGCTTTAACTTGCTTATTCTTACTTTTTTCGATGTTACGAAGTGTTTCTGGATAAGATTTTTCCATCAAAAATATTATCTCCAAGACTCGTTTATCCAGTGCGTTGTGTTTAAACTCTGAATCAACAGAAGACCAGTTCCTAAATCCGTTCATTTTTCTTCCGAACTTTAACTCGAATGTAGAGATTAATGTTGATGTATGGACTCTAGTTCTATATGCTAGCAACACATACGGTATCCATTTTGGCCAGTCTTCAGTATTCTGTTCACAATGTCGCCTCAAACATTTAACGAATTCTCCATTAAATCTCTCAACCTGACCGTTTATCCTAGGATGGAATGCTGATATAACAACAAGCTCAGCGCCGATTCTTTTAATAAGATTGTCTACGATAGCGTTGTTAAACTCTGTCCCCTGATCTGAAAGAATTACCTTAGGAGGACCAAACAAGCATATATATTTCCATAGGTGATCAGCGATTTCAATAGCTGTTTTACTTTTAATAGGTTCTTCGTATGGATATTTGGTAAGGTATTCGCTTATTACCAAGACTCCGAGAAATCCTTCTTCAGTTAACGGTAGGCCGAACACAAGATCAATAGCTATTCTATCGAAACTATCTTTAATATTTAGTGTTATGGCCGGATGCTCTTTTCAAACTATCAGATTATTTCGTTTGCAAATATCACATGCCAAAATATAAAGTTCGACGTCTCTGTCAATATTTTTCCCTTATTTTATCCTTTTAACTGTTGTTTCTTTTTGAAAGTGTCCTAACACATGAGATTTCTCAATAATTTTTGTTCTTAAATCTGGTTTCGGAACAATCAGTGCACACCCTTTTTTGTAAAAGTAAAATATTAAATTTTCCTTTAGATCATACATATATCGTGAAGCCTGACTCTCTACTCGTTTTACTTGCTTTGTTGACAATCCCAGGGAGTGTTTGCCATTCTTAAGAAAATTTAAAAGTGGTTCATCTATGAAAACGTCAAGAATTTTTCTTGAGTCTTCATCACAGAAAATTGTATTCTTCTCATATAAGGTTTGGCATGATAGTACTGGTCTACTAATAGCATCAGCATTCCCATGTTTAGCTCCTTTTCTATATACAATATTAAAGTCGTATGTTTGTAAGAAAATAGACCACCTAGCTAGTCCTCCACTTGGTTCTTTAATAGACATTAACCATTTAAAGGCAATATGATCAGTAACGACGTCAAATTTTTGTCCATACAGTAATGTATGATTATTCTTGATTCCCAACACGAGAACCAAACATTCGCGTTCTGTAACGCTATAATTTTTCTGAGCACCTTTAAGGAGTTTTGAAGAATATGAACACACATACTCTTTACCACTGTCATCCATTTGAGACAGGATAGCTCCAATAGCATATCCTGATGCATCTGTGTGCAAAATAAATTTCTTCTTGAAATCAGGTTTTCTTAGTATTGGTTCAGACGTAAGAGTTTCTTTTAGCTTGTTAAAGGCCTTTTCCTGTTAAACTTCCCATTTGAATTTAACATCTTTTTTAAGCAATACATATAAAGGTTGTGAAATTTTAGCGTAGTCCTTTATAAAAACTCTATAGTAATTTGTGGCTCCTAAAAACTCTTGAACTTGTTTAAGATTTTGAGGGCGTTTTTTTTCTATAATTGTTTGAGTTTTAGACGGATCCATCTCAATTGAAGATGATGTAACCACATATCCAAGGACTTTGATTTTTCTTGCAAACCAGTGACATTTGTTTGGCTTAATTTTTAATTCATTATCCTGTAATGCTTTTCCAACCAATTTAATATGCTCCTTGTGTTCTACAATATTTTTTGAATGGAAAATGATATCGTCTAAATAAACCTCACAGAATGACATATTTTCAAATATGCGAAATATCATTCTACTAAATTGGGAGGGAATGTTTTTTAAACCAAAAGGAAGTCTTTTAAATTGGTAATGTCCATCGGGTGTAGAAAAAGCTGTTTTTTCTTTAGAGTCAGGGTGCATTTCTACTTGCCAGTAGCCCGATATCAAGTCTAATGTTGAAAAATAAGTTGAACCATTCAGCCTTAATAGAATATCATCGATTCTTGGTATAGCCAAGATTCTGTGATTGTTTTTTGATTTAGCTTTCTATAGTCTACACAAAAGCGTTTACTTCCATCTTTTTTAGGTATTAACACCACAGGTGAAGACCTTGGTGATGTTGTAATTTTAATAATATCGTTTTCAAGTATTGTCTTTATCTCTTCTTGTAATATCTCTCTTTCCTTTTAAGGATTTTCTATAAGTTCTCAGAAATATTGGGACTTCGTCTGTTGTTCTAATTACGTGTTTATCGACTTTACTCTTTGTTAAATCTTTTATGCTCATTGCGAATCTATCTTTTATATAGTCTAAATATTCTTTGAAGTATTGATATTGACTGGCATCTATCGGTTTTAATTCTATTTTTCCAGTTACTGACTCTAAAGGCCAATTTTCGTTAAAATTGTTTAAATCTTCTGAAAAACAATCGTCAGGGTAATTTTCATCAGTCAAGTTTTCAGTTAACACTTTGTTGCAGTTTACTTTTTCTGAAACTTCAAGATACACTACTTCACTAGGAAACTTTTAGCTTCTTTCACTAGCTCCTGTACGAATAAACCAATCAAGACCTAGCAGCCCATCACTGTCTTCATGATCGATTACTAAGAATTCGATTTCGCATACATTACCTTCGATATTTAATTTTAATGCTTCTGTTTTACCATTTACTTTAACAATATTATTATCAGCCGTTTTAATTCTAATATCTGACTCCTTTACGGTTATTTTATTTCTTTCCACAAAATTTCTGCTTAATTTTGAAGTTGTACATCGGCTTTCAAGTGTCATAGTTAGTGTGAAACTATCTATAGTTGCTGATTTATATAAAAGGTTCCCAGTATCACATGTGTAAACATATTCTGGATTTTCTTTCCGATTGTCTGAATCATTGTTAACTTCCTCAACCATATTAACCCTTCTTGTATTACGATATCGCTTATAGTTATTGTTATTGTTATTTAGCCTACATTGTGAAATTTTATGACCTGGTTTTTGAATCCGAAGCATATTAAGTTTTTTTTCAGCTCGTTCTGGCTTTTAAATTTTTCTTTTCCATTGTGGTCAAATTTCTGACCTCTAAATTTTGATACATATTCTTTTCCATTTATGGATGGTTTCATAAAAGAATCCTTATGATTAAAATGTTTTTGTCTTGAATAGTTGATAACCGTGGGCTTGCTAAAATTGCTCAATCCTTTTGTAAAAACTCTTGCATGCCGTATTGCATCATTTAGCGTTTCTACATTTTTACTCTCTAACTCGGCCCTAACTCTTGGTTCAAGGGATTCAAGAAAGAACCAGACTAATTCGAACTCATCTATCTTATCTATTTTGTTTGCAATTGTCTGGAATTTCATTATATTGTCCTCAAAATTCGACGTTAATTTAATACTTTTTAGTTCAGATCTTAGCCCTCTCTGAACATCAGCTGGTTTCAGTGTTCCTAATAATTGACTTTTACATTTCTCCCACGTAACTGATTCACCCTTTTTTGCATGTTTCTAGCATTTGTAAGGCGTTTCCTCTTACGAGTTTTGTAACGCAATCTTTTAGCCTACTTCTAATAATTCCTTGGGTCCAAGCCTCAGTTTCTACTAGGTATATCCATTCATCTTCTTTATCTCTATCGTTTCCATATAAAGTTTTTGATGAAGTGGCTATTTCTTTAAGGGTGCTTTTTGCTCCTTCCTCACTTAGTTTTAATTGATTTATATTCCTAAAACTATCTCCTTTATTTTCATTTTTTTGATACTGGCCAATAGCTCAGCTCTTTTGAAAAGTAGCTCAATAAGCTATAATAAACTTCTTAGGTTTTCCTGAATTTTGAACATTTTGAAGCCATTCCATTTGTTCGGCTTCTGTACAGCTAACCATTTCGCTGTCGTCATCTAATTTCTGGAATACATTCTCAAAAGACCCATTTTGTGTCTTTATTAAGTGTACGAGCTCTTGTTCACTAAGTTTTTCAAGGTAATCTTTTGAAATGGTTACCATAAAAAATATCATCTTTTTATCGCTGCTACCAATTGTAACCGGTTTATAATAAACAATGTTTAATCCTTTAAAAGCTTTATTTAAGTCATTGAACGTTCTGAAGTTCTAAGAATGGAATTCTTATTTATACCTATATGCTCGTGTCAAGAACACGAGCTTATAATTGAGTCATGATGTAAGCCAAGTGCTTAATGTATCTGTCATAGAATAGGATACAAAAGGACAAAAATTCTCCAAATAAATTAAATAAGAGAAAATGACAGTAAAGATTAATTTTCATTTGCAAATTGAAAAGGACTCAAAATAAAAAAATATTCTTTTAAAAAAGAAAAGAACAGTAAAGTACAGTTAAGGACAAAATACTCTTCTCACATAGAATAGTTAACAAAAGGAACAAATATTCTCCCTACATTGAAAAGGACACAAAAGGAAAAAATATTTTCCTATTAAATAAAAGTAGAGAAAAGGACAGTAAAGATTAATTTTCATTTGCAAAATAGAAAAGAACTCAAAAAAAGAAAAAATTCTCCTAACATATTAGAGAACACAAATGGCAAAATATTCTCCTTACACGATTGAATTAATACAAAATATTCTCCTTTTAAATTAAAGAAGAGAAAAGGAGAGTAAAGATTAATTTTCATCTGCAAATAAAGAAAGGACCCAAAAAATCTTAATATTTTTTTAACAAAGAAGAGAACAGTAAAGGACAGTTAAGGACAATATATTCGTCTTTCAAAGAAAAGGACACAAAAGAACAAAATATTCTCCTTACTTAGAATAGGATACAAAAGGACAAAAAATTCTCCTTACATCTTTAGGAACACAAAGGGACAAAATATTCTCCTTACACGATCACAAAGGGACAAAATATTCTCCTTTTAAATTAAAGAAGAGAAAAGGAGAGTAAAGATTAATTTTCATCTGCAAATAAAGAAAGGACCCAAAAAATCTTAATATTTTTTTAACAAAGAAGAGAACAGTAAAGGACAGTTAAGGACAATATATTCGTCTTTCAAAGAAAAGGACACAAAAGAACAAAATATTCTCCTTACTTAGAATAGGATACAAAAGGACAAAAAATTCTCCTTACATCTTTAGGAACACAAAGGGACAAAATATTCTCCTTACACGATCACAAAGGGACAAAATATTCTCGGCATGTTGAAGTTTATTTTCAAAACTTTATATCAAATTGCTTATTTTATATTTAATAATAAATTTCCTGAAGATTTAGGTAGAATTTTATAAAATTCTTGATGTAACATTGATTAACTTAGATTGTTAAATTAAAATTTCAGAAAAAAAAAATTTTAAATTTAAAATTTGTTCAAAATTAACTAAAATGATCGTTTATTTTTGATTTTTTAGTTAAGTTAATAATGGAAATAAATTAATTTTTTTTTTTATATATCACTTTTTTTCGACAAATTTCAATATTGTATTTTTCAAATATTATGAAATTTTTTTAATCTTAATCCAGAGTTGCATGCATCTTTAATATACTTATTTTTATTTTCAGAAAGCAAATGTGAACGGCTCGACAGTGCACATGGACAAAGCTGACGATCGTTGCAACGACAGCTCGACGAGTAACAGGTCCAGCAAGAGCTTCTGCAGCAACAACAGCAACTCCAACAATCTCGTGAACACAGTCACAGGCCTGGCCAACATGATGGCAACGATTCAGGCGATGTCCAACGCGACCGACTCTTCGATGGATTGCGGATATGGGTACTCCAGCCATGCGGAGCCCAAGGTAACCCCTTCTTTTTCTACAGGGCCTCCCAGATTTCCAGCTATGGAAGCCAGTTTAAGAAATGCACTGGCAGCCATGAATCGCAGATATTTTAAGGCTAGAGATTATCACGAGCTTGAGCTCCTGCTCTCCGTGTAAAAAGAGAACAATAGGCCCTCAGACCCCACTCAGGATAATGTTAGGAAGCGAATACACCTCTTCTTTGTGGTGTCAAAAGTAGGTTAAGAGAAGGCCATCAGATTCATCGATGAGAGGGAACTGATGCACAAGTCAAACTACATCCCTCAAAGGGATAACGTAGTCGTGGTAAACACCAAGCCTCCCAGAAAAAATAATCTGACAAGATTCTGCGAAATTGAAAACTTTTTTAAAGTAGATTATTAAATTTAAATTAAAATTTACATTTTTTCATTTTGTCCTCTTAAGTCATCAAATGCATCTTCAATTCTGTCGAACAGCTCAAAGGTAAGATTAAATTTTTTTCAGTAAAATATTTAAAATTTTCTAAAGAGAAAATCGCCGTCGGCTATTAACCGCGACAGAAATAAAAGTTGCATTCTCAGAGCAAAAATTATTTACTGTGCAGTAAATAAAATAATTGATTTAATAACTGAGGATTTCAAGAGAATGATTGAAAGGATTGTAGTATTTTTATTATTCTAACATTTATTTTATTTTTGTTTTCTGTTAGATTCAAATATTTTGCCTGAGGAAGTTTTATTAAATAAATCTGTTAATATCGTAGTATTATTTACGATTTTTATAGCTCAAAAATAAAAATTGATTTTGATGAGCAAAAAATGGAAGACTTTGAATCCAATTTTCTTGAAAATAACCATGATATTGTCAAGGAAAACCGGTGTTAATCGAGTTTTAAGTTTGCCAACCTTGATCAAAAGCTTAGCGAAGAGAAGTCTTCAAGCTCAAAAAAGAAACAACTTGAGCAAAAAATTCCCGTAAATTTATTACAATTTTTATTGTATTTAATCTTATTTTAATTTATTTTTTTTTTAAGATCAAGTCGCCAATAGTCAATATGGGCCGCAAAATACCTTCGACTATTAAAAAACCACTAAAATCCAGACTCGGCGAAAATACTCAATCTGAGAGTGAAATGGTTGAAGGTAGGGCCATTTGCACACTTACCACCAAAACAAATGAAACGGTCACGGTACCAGATGCTTCAACATCATTGGAAGCAACAGCAAGCCAAATTAATGTTCCTGGTTGCTCCAATGGCAAGGAAAAAGATGAAGATGAGGCCCCCTCTCAACCTCAAAATAAAAAGTCAAAAGTTTCAGCACAAGAAACCGTAAGTGTTAATCCTGTTATCTATTATTTTTAGTATTATCTCTAAATTAAATTTTTTTGAGTCAACAACTTTAAAGCAATCAGGTAATTCAATTGCTAAACCAAAAATGAACGGGAAAAGCAAAATGACCATCACGCCCCTATGTAGCCAATTGCCACCAACTGACCACAGAAAAAAAAAACACCCCAAAAAATTTCGGTAAATTTTCTTTAATTTTTGTTATATATTTAATTTTTATTTTAATTTATTTTTTTTTTTAGATCAAGTCGCCAATAGTCAATATGGGCCGCAAAATACCTTCGACTATTAAAAAACCACTAAAATCCAGACTCGGCGAAAATACTCAATCTGAGAGTGAAATGGTTGAAGGGAGGGCCATTTGCACACTTACCACCAAAACAAATAAAACGGTCACGGTACCAGATGCTTCAACATCATTGGGAGCAACAGCAAGCCAAATTAATGTTCCTGGTTGATCAAATCAAAATGACATGGTTGACGAAGAACCAGAGGAAGAGGAAGAGGATTTTATCCCACCTGAGCAACAACTAATGTCAGAATTTAAGCGAGATTCTAAGTTTGATCTTAGAGATGTCGAGTATTTTGCAAGGTTTTATTTAATTATTTTTTTAAGATGTGTATTTTAACAAAAATTTTACAAATTAAGATCAATGGCATAATTAGGAACAAACTTGAAGAAGGTATATTAAAACTCCTGCTGAAATGGGATAAAGTTGGAAATAAAGAATACCAAGAGTAAATTTAATATCTTTTTGTTAAAAAACTTTTATTTTAATTTTGCGTAGTTCATTGGAAGCTTTCTCGGACGTGTATGCGCCAACTATATGCAAAAATTATTCGAGAAAAGACAAAATCAAATTTAAGCGCTGCAAGCCCATAAAAGCCACAGATAGGACAAACCATTTCAAATTAGCAATCGATTTAACAAAAACACAATTGGGTTTAGCCGACAATACCTATAAAACAATAGAAAAAGGTCCGATAAAGAAGAGAAAAATTCGAAACATTGGAAAATATGTTTACATTATAACATTTTAATTTTAATTTTATTTGAAAAAAAAATTAACAATAAAATGTATTTGATAAAATAAATTTATTTTAGACTATTTTTTCTAATTGGTTAATTTTTTTAAATTTAATGAATTTTTACGAAGTTTAATTTAAAAATAATAAATACTTTAATCAATAATGATAAAAAATTTTTTCTTCCTTTAACATGGTATAAAAAAAGCTTCTAGAATTAATTTTATAATTAAATATCTTAGAATTAAAAAGCTTTAAAAATAAATATTGAAAAAAACAAGTTTTAACCTCGTTAAATTAGTTAAAATTACTATTGATGTCTTTGAAATTCATAAAATTGATCCAAAAGTAATTCCAAATCGATCAAGATGTTCTGATAATGAATAGTCAATGATTAGCAAACAATATTTTTGTTATAATGATTTTAAAAATTCGATGTTAATTTTCACTTGGTTTAAAAGAAATACCAATAACTATGCAAAAATTGAAGAGAAGAAGATGAATCATCCTTTATTAACAACAGAACCGAATGTGTCGAAAGATTTTAAAAAATGGATATTGAGTTTGAAAAATCATAATTTCAAAGCTTTAAAATCTCTGGTAGCAATAGAAAACGCCTTTCAATTGATTTTGAGGTGGCCATTAACAAAAAACTTAACTCAGCTGGATTTGAATGCTATTTTAGTTGTAGCTTCAAATGTTTTAAGAAAAACAATTCATACAAAAGCAATAAAGAAATATGGTCTGGACTTTATAAATGTATTGCTCCAGATTGTTCAAATTTTGTAAGTCCAGTAATAAAATATTAATCAGGCTCTAAAACGATCGTCAATCTTTTATATTGTGACTCTTTCGATCACTGCCAAGTTAAAAAACAAGTAAGAATAGTTGGAGAACAAAGAGCACTAGGTTTGAGGCTAAAATCTGATGGAATATTAAATACTTATAACACAATTAAAAATGTCGAGCATTGTAGAAAAAAAAGTAATTTTCTTAAATTTTAATTTATCTTTGCTTTTTAATTTATTAAATTTTAACTAATTGTTTGATTAATTTAGCAAATTCAATTCGAGTAAATACCAAAATCGGATTTAAATATTACATTTTTTAAAACAAAAATAATAACAAAAAATTTTAATAGTCAGTTGCTTTACCATCGTTTAAAATTATATGTGGAATGACTTTATTTACATGGCATATATATCTACGACACTTTACTGGAGTTAATTCTTCTTTCCAAAATTTACCAATTAAACGAATGAACTCAGTTTTACTCTTTGGTTTATTATGCCTAATAAATGTTTTGAGTTCGTGCCATACAAGTTCAATCGGATTCAAATCCTAATACAAAAAATTAAAAAATAAACAAAAAAACTTTTTTTGCAATTCTACTGGACTTTGTGCTGGCGTTGGCCAATGGTTAATTTTATTAGATTCGAGCCACTTCTTAGTCTCAGAAGAGGTATGTTTCTTGTTGTTGTCCATTATCAAACGGTGACCATCAGGGAAGGCCTTTCTATATTAGGGAAAAATAAATGGGCATTGTGAATATTAAAAAAAAAAAACAAAAATTTTGAATTTGAACAACTTTTTTTCTGTGGGTCCAAAACTTGTTCCGATTTGGACCCAAAGAAAAAAATTTGTTCAAATTCAAAATTTTTGTTTTTTTTCTTTAATATTCACAGTGCCAATAAATGTTTAACCACATTATTATAAATTAATATTTATTTTACTTAATGAACGGTAAAAGATTTCTATCTAATATTCTAATAAAATCAGAACTCCGCATTTTTCCATTAATAATACAAATAGAAGTGGCTCCTCTGAATGAAATTCCACCCCACAAAAGAAGCATTTTAATTGTTTAAAATAATTTTAAATAATAAATTTTATCAATTTTAATAAATACCTTCATAGGATGTTTGGCTACAGGAGCTTTAAAATAACGACAAGTTTTTTTTTGCCATCTAGAAAGATAAATCTTAAACAATTAAAAAAAAGCAATATAAAACAAAACCTTTGTAAAGTATGTACTTCGAGTTCAATCAAAGATTCATCTATAAAAATACAATCCAAAAATTGATCTTTGGAAAGTAAGCAAAATTGAGCATAAAGACTCCTCTTAATGGCATTTATTTCGGATACAATTTGACAATATCTGGATTTAGAAACATTAATTTTTAATAAAAAATTTTATTTTTTAAGGTTTACCTCGTAGTTTTTCTTACTAAACTAATTTTTTTTGCTGCTCTAATCACTGAAGAAGATGAGACTTTTATTGAAAATTTTGCGTTAATTTTCAAAATTAAATTCTCAACAGAAATGTCTTTATTATTTGAAATAGCATCTTCCAAAAAATCATAATGTATTTGGTTAAAAATAGTCGGTCTACCAGTCCTTTTTTTGTCAACAATTGAACCTGTTTCTTCATATGTTTCGCATATCTTTCTTACCGATTCATGACTAAAAACCAAACCTTCATCATAAAATTTTTGTGAAATTCCTCTGAAACTCAAGCCGGTATTTCTTAAAATAACCATCCTGTGTCGAAATAAAATAGGAGCCCGCATGATGAATAAAGCAACTTAGATCCGAGACTCTTTGAGAAAAAAGGAGCGATGAATTAATGTTTTTTATGGTCCAAAAAAAAAGTTAATTGATTGCAAAGTTCAGTTTTTGTTCGATTTTAAAAATTAACATAATTAATTCAAATATATTTTTTGCTCTTGAACATTTTTTTTTGTTCTTTTAAAATTACAGTATGCTCTACTTGAGCACATGCTCAAGCGCTGCTTAAGCAACCTAGCGCATCTGTAGAGCGTGTGCTCAAGCGCTGCTTAAGCAACCTAGCGCATCTGTAGAGCGTTTGCTCAAGCGCTGCTTAAGCAACCTAGCGCATCTGTAGAGCGTGTGCTCAAGCGCTGCTTAAGCAACCTAGCGCATCTGTAGAGCGTGTGCTCAAGCGCTGCTTAAGCAACCTAGCGCATCTGTAGAGCGTGTGCTCAAGCGCTGCTTAAGCAACCTAGCGCATCTGTAGAGCGTGTGCTCAAGCGCTGCTTAAGCAACCTAGCGCATCTGTAGAGCGTGTGCTCAAGCGCTGCTTAAGCAACCTAGCGCATCTGTAGAGCGTGTGCTCAAGCGCTGCTTAAGCAACCTAGCGCATCTGTAGAGCGTGTGCTCAAGCGCTGCTTAAGCAACCTAGCGCCGCTCTTGAGCATTTGCTTAAGCAGGCTGTCAACTTATTTCAGAAACGTACTGTAATTTTAAAAGTAATTTCTTGCAATCAGGAAAATTTTTCAAAAAATGTAGAAAAATTAAAAAGCGAATTTGAGGAAAATATGGTTATCCTAAATTCTGAATTTGAAATTAAAAATTACAACCATAAAAAAATGCAGTCATCAAGCGATTCAGAAATACTGAAACTAAGAAAGCAGATTTCTGATCTCAAATCAGTGAATAAAACTCTAAAAACAAAATTTTTCGTCATATAAATCAACAAATAAAACAATTTAACTTCATTCTTTAATTCAATTTTAAATAAATCTTTAAATATAAATTAAGTTCTGAAAGAAAACAATGAAAAACTAAAAGAAAAAGATGAGCGTCTAAAAGAATTAGAGCAAAAAATGCAAGAAAATAGAAGTATGACGTCAAATTTCGAATCGGACCAGAAAGCCAATTATGAAAAATTACGAACGTCAAAAGATCAGGGTATTATCACATTTCGATGAATAATTGTTGAAATATTTATTTATTTTTTATTTTTTTTATTTTTAAGAGATCAAGCAAAAAGATGATTTGCTTAAGGACAAAGAACAACAGCTAAAGGAATATGAATTGGCACTTGATGACAGAGAAAATCAGATTTCTGATCTCAAATCAGTGAATAAAACTCTAAAACAAAATTTTTCGTCATATAAATCAACAAGTAAAACAATTTAACTTCATTCTTTAATTCAATTTTATATAAATCTTTAAATATAAATTAAGTTCTGAAAGATAACAAAGAAAATGAAAGCTCTTTCCTTAGGCAAGACATTGATTACCAGAATACATTTGGAAAAAATGATTTTGAAAAGGGCTATGGGAGCAAATTACCAGTTTCTGTCGATGGTATTTAACTTTACAAATTAAATTGATAAATGTTTAATTAAGATTTTAATTAATCTCAAAATCTAGATTTTAATGATTTTACAATAATATCAAATAATCAATCAAAATGTCTTTCAAAAATTGTGATGGTTCTGGAAACACTGAGATTGGTCGTAATAAACATTATTGGTTTGATATTATTTCATTTTTATTAAATTATCAAAGTAATCATTAAATTTAAAGTTTTGCTCATTGTCCGAAAAATCCTGTCAATGCTAAAATTATCAAATACAAGGAAAGATCTCAAATCGGAAATAAATATCTTAACAACTTTATCAAACCGGGAGATTTAAAAAAGAGTCATTTATTTTCTTTTTTGCATGAGAAAAGCGATTTATTTGATGAACAAAATTCAGATAATAAAAAAGTTATTCAATTTTTTTTTAATAATCTCAAGACCATTTTATTTTAGAAGAATATGAATAATAATAAGGAAGAGTTTGTCAATGAAAATAATGAAAACCACTACGATGATCTTATAGCAAAAATTCAGCAATTGGTAATTTAAAAAAATCTAAACTTTTAATTTTTCGTCTTTGAAATTTTTATCCTTATTTTTGAATCCTTTGATATTAAAGCTTCAATTTCAAAATTGATAAAAATATTTACGATAAAAAAGACGAAAAATATCCACGTAAAATCTTTGTTAAAATAACTAAACTTTACTAATATAAAGGAAAATGAGCAAAAAATTTTAAAAGAAAATTTGATGAGAAAACCTTTCCCCATCGAGATACCAAAGAGACAAGAGTAATTTATTAATAAAATGAAAATTTTTAAAATTTAAAATAAAAGCCTCTCTGTACGCGAAGAGACGGGAAAACAAAAGTTGGTGAATTTGTGAGTAGCCATAGTCGCTGTGGCAGAAACGTTTATCTTGGGCCACAAGTAGGGCTTTTTCTTGAAAATCCAAGTGGTTCACTTTATTATATTCGTGGAAAAGAAAGACTCCAGATTAATTTTTTTAGCTGAATATAAATATTTAGAAAACTACATATAAAAACGTCCTTGTTATTTTGTATTTAATTATTATTTTTGTTCAAGTTTTTATTTTTATTTTTTTTTTCATCTTGCTTTGAAGATTTTCTGATATTATTCTTTTTATTCTAAAATGAGTTTTTTATTTTTCCCGTTGTATTAGTTTTAAAAAA
This sequence comes from Brachionus manjavacas, assembly GCA_019054805.1. Classification (NCBI taxonomy): domain Eukaryota; kingdom Metazoa; phylum Rotifera; class Eurotatoria; order Ploima; family Brachionidae; genus Brachionus; species Brachionus manjavacas. Next base: position 359,235 of record JAHQIY010000026.1, read on the forward strand.
TTTTTAAGAAAGTTGTAATAAATCTAGCTTATTCAATGTAATTTCATCAAGAGAGGTATATTTATTAGATCAGAATCATATTAACTATTCAGATCTAATAAAAATTCAATTTTTAACCCTCTCATTCAAATTTTATTTTAAAATGTCCTGCTTTTTCGCTCAAAATCCGAAAATCTGCTCGATTAGATTGGTCTGGCTTTTTTGACTTCTGAAAGAACAGATGTTAAAAAAGCTAAAACGGGAGAGTGATAAATTAGGAGCTTGTTGGGAGGGACTGTAAAAAAGGAATTGGAAGTGTCCAAATCGTTTATTGACTGTTTGTGTAGAAAAGCAATATTTCTTTTTGTGAAAAACTTAAATGTATTCAAAATGCCTTTTGAAAGGATGAAAAGATCATTATGTTCTAAAAAATTCAATATGAATTAAACAAGTAATCCTGTCTAAAAGAAATTAGAATTGTCAGTTACAACAAAAAGAGAGTTGAATTTTCGAAATTCAGTTAATTCTCGTTTTGACACGATCCAGTCCTTTTTTTGCCTATTACCAACAATGCTTGTTTTTCCCGATCTAAACGAGCGTACTAAGAGAGAACAAGGAATGCTTACTCATTAAGCATTTCAAGCGATAAAGTAAGATATTTTAAATATTAAATTTGTAATTGTTGAAATTACATAATTTAGCTGATTTTTTTCAACAATTTTAAGGATATTTTATTAGTAATACAATGAGATGAAATGAAAATAGCTTTTTTGATGAAAAGAATAATATAAGTGATTTTGAGTTTATTTTCTTTCTATTTTTTTATATTTTTTATATGTTTAATAAATTGAAAAAAAAAATTATTTTTATTTTAATGAAAGTTGCGAGCAACCAAAATCACTGTTTATTTATTATTATTTAAATAATTTTTTTTTTATTATTTAAATTGCACAAAAAATTTGTATTTGCTTTCATTCTGAATTTAACATTGAAAATTGTCAAAATAGCTGTTGAGTTAAAAAGTGAAATGCAATTTAAATGGAGACATTGAAAATCAAGGCAAAAACAATTATTTACAAATAAAACTTACATGTTATATCAAGTAAGGTTAGTTAAAAGAAAATGCTTAATATTTATTACCTCGCAATTAAAAAATTAAGTTTTCTAATCCTATAAATAAATTAAAATGAAAAATTTAATTAATATTTGGTTAAAACTTTTTTGACATTATTGTTTTAATAACTTTTAATATCTTGAAAAGAGTGTTTAATTTTAAAATAAACATAACATTATTTTTATTTTTTTATTAATTTGCAAAACAAACTTTACTTTTATTTTTTATTATAAGATAATGATTCCTTATATTAGATAATATTTATAAAATTTGGGAAAATATTGAGCAAACATCCTTAAATTTGCTTGGTTCAAAATTTTTAAAAATTAAAATTTAAAATAAAATAAAAATTTAATTGTAAATGTAAAGAAATTTAAATTTTTTGTTTAAATATACATGTAACCGTTTTATAATAAACAATGTTCAATCTTTAAAAGCTTTATTTAAGATATTGAACGTTCTGAAGTTCTAAGAATGGAATTCTTATTTATACCTATATGCTCGTGTCAAGAACACGAGCTTATAATTAACTCAAGATGTGAGCTTAGTGCTTAATGTATATGTCAGCATTACGAAGCGTCTAACTTCTGAGATACGTGACAAGTATAATTCTTACTTATCTTTGTGCATCAGTTGACAAGCTGATGAATAAGTGATTATTCAGGGTAACATATTCCCCCGTTTAAGATAGCATCGTCCTCGATGAACTCAATTTTTAGAACTTCAGTTTGACAAAAAAAAAATATAATTGAAAATTAATTAATTAAATAAATAAAATGATTATTAAAAAAAAACTGATTGTTAATTGCTTCTTTATAAAATAAATCTTTGATTTATTTCGAACATCTTATCGTGTATACTATCTTCATTTGCTTCTTGTTCTCTTATTAGTTTTCTAAGTTGTGTGTATTTATCGTTTTTCTTGATAAAATCTTCTGCATCGTTGACCATAATATTTGTTAATTTGAAATTTAAAAATTAATTTGTGATTTTACATTATCTATCGACAGGTTCGGATATTTTTGTTTTATAAGTATTACTTTTTGGTTAAATGTTAGTTTTTTCCATTCGTCAAGTATCCATTTGTTTTCTTCTTTAGATGCGAACTCTGGAAGATTTATAATTTTCTTAATTGATTTAAAATGTTCCATTCTATATTGTGAGATATGAAAGTAAAATTAATTTTTAATTTTTTTTTTTTTTACACATATTTATAATCAAAAATATAATTGTTTCAATATTTATTGAATCAGCACATCTGCTGTCTTCGTTTCCGCACTACTTCGCTTGTTTAAGCTATTATTTAAGCGACGTTTAATTATGCATTTGTATAAGCGAGAGTTGCATTTTATTATAACATAGATAAAAATTAAACTCATGAATGCTGCGACTGTAATTATTATAATTCTCAGGAGTCATGATTTTTCTATTAAACGATAAATTTTTGTTATCACCTCGTTTATATTATGCAAGAATTTTGTATCAAAATCTGAACTGTATATTACAATGTTACTTTTATTTTTGGAAAAATTAAAATTCTTTTCGTAGTCTATTAAGTTGAACGTATTGATCAAAGAGTCGTGTCCAAAAGTCAACTTGTCCAATTCACTGTCTAATGAATTGATCGTAAAAGATTTGACTGAATTTATAATGGTAACATTTATTTTATTAATAATTGCTATTTTCGCACCAATTTTTCTTATCCAATTCCTTTCATAATTACAGTTGAACGTATTATCTTTCCTTATAATGTTATTTTTTGTAAGATAACCTTTTACAACCTTATAGTTCAAACTGTATTCTATCTGCGGATCTAATGAACAATCCGAATAGCTATTTAGATAAATTGATTTTATTTTTGAGCAATTAGGCGCAAAAATAATTCCATCTTTTGTATAAAGGACTAATGAGCCTTAGCCGGTATAGAGTATGTTAAACCTGTCCTCGTGCTCTCGAAAAGCTCTAATAGTCGAAAGTTTATAATTGCATATTTCTTCCTTAATCTTATCAATCATTGTAAACGTTTTAATTCAATGCTGTCTGAATCCGCTAAATGCAAATCGTGGACCGCATTTTTGCTTTCTTTTATCAATGCAAGATTACTCTTATTATATGTTAAGAAAAGCCCTTCGCTTGTTTCATACATACTCAAATTACATTTATTTAATATTTTAGTTACTTTAAACATTTGATTTCCATTTTGGTTGCTTAATATATTATCATACGGAAATTAAGTTTTAACGAAGAGAATAATCTATACGGACAAGAGTTAACTATTTCCTTATTCCATATAAGTATTGTATCTCCAAGGTTGCATTCTAAGTTGTCTGCATTACAGATTTCATTGAATATTTTATTTTTATATCTTATTTTAGTCTTTAGTAGTCTACAGTTATATCCAGTAGTTAGAACTGTACTAAGCCATTTGAAGTATTCAATTGGGTTTTCGTCAAACTCACAATTTCCATCTTTACAAAACATTAAAAAACCATTGCATGTTTTTGATCGTACCATTATTTCACATTCCAATTTACTTAATTTTTGTATGTCTACACTTCTTTTACTGCTTCTAGCTCCAAAAAACTTAGTATAGTTGCTTACTTTGATAAATTTTTTACTGCATTCATAACCATGACCATCAATTGCTAAATTTTGCTTTGTCAATATTTCCATATACTCAAAATTAGAATTTTGAGTGTTTTATGGCGCAATCCTCTACAAGGTTTAAAACCGGAGTGTTTGCGACATTATCGAAGTTTGGTGTATCACACACATAAAAATTATTATCCAGTCTTAATGATACGATAGGAAATATAAGCATGCTGGCTATTAATGTTAAAATATTTATAAAAGTCGGAGTGTTATAAACTATTTTTCTTGGTCTTCCTCTTTTTCTTTTCTCAGTGTTAGTTTCATTTTTTTTAGATTTCCAATAATTTTCTATCAGTTTAGGATCCAGAAAACTTCCAATTGGTTCCCATGAATTATGTTTTGAGTCGAAATTTTTCCATTTTACAAGGAATAAATATTTTTTTTTTTATCCATTCTATGGTCTAAAATTTTTTCGACTTCAAATACAGCATTTTTAGTTTCCCCGTTGTTTTTGACGTTGTCAATTTTTAATCGCTGCCGTGGAAAGGTTTCTGTTAATACATTTTTTAATGCATCTTCAACGATATAATTGTCATTTTTCGTTAGACCTATTACAGTAAACGGACCACGGTATTTAGGGTGAAGCTTATTCTGTATGCCTGGTATACTAATCCATACCTTAGTTCCTATTGGAATTTTTTCCTCAGTAATTGGTCTTATTTTGTTTTATGCTTTAACTTGCTTATTCTTACTTTTTTCGATGTTACGAAGTGTTTCTGGATAAGATTTTTCCATCAAAAATATTATCTCCAAGACTCGTTTATCCAGTGCGTTGTGTTTAAACTCTGAATCAACAGAAGACCAGTTCCTAAATCCGTTCATTTTTCTTCCGAACTTTTACTCGAATGTAGAGATTAATGTTGATGTATGGACTCTAGTTCTATATGCTAGCAACACATACGGTATCCATTTTGGCCAGTCTTCAGTATTCTGTTCACAATGTCGCCTCAAACATTTAACGAATTCTCCATTAAATCTCTAAACCTGACCGTTTGTCCTAGGATGGTATGCTGATGTAACAACATGCTCAGCGCTGATTCTTTTAATAAGATTATCTACGATAGTGTTGTTAAACTCTGTCCCCTGATCTGAAAGAATTACCTTAGGAGGACCAAACAAGCATATATATTTCCATAGGTGATCAGCGATTTCAATAGCTGTTTTACTTTTAATAGGTTCTCCGTATGGATATTTGGTAAGGTATTCGCTTATTACCATGACTCCGAGAAATCCTTCTTCAGTTAACGGTAGGCCGAACACATGATCAATAGCTATTCTATCGAAAATACCTTTAATATTTAGTGTTTTGGCCGGATGCTCTTTTAAAGCTATCAGATTATTTCGTTTACAAATATCACATGCCAAAATATATTGTTCGACGTCTCTGTCAATGTTATTCCAAAAATATTCTTCCCTTATCCATTTAACTGTTGTTTCTTTTTGAAAGTGTCCTAATACATGAGATTTCTCAATAATTTTTGTTCTTAAATCCGGTCTCGTAACAATCAGTGCACACCCTTTTTTGTCGAAGTAAAAAATTAAATCTTCCTTTAGATCATACATATATCGTGAAGCCTGACTCTCTACTCGTTTTACTTGCTTTGTTGACAATTCCCGGGAGTGTTTGACATTCTTAAGAAAATTTAAAAGTGGTTAATCTATGTAAATGTCAAGAATTTTTCTTGAGTCTTCATCGCGCAAAGTTGTATTCCTCTCACATAAGGTTCTGCATGATAGTACTGGTCTACTAATAGCATTAGCATTCCCATGTTTAGCTCCTTTTCTATATATGATATTAAAGTCGTATGTTTGTAAGAAAATAGACCATCTAGCTAGTCTCCCACTTGGTTCTTTAATTGACATTAACCATTTTAAGGCAATATGATCCGAAACGACGTCAAATTTTTGTCCATACAGAAATGTATGATTATTCTTTATTCCCCACCCGAGAACCAAACATTCGCGTTCTTTAACGCTATAATTTTTCTCAGTACCTTTAAGGAGTTTTGAAGAATATGAACACACATACTCTTTACCATTGTAATCCATTTGAGACATGTTAGCTCCCATAGCATATTCTGATGCATCTGTGTGCAAAATGAATTTCTTCTTGAAATCAGGTTGTCTTAGTATCAGTTCAGATGTAAGAGTTTCTTTAAGCGTGTTAAAGGCCTTTTCCTGTTCAACTTCCCATTTGAATTTAACATCTTTTTTAAGCAATACATATAAAGGTTGTGAAATTTTAGCGTTGTCCTTTATATAAATATATAAAATCTATAGTAATTTGTGGCTCCTAAAAACTCTTGAACTTGTTTAAGATTTTGAGGGAATTTTCTTTCTATAATTGTTTGAGTTTTAGACGGATCCATCTCAATTGAAGAAGATGTAACTACGTATCCAAGGACTTTGATTTTTCTTGCAAACCAGTGAGATTTGTTTGGCTTAATTTTTAATTCATTATCCTGTAATGCTTTTCCAACCAATTTAATATGCTCCTTGTGTTCTACAATATTTTTTGAATGGAAAATGATATCGTCTAAATAAACCTCACAGAATCACATATTTCCAAATATGCGAAATATCTTTTTACTAAATTGGGAGGGAGTGTTTTTACACCAAAAGGAAGTCTTTTAAATTGATAATGTCCATCGGGTGTAGAAAATGCTAATTTTTCCTTAGAGTCAGGGTGCATTTCTACTTGCCAGTAGCCCGATATCAAGTCTAATGTTGAAAAATAAGTTGAACCATTCAGCCTTAATAGAATATCATCGATTCTTGGTATAGCCAAGATTCTGTGATTGTTTTTTGATTTAGCTTTCTATAGTCTACACAAAAGCGTTTACTTCCATCTTTTTTAGGTATTAACACCACAGGTGAAGACCATGGTGATGTTGAAATTTCAATAATATCATTTTTAGGCATTGTCTTTATCTCTTCTTGTAATATCTCTCTTTCCTTTAAGGATTCTCTATAAGGTCTTAGAAATATTGGGACTTCGTCCGTTGTTCTAATTACGTGTTTATCGACTTTACTCCTTGTTATATCTTTTATACTCATTGCGAATCTATCTTTTATATTGTCTAAAGATTCTTTGAAGTATTGATATTCATTGGCATCTGGATTATCTATCGGTTTTAATGCTATTTTTCCAGTTAATGATTCTAAAGGCCAATCTTCGTTAAAATTGTTTAAATCTTCTGAAAAACAATCGTCAGGGCAATTTTCATCTGTCAAGTTTTCAGTTATCACTTTGTTGCAGTATTCTGAAACTTCAAGATACACTACTTCACTAGGAAACTTTAAGCTTCTTTCACTTGGGTTAAGACTAGCTCCTGTACGCATAAACCAATCAAGACCTAGCAACCCATCACTGTCTTCATGATCGATTACTAAGAATTCGATTTCGCATACATGACCTTCGATATTTAATTTTAATGCTTCTGTTTTACCATTTACTTTAACAATGTTATTATCAGCCGTTTTAATTCTAATATCTGACTTCTTTACGAGTATTTTATTTCTTTCCACAAACTTTCTGCTTAATATTGAAGTTGTACATCCGCTATCAAGTGCCATAGTTAGTGTTATACCATCTAAAGTTGATGATATATATAAAAAGGTTCCCTGTATCACATGTGTACACATATTCTGGATTTTCTTTCCGATTGTCTGAATCATTGTTAACTTCCTCAACCATATTAACCCTTCTTGTATTACGATATTGCTTTTAGTTATTGTTATTGTTATTTAGCCTACATTGTGAAATTTTTTGACCTGGTTTTTTGCATCCGAAGCATATTAAGTTTTTCTTCAGCTCATTCTGGCTTTTAAATTTTTCTTTTCCATTGTGGTCAAATTTCTGACCTCTAAATTTTGATACATATTCTTTTCCATTTATGGATGGTTTCATAAAAGAATCCTTATGATTAAAATTTTTTTGTCTTGAATAGTTGATAACCGTGGGCTTGCTAAAATTGCTCAATCCTTTTGTAAAAACTCTTGCATGCCGTATTGCATCATTTAGCGTTTCTACATTTTTACTCTCTAACTCGGCCCTAACTCTTGGGTCAAGGGCTTCAAGAAAGAACCAGACTAATTCGAACTCATCTATCTTATCTATTTTGTTTGCAATTGTCTGGAATTTCATTATGTTGTCCTCAAAATTTGACGTTATTTAAATACTTTTTAGCTCAGATCTTAGCCCTCTCTGAACATCAGCTGGTTTCAGGGTTGCTAATAATTGATTTTTAAATTTTTCCCACGTAACTGATTCACCCTTTTTTGCATGTTTCTAGCATTTGTAAGGCGTTTCCTCTTACGAGTTTTGTAACGCAATCTTTTAGCCTACTTCTAATAATTCCTTTGGTCCTAGCCTCAGTTTCTACTAGGTATATACATTCATCTACTTTATCTCTCTCGTTTCCATATAATTTTGGTATATGGTCGACTTTAAAATTTATGATTCGTGTTTCCCTAAGTCCGAATCCTAAGTTTTCTTGTAATACATCCTCATGTTTTAAAGTTTTCGATGAAGTGGCCATTTCTTGAAGGGTGCTTTTTGCTCCTTCCTCACTTTGTTTCTATTGATTTATATTCCTAAAACTATCTTCTTCTATTTTCATCTTTTTGATACTGGCCAATAGCTCAGCTCTTTTGAAAAGTAGCTCAATAAGCGATTTCTTAGGTTTTCCTGAAGTTTGAAGCCATTCCATTTGTTCGGCTTCTGTACAGCTTACCAATTCGCTGTCGTCATCTAATTTCTGGAATACATTCTCAAAAGACCCATTTTGTGTCTTTATTAAGTGTACGAGCTCTTGTACACTAAGTTTTTCAAGGTAATCTTTTGAAATGGGTACCATAAAAAAAATCATCTTTTTATCGCTGCTACCAATTGTAACCGGTTTATAATAAACAATGTTTAATCTTTAAAAGCTTTATTTAAAATATTGAACGTTCTGAAGTTCTAAGAATGGAATTCTTATTAATACCTATATGCTCGTGTCAAGAACACGAGCTTATAATTAACTCAAGATGTGAGCTTAGTGCTTAATGTATATGTCAGCATTTCGAAGCGTCTAACTTCTGAGATACGTGACAAGTATAATTCTTACTTATCTTTGTGCATCAGTTGACAAGATGATGAATAAGTGATTATTCAGGGTAACATAAATAAAGTTACACACTTTGATTTTAATTTTCGTCACCATTATTTACTTTATCAATATTTTCTTTTATTTACCATGTTCATATGTTCTTTTCTTTTTTTTTAATCAATTTATTAAAAACAAAACGGATTGAAGATTGAAGATGATGAAGATAATGTTCAAACAGTAAAGAGAGTATATTAATTATTAAATTTTCATTGAACTTTTTAAAATTTCTTAATCATTGCTAATTTCAGTTTAAGTTAATTTACTTAAAACTTTTAAGTTATAAGTGTTTAAATATTTTAGATGGATTACTATAGCTTCAATAAAACAAGTCAAAATTTTAAAGTCAAGTCATGGTTTTTATTATTTGTTTTTTTGCAAATTAATTGATTTTTAAAATTTAATTTTTTAGAAAAAATTATTTTAAATCTTAAAAAATAAAGTTATGTAAATTAAATTCATATTATTCTTTTAGTTTTTATTATGGTTTGTTTTTTTTGTTTAATTTAAAAATTTCTTTGATAAATTTTAGTCAAAAACCCTGGTTCTATTTTTACGAACCTTAAATTTCATTTTTTTTACTTAGATGTAAATTGTGTTATTGGTGATTGGCATGCTCTTTATTTTATTGCTTGAATCCATTTTAATATTTTGAGCTATATTGGTGGTAATTTTTTCTTTTGTGGAGTTGAAAATAAAGTATTCTGTCTAAGTTCATTAGCTTAAATTTCATTCTTATCATCAAAACTGATCTCATTGATAAGCTCTTTTGAGATTTCATCTTCAAAGTTTCCTATTTAAAAGTAAAAATAATTAAATAATCAAAAGATTATACCGTAAACTAGTGTTCACGACTCTAAGAGTAAAGCCCAAATCCAACCTTTCATCTTTAAGAGTTAATTAAATAGTTTCTATGTTACAAAAATTAAATTTTAATTTGCAAGAAAATACCCTGAATATGGGATATTTTACAAAAATAAAGCCCAAATTTAACTTTTACTCTAACACAAAAATTGTCTTTGCTCTCAACAAAAAAATGAAAAATTGTAGAGTTAATTAAAAAATAGAAAAAAAGTCAATTTTTCATTTTTTTGTTCTCAGGTTCTCAGGCAAAAAATTATTATTTCCCCAATCCATCCATTATTTGAAATAAATCAAGGGTATAATCGATATTTTCATATTCGGCAAAGCAAAATTTATTTTTATTAAAATAATTAAGCAAATTTACACCTTTTTTTTAGACTTTCTTCACTTATAATATTGAATTTATTAGTTTGTTTGTTATCGATATAATAGCCGATTCCAGTTTTAGATTTATCTTCTGGATTTTTAAAATTCATTTGTTCTATGGCCACCAATTGTTTTAAAATTGAGTTAGATTTTTTAAAAATATGGATTAATATCGCAATTATTTGTGAAGCAGATTTTCCACACATTGCGCTTTTAATCAAAATTCATTTTAAAAAATTAAATTTTATAATAAGCTAACGCCATAAATAGATCGTAGTTTTTTCCAAACTTTTCAGCGAAGATTTTAAAAGAATCATATATTTTATAAAAAAAATGAGGAGCTTTTTCTTCAAGAATATATTGAATTGGAATTTCATTTAGTTTGCTTATGATGTACAATAGAATTGTTAAACAATATTTTTTAGGAGGTATTTTAACCATATCCTCTGTCTTGAAATAAATTGGTCTCGGAGCACAAATATGGAAACGTTGAATTAATCCATCATCTCGTGAATTTTTTTCTTGTCTCACAAAATTAATATAATCACTCATATCCTAATTTTTTAAATTTTTAATTAATTAATTCTTTAATTTAAATAAATTGAATTTTCCTAAAGAAAATTTTAGGAAAATTGCACAAATTTTGGAATAAATAAATCTTTTGTTTGAAAGATAATTGGTCATTTTGGTACAAAGGTATTATTTTACCGAAAATAATTTTTTTTAATTTTAAGAATCTTTTTATATATTTGGTTTAATTTTTTGTGATTGAATTACAAAATTTATCAAATGTTGAAATAAAACTGAAAAAGTGCGATGTTTCAAATATTTTTTTAAGTTTAAAATTAAAATTAATTTTAAGTTAAAATTGCAAGCATTTTCATATTTGAAATTAAACTCGTTAGGGAAATTGAATATATTTTCCTACCATATAAAAAGACACAAAGGGACAAAATATTCTTTTTACAAAGAATAGGATTTAAAAGGGCAAAATATTTTCTTAACAAAGAAAAGAACAGTTAAGGACAAAATATTCGCTTTAAGTTGAAAAAGAAACAAAAGGACAAAATAATATCCTAACATTTAAAAGGACATAAAATGACAAAATATTCTCCTTTTAAATTAAAAGGACAGTAAAGGACGGTAAAGATAAATTTTTATTTGAAAATAAGGAAAGAAAACAAAATAACAAAATATTCTCTTAACATACAAAAACACTTAAGTACACACAAGGACTAATTATTTTCTTTTAAATTAAAAGAAAAGTAAAGGAAAGTAAAGTATAATTTTTCTTTACAAATTACTAAATCACATTAAAAAACAAAATCTTTTCCTAACATATAAATAAAGGACAAAATATTCCCCTTTAATTAACACACAAAATAAAATATTTTCCTAGCAAATAAAAAGACACAAAAGGACAAAATATTCTCCTATAAAGTTAAAGGACAGTTAGGAACAGTAAAGATAAACTTTTACTTGCAAATATGGGAAGGAGTCAAAATGACAAAATATTATCATTTAGGAAAAAAGAAACCAAAATGACAAAATATCTTCCTATTAAATTAAAGGACAGCAAAAGACAGTAAAGATAAATTTTTTTTTAGAAATTGTGAAAGGATTTATAAATAACAAAATATTTATCTAGCATACTAAAAGACACAAAAGGACAAAAAAATTCTCCTTAAATTGTAAATGATACAAAAGGACAAAATATTCTCCTATTTATTAAAAGTACAGTAAAGGACAGTTAGGAAAAATTATTATTTGAAAATAAGAGAAGGACACATAACAATAATATATTCTCAAAACAAAGAAAAGAATAGAAACGGAAGTTTAGGATAAATATACGCCTAAAAATTTTTTGTCTTTTGTGTCTTTTCTTTATTCCTAAATAAAAATTGTCTTATCTTTGTCAACAGTATATTCTTTTCTTTACTGTCATTTACTGTCCTTTACTTTTATTTTCTTTATTTGGAGATTATTTTTCCTTTTGTGTTCTTTCTTTATTTGCAAATAAAAATAGTCCTTTATATCCTTTATTTTCCTTTCCTTTTGTGCAAGGAAAAAGTTTCTTTAACTGTCATTTTCTTTTTCGAAAGAATATTTAGTCCTTTTGTGTCCTTTCTTTATTTGCAAATAAAATTTGTCCGATACTCTCCTATATTAGGAGAATTTGTTGTCATTTTGTGTCCCATTCTATGTTTGGAGAATATTTTGTCCTTTTGTTTTCTTTCTTTGTTTTTAAATAAAAACTGTTCCTTACTTTCCGTTTTTTGGTCAACAGAAAAATATGTCCTTTTGTGTTCTTTCTTTATTTGCAAATAATATTCTGTCATTTTGGGTCCTTTACTACAGTTCCTTACTGTCCTTATCAATGTCAAGTGAAAATTATGTCCTTAACTGTCCTTTTCTTTATTAGGAGAAAAATTTGTTCTTTTATTTTCTTTTTCTATATTTGGAGAATATTTGATCATTTTATTTCCCTTAATGCTTTTTTCTATTTTAGGAGAATTTTGTTGTCCTATTAAGTCATAAGCTCTTCTTTTAAATTTTAGAAGAATAATTTGTCTTTTAGTGTCCGTTTCTATTTTAGGAGAAAAATTTGTATTTTTGTTTCCTTTTCTATTTTAGGAGAATATTTTGTATATTGATGTCACTTACATATCTATGTTTGGAGAAAAGTTTGGGCTTTTGTCTCCTTTATTGTCCATTTTAATGAACGGAGAGTATTTTTTTCGTTTGGTCGATATATGTCCTCTTCAATGGTCGGAGATTCTTTTGTCCTCTTGTGTCCTTTTCTATATTATGAGAATAATTTGTTTTTTTGTGTCCTTTTCTATTTTTGGAGAATAAATTGTCTTTTACCGTCTTTTACTCTCCTATTTTATGTTTGTGAAATATTTTGTCCTTTTGTGTACAATTCTATTTTTCGAGAATATTTTGTCCTTTTAGGTCCTTTACTGTCTTTTCCTTATGTGCAAGTAAAATTTGTGCTTTACTGTCCTATTCTTTGTCAAGAGAATATATTTTTCTTTCCTGTCCGTTTCTTAGTATGGATATTATTTCTCCATTTGTTTCCTTTTCTGATTTAGAACAATATTTTGTCTTTTACTGACATACAATATTTTTACTTAGGACAATATTTTGTTTTTTAATCTCCTGTTCCATGTTTGAATAATATTTTGTCTTTTACGGTCCTTCAGTGACCTTTTTTTTTGCAAAAAGAAATTGCCCCTTGCTGTCCTTTTCTTTGTAAAATAAATATTTTGTGCCTTACTGTCCTTTACTGTCCTTTATTATCCGTTTCTTAGTTTAAACAATATTTTGCCCTTTTATGCCCTTCAGTGACCTTTCTTTTTCTGCAAAAAAAATTTTCCCTTCCCATCCTATTCTTTTCAAGAAAATATATTCTCCTTTTCTGTACTTTCCTACCTATTTATTAGTTCGGAGAATAAATTGTCATTTTGAGTCCTAAGCTATCTTTTTCTATTTTAAGGGAGATTATTTTTTATTTTGAAGTCTCTAATAATGGCTTGATTGTTAAGCTAAAGTAACCCTATCCTATCGCTATAGAACTTAACTATCATTTTAAGCTCTTTTCTATAATAAAGCCGAGTCCACCTGATGATCTTCCTTTATTTGATGTTCTTGTTGCCTTTTTATAAAAGATACGTTTATCTTGAACGTAAATTAAGCCATCGATTTGAGCTTTGTTCGTTAGCCATGCCTCTTGAATGCACACAACATCATTGTGTATGGATAGCTTATTCATGAACACTTGGTTATTTTTTGCACCATTGATATTAATTGTGGCAATGCGTAGTAATTTTTTATAGCTGGTGAGGTTATCAATGTGTTTAGGTAATTGCTATTGTTGCTTGCTATTTATTTTTAGTAAAAGATCTTTCAGTTCCGAGTGGTTTTTATCTAATTTACTATTTATATTAGTTTCCATTTCATTCATTTGATTTTTCACAATCTGTATATCATTTTGTAAGGCTGATATGTTCGTTTTTACATTTTCCATATCCGTACCTATTTTGGTAACGTTTTGTTTTATTGTTTTTATTTCTTGTTTATGAATTTTGAACTTGTTATCTAAATGTATTAATTTGTCACTCACGTTTTTTTAAATCATGTCATTGACTGTCTTTGTTTCAATTTGGTTTATCACTACATCATCAGGCTTTTTAAACCGCATTATTTCAGTTGGTTTCTTCAACAAGAAGTATCTCAATCATGTATCCATTCATAGCTAAAGTTTTTTCAACGATCTTATCGCATATTTCGTCATTGCAGTAATGTTTCCCACAACAATTTACACATTTCGGTTGTTCGCTGCAGAATTTTATTGCATGGTCATTTGATCCAAATTTAAAACAAATTTTTTTTTGGGTACATTCTTTATCCCGATGGTTTAAGTTACCACAATTTGAGCATTGATTTAGTTGAGCTGCATTGTATGTTACTTTGTGTTTCTTGCCTGTTAGATTAAAGTATATCCCTTTTTTTAGAACGTTTACATAGTCAAATTACGTTTTTGAAGTTGCCTTTAGTTTATTGCTTGGCTTATTCTCTGCATAATTTAATCTCTCAATTCTCGTTAGCCCGTATGTTGCCTCAAGTTTCATAATAGCTTGAATATCTGGTCTGATAGTGATCTTCGGATCAACGTTTGGTATTATACTCGAAGGTTTGTTGGCAAGGGTTCAAGTTTGACTCAATCGACAAATGCATTACTTGACCATTCCTTATTCAGCTTTAAAAAATTCTCGTAGTTATCAACCATTATTTTTAATGCAAGGTCTTACCCATCCTCTTCTATTGAAAGGTTTATTATTTGTACAAGAGTTGGTTCTCTTTCTCCTGTGCACCTTCGTGTTTCATCTACTCTTACATGTCTATCATTTGGTAATTTTTTAAGTCCATTTCCAAATATTCATATCGCGTATGACTTCCTTGGGTATTTATTTTCCAATTCTTCATTTATTTCTTGTGGTGATCTTTTACTGTTTATATATGTGGCTAACCGTCGGTAAATATAGTTGGTTTCATCGTCTTTTTCCCAATGTTTTTCTTGCTCTCTTAGAATTTTTTGCCACTTTTCTTTATTTCGCTTTGTGCCTGACCCATAGCTACCTTGACTTGATTTTCATTGAGCTGTAAACCATTCGGTTCGTCTTCGAGGACTTCTTCATTTTTTCCTGGTTGTTTTTCTAAAATTAAATTATTTACCACGACTTCTGTATCCATTACACTGTCCTGCGTTACATCTTCTATTACTTTATTGATTTTTGAATTGATTTTTTCAGTGTAAATTCGTTTATTTTCGTCCATTTTTCTTGCCTGATCCAAGTTCAGCCTTTTCTTTTCTTGTTGTTTATGTGCAACTAGTGGTGTTCTTGTAGGTATCTTGCTTTGGGCTTTTACTTGGTTTGTTTGTTTTGAGGTGTTAGATTGCTTTTCTTGAAAACTTTTTTCAAGTGAGCTAGTACTTTTCCCTCGTCTAATTTTTACGTAATCAATTCCACCTTCTTCAATTTTCGTTCTCTTGTCCTTCTTTTCCTCCTCTTCTTTCTTTCTCTTTATAACAGCCGATTTTAGGGCATTGTGAATTTTGGTACAAAAAAAATATACAAAACATAAAAAAATTTCAAAGCTCAGGTTTTGAAGAAACAAAACATGCATGGAAATTGTAGCAACTGAAACGTTTTTTGTACCACCAATATACTGATTCTGCAAAACTCTGCAATACATCTGCAAAATTCAGAATTTTGTGATTTTTAGTACAAAATCAGAAACAAAATATAAAATAAACCATAGATTTATTTTGGACAAGCAAAAAAATATTCTGTAGAATGTAGCAACTGCTACATCCTCTGTACCACCACTTAATGTAAAAATATTAACATAAAATTCAAAATCTTACAAAGCATTTAAATCACTGTTTAGGCAACCTAAAGTATAGAATTTTAAACTTTTGTTATGTTTGAAATGTGTTTTGAAAATATTTTTTTTATTTGAAAAAATATTGAAAACAAATATTTTGAAAATTGCTACGCACTGTAATGGTATTTTCAAATCAGTTCAAAAAGAAGATAGCCAGGAGTCGAATTCGGGTGATAAAAACTTACGTGAAACCCACTTACAAATTAATAAAGCGTTTTACCAGAAAGTATCCCCTTAAAAATTAACCGAATAGTAAATAGAAAGTGTCTTTTATTATTAAAAAAAATCAATGAAAAAAATAATTAAGTTATCTTTTATAGATTTTTTTATTTAATCATTGATTTTATAAAATAAAATTGAAATTTTTAATTGTTTTTATAGCAATATTAAAGGGTTCCTCTGTAGGACGACAAGTCAAACCAGCTTTGTCAAACCAAAGACTATGAAAAAGTAGCCTAGTCCTAAAATTCAGCGCTTAAAAAAAATAGGCCCTAATCGAAGT
This sequence comes from Brachionus manjavacas, assembly GCA_019054805.1. Classification (NCBI taxonomy): domain Eukaryota; kingdom Metazoa; phylum Rotifera; class Eurotatoria; order Ploima; family Brachionidae; genus Brachionus; species Brachionus manjavacas. The sequence goes on from JAHQIY010000026.1 coordinate 375,814, forward strand.
CTTCTGATCAAGGGCCTCCAATCGCTCATGTACCGACTGAAATACCTTCACAGAGGCAATCAACTACACTGCTTAACTTGAACTGAAAAAATAATAAAAGAAATCGTTTTATGACGTATTCAAAGAGATTTGACTCTTTAAAATATAGCACTAAGCTAACGAATAGCGAATGCAGTGAAAGTGCTTCGATTAAAGTGTGCATTTTATATAAGAAAATTTAAAAATAAATCCACAACATTTTGATTGTACTAAGGGCTGCTCCAAGTCAAATTTTAATATTTTAAAAATTTAAACCAAATTTTAAAAAATGAATTACAATGCACGATGCTTGTCAATTATTTGGAGTGAATTAATTTAAAGCTTTTCTATTTGAAAAATATTTTTTTGGTCTCATGCTAATCATATTTAAAAACAAAAATTTAAGTATGGTACAACGAGATCAAAATTCTTCAATTCACTATGAATTTATATATTATATTATCAAAAATTTATATTAAATTATTAAATTATAATTTTTAAATTGGAAAAATAAATAAAAAAATAAAAAAATTCTTAAAAAATTTATTTATTTTGAAATAATTCTTATCATTTTCTCACGAAAATCTGAAATGAATATTCAAGAAGTAATTAAATAATCCGACATTATGGATCAGCATTCCTAGAATCTCCAGCTTTTTCAATCTCTTCCTAAAAAAACGAAAATGGTAAATAATATTTTATAACCTTGATGGTTATGCAGATCATTAATTGATCAAAATATTTAACACTTCCTTTTTTTTGAAAGAAAATGAAAAAGCTTTTGACTGATTCTAGGAAAAGGAGGGTTCATCCCGAATAATATTAAAACCTTCTTCTATATTCATATCAAATTTTCGTTTAAAATGATAAGAAAAATTTCAAATTAAAAAATACAAAACAATAAAAATATAAAAATTTAATCCGAAAAAACTTCTATGCACGATTCAGCCCGACGTGTAATGAATAATCGATTCTTTCCGGAGGTTTCATAATTAAATCCGCCCCTTTTCCCCTTAAATACAATACTTCCATTTGCTGAACCGTTGCTTCGATAAGTTCCGACAGGATCGTCTTTGTTTTCGTTTTTTAAAACTAAATCTTTATTTAAACGGGAATAATTCAATTAAAAAAAAAATTGAATTAATTATACCATTATGAGTTTTAGCTCTCTTTTCGGATGATTCCAGATTTAATTTTAAATCTTTAATTGAGGTATTTTTTTCCATAATTTCTTCCTGTAATTGGAACATTGTAAACTTCATCTTAGTTTTAAATGAATATTAATCAAGATAATAAAATAATTAAATTTCCATACTTAATTCATTTTTTAAATTTTCATTTGAATTTTGCAAATCGTCATAATCCTGCCTGAGTTCAGTTAGTTGTCTCTGATTCTGATTTTCGTATCCAATTTTTTTATTTGATGGATTAAATGGACAATAACGGCCACTATTTTTTTAATTCAAATATGTTTAATTTTAATCATTATTAAAAAATAACCTTATATGACTCTTTTTCTTAGGATCAATATGACCTTTTCCCCCACAAAACTTAAATGGACAATTTGTTTTTGTCATTCCGTATAAACGTATTGAGCTATCGCCTTCAAAATTTATATCGATGAATTGTTTTTTAAAACAGGTTAATTCTTTCGATCTAGAATAATTTCTTGCATACTTAGTTCAAGTTTATTTTCTTCATCAATACCGTTAAGTTTTTCGTTCAGACTTTGCCTTTAGAATTAAAGAAAAATTTTTTTGATTATTAAATATTTTTTAATTCTTACACTTCATCCTCTAGATGAGCTTTAGCTGCTTCACACTTGCTGAGTTTTTCGGCCATATTTTCTCTTCAAAAAATTTAAATTAATATTTTAATTAATTTTTCTGTATCACTTACTTTTCTTCAGTAGATTTTTCTTTTTCTTCGGAAAAAGCATTTAAATTTCTCTTTAGGCTTTTACTTATATTATAAGAAAAAATTCTATAAAAATTCATTTGTATCATTTTTAAATCTTACAGTTCAACTTCTAGATCTTTTTTCTTTACTTCATTGCTGTTGAATATTTTAGACAATTTTTCACGTAATAAGGGGAAGATTGAACAAATATTTTTATATTAAAGCATGAAAAATTTCACTGATAAAATTTTTTTCATCAATAATAAATAAACAAATAAAAAAAAATACCTTGATCATTGCGCTGAATTTAAACTATGCACTCTTTTTTTTCAACCAAATCAACCATGTCTCTTTTGTCCTGAGTTTGCTTAATGACCAAATCAATAATGGAATCAATAGTCGAAATATTCTCTTCATTTTGATCTGCACTTTGCTCTCCTATCTCTTACAACATTGTTATTCTCTTCCAAATAGGCTTCTTCTTGTTTGACAGTCCAACTATGCCCAATCGCACACTCAACACTAGTGCGGCGCACACACTCGTTCTAAACAACAGCGGTGACAATTTTTTTGTCTGATTCTGCAAAAGCGTGCGAGGGCATGTTGTGCGCTTGTGCTTGAGCTGAACTGCACGAGGATTTGTCTGATTTGTGGTAGTAGTCGCGGTCGTCGTCTAGTTTGGCATTATTTAGACTCGGCTGCAGCGCGCTCGGCTGCAGGCTGATGTTGAAGATGGAGGCGATGCGCGACTCGAGAGAGGTGGTGCGCGCCGGTGGGGACGGGGGAGCGCGCGGCACAGGCGCTGGCGGCGCCGGGATGCACAGCTGCTCGACCATTTTGGCGCGCTCGATGCTCCGACTTCTCGCTCGCGAATATGCACTTGGCCATGTCGAGGTGCTTGCGACTCTTCGGATGGTAGTAGATGCGGCATGTCGCCGTATTTGGCGCACATTTCGTTCTAAAATTTGTGGTCGATGTTGTCGTTTAGGTTTGCGAATGTCACTTCTTTGTAGGGCAACGGGCCCACCCTGTACTGGTCGACTTTGAAGCTGGGCAGGACCAGGTCGAGCGGGTCGGTGTGGTAGTTGCGCTTTTTTTTTGCGTGTTGGAGCATTTGGAGCATTAATTTTCAAAATATTGGTTTTCAATATTTTTCAAATAAAAAAATATTTTCAAAACACATTTCAAACATTACAAAAGTTTAATATTCTATACTTTAGGTTGCCTAAACAGTGGTTTAAATGCTTTGTAAGATTTTGAATTTTATGTTAATATTTTTACATTAAGTGGTGGTACAGAGGATGTAGCAGTTGCTACATTCTACAGAATATTTTTTTGCTTGTCCAAAATAAATCTATGGTTTATTTTATATTTTGTTTCTGATTTTGTACTAAAAATCACAAAATTCTGAATTTTGCAGATGTATTGCAGAGTTTTGCAGAATCAGTATATTGGTGGTACAAAAAACGTTTCAGTTGCTACAATATCCATACATGCTTTGTTTCATCAAAACCTGAGCTTTGAAATTTTTTTATATTTTGTATATGTTTTTTGTACCAAAATTCACAATGCCCGATTTTAGATCCTCTTTATCTGCTTCAATTGTGTTGTTTATCATCTGTTTAAAAGTTTTTAAAGTTTACGATGAATTTCTCATATTTTTTTTCTTAGGGTCTTAATTGTGCGTGCCTGTATTACTTGGAACAACCTCGCTAAGTATTGTTCTATCTGGTTTAATGGTTGCAAATCTTTCTTTTTTTTGTCAATTTTTAATTTTTTTCATTTCAAACAAATTTCATTTCAAAAATTATTTTATTATATCGTTTATTATGCAGGATTTTAATGAAATTCTAACTGAGAATAATGACCTAAAAAACTTTTTGGAAAATATTGAGGCAAAATTTGAAATGCTTCTTTCGGAATGAAAAGAAATTGAAACAAAGCTATATATTTCTGTCAAAGAAAATGAAGAACTCAAATCAAAATTAGAAAATGTCCAAGAAAAAGAAGTATTGAAGAAACCATTCAAATTATTTTTTTCCTTATTAATAAAAATAAAATTTCATTTAGCACGCACAGAAAGATAGTACAAATCGGTTTGTTAAATTCTGTGAAAAAGAGCACTATCTAATAGAAGCGAGACTAGAACAAAGTTTGGATGAAAATAAAAATAAAATTTAATTGGACGAGGAAAATAAACTTTTAAATGATAAAATAAAATAAAAAAAATGCTGTCCTTTTCCAAAAATGGATGGTAAAGAAAATAAAGATTTAAAGAAGAGATAACAATTTGTGCTATCTCAATAGGTATTATTTCATGAAAAAGTTTGTTCATTTTTAAGTAAAATTTTGATAGTTATTTTTTAAATTTCTTGTATAAGTTAATTGCCAATTAAAGAACAAATTGGAAGTACAATTGTAAACATTGCTTTTAAGCAAACTCCAACAAAAAATATCAAGTTGTTTCAAAGCAGTCGTTTGATTGATGTTCAACTTTAATAATAATCATTTAACTAAAAATGATGATCTTTTTTACATATCGTTTAGTTATTTATTTATTTATTTATTTAATTAAAGTTTAAGGTCGCTTTCCGACCAATTTAGACTGCACCATTAAATAATGTGCAAATCGATATATATATTTGTATGTTCATTAAAGGTCCTAGAATTTAATAGCTTCAAAAAGTTTATTAAGCATCAGCTTTTGATTTTTCTCTTAAAAATAAGGTGCAAATCATGAATTGTTTTTTAAAACAGGTTAATTCTTTCGATCTAGAATAATTTCTTGCATACTTAGTTCAAGTTTATTTTCTTCATCAATACCGTTAAGTTTTTCGTTCAGACTTTGCCTTTAGAATTAAAGAAAAATTTTTTTGATTATTAAATATTTTTTAATTCTTACACTTCATCCTCTAGATGAGCTTTAGCTGCTTCACACTTGCTGAGTTTTTCGGCCATATTTTCTCTTCAAAAAATTTAAATTAATATTTTAATTAATTTTTCTGTATCACTTACTTTTCTTCAGTAGATTTTTCTTTTTCTTCGGAAAAAGCATTTAAATTTCTCTTTAGGCTTTTACTTATATTATAAGAAAAAATTCTATAAAAATTCATTTGTATCATTTTTAAATCTTACAGTTCAACTTCTAGATCTTTTTTCTTTACTTCATTGCTGTTGAATATTTTAGACAATTTTTCACGTAATAAGGGGAAGATTGAACAAATATTTTTATATTAAAGCATGAAAAATTTCACTGATAAAATTTTTTCATCAATAATAAATAAACAAATAAAAAAAAATACCTTGATCATTGCGCTGAATTTAAACTATGCACTCTTTTTTTTCAACCAAATCAACCATGTCTCTTTTGTCCTGAGTTTGCTTAATGACCAAATCAATAATGGAATCAATAGTCGAAATATTCTCTTCATTTTGATCTGCACTTTGCTCTCCTATCTCTTACAACATTGTTATTCTCTTCCAAATAGGCTTCTTCTTGTTTGACAGTCCAACTATGCCCAATCGCACACTCAACACTAGTGCGGCGCACACACTCGTTCTAAACAACAGCGGTGACAATTTTTTTGTCTGATTCTGCAAAAGCGTGCGAGGGCATGTTGTGCGCTTGTGCTTGAGCTGAACTGCACGAGGATTTGTCTGATTTGTGGTAGTAGTCGCGGTCATCGTCTAGTTTGGCATTATTTAGACTCGGCTGCAGCGCGCTCGGCTGCAGGCTGATGTTGAAGATGGAGGCGATGCGCGACTCGAGAGAGGTGGTGCGCGACTCGAGAGAGGTGGTGCGCGACTCGAGAGAGGTGGTGCGCGACTCGAGAGAGGTGGTGCGCGACTCGAGAGAGGTGGTGCGCGCCGGTGGGGACGGGGGAGCGCGCGGCACAGGCGCTGGCGGCGCCGGGATGCACAGCTGCTCGACCATTTTGGCGCGCTCGATGCTCCGACTTCTCGCTCGCGAATATGCACTTGGCCATGTCGAGGTGCTTGCGACTCTTCGGATGGTAGTAGATGCGGCATGTCGCCGTATTTGGCGCACATTTCGTTCTAAAATTTGTGGTCGATGTTGTCGTTTAGGTTTGCGAATGTCACTTCTTTGTAGGGCAACGGGCCCACCCTGTACTGGTCGACTTTGAAGCTGGGCAGGACCAGGTCGAGCGGGTCGGTGTGGTAGTTGCGCTTTTTTTTTGCGTGTTGGAGCATTTGGAGCATTAATTTTCAAAATATTGGTTTTCAATATTTTTTCAAATAAAAAAAAATATTTTCAAAACACATTTCAAACATTACAAAAGTTTAATATTCTATACTTTAGGTTGCCTAAACAGTGGTTTAAATGCTTTGTAAGATTTTGAATTTTATGTTAATATTTTTACATTAAGTGGTGGTACAGAGGATGTAGCAGTTGCTACATTCTACAGAATATTTTTTTGCTTGTCCAAAATAAATCTATGGTTTATTTTATATTTTGTTTCTGATTTTGTACTAAAAATCACAAAATTCTGAATTTTGCAGATGTATTGCAGAGTTTTGCAGAATCAGTATATTGGTGGTACAAAAAACGTTTCAGTTGCTACAATATCCATACATGCTTTGTTTCATCAAAACCTGAGCTTTGAAATTTTTTTATATTTTGTATATGTTTTTTGTACCAAAATTCACAATGCCCGATTTTAGATCCTCTTTATCTGCTTCAATTGTGTTGTTTATCATCTGTTTAAAAGTTTTTAAAGTTTACGATGAATTTCTCATATTTTTTTTCTTAGGGTCTTAATTGTGCGTGCCTGTATTACTTGGAACAACCTCGCTAAGTATTGTTCTATCTGGTTTAATGGTTGCAAATCTTTCTTTTTTTTGTCAATTTTTAATTTTTTTCATTTCAAACAAATTTCATTTCAAAAATTATTTTATTATATCGTTTATTATGCAGGATTTTAATGAAATTCTAACTGAGAATAATGACCTAAAAAACTTTTTGGAAAATATTGAGGCAAAATTTGAAATGCTTCTTTCGGAATGAAAAGAAATTGAAACAAAGCTATATATTTCTGTCAAAGAAAATGAAGAACTCAAATCAAAATTAGAAAATGTCCAAGAAAAAGAAGTATTGAAGAAACCATTCAAATTATTTTTTTCCTTATTAATAAAAATAAAATTTCATTTAGCACGCACAGAAAGATAGTACAAATCGGTTTGTTAAATTCTGTGAAAAAGAGCACTATCTAATAGAAGCGAGACTAGAACAAAGTTTGGATGAAAATAAAAATAAAATTTAATTGGACGAGGAAAATAAACTTTTAAATGATAAAATAAAATAAAAAAAATGCTGTCCTTTTCCAAAAATGGATGGTAAAGAAAATAAAGATTTAAAGAAGAGATAACAATTTGTGCTATCTCAATAGGTATTATTTCATGAAAAAGTTTGTTCATTTTTAAGTAAAATTTTGATAGTTATTTTTTAAATTTCTTGTATAAGTTAATTGCCAATTAAAGAACAAATTGGAAGTACAATTGTAAACATTGCTTTTAAGCAAACTCCAACAAAAAATATCAAGTTGTTTCAAAGCAGTCGTTTGATTGATGTTCAACTTTAATAATAATCATTTAACTAAAAATGATGATCTTTTTTACATATCGTTTAGTTATTTATTTATTTATTTATTTAATTAAAGTTTAAGGTCGCTTTCCGACCAATTTAGACTGCACCATTAAATAATGTGCAAATCGATATATATATTTGTATGTTCATTAAAGGTCCTAGAATTTAATAGCTTCAAAAAGTTTATTAAGCATCAGCTTTTGATTTTTCTCTTAAAAATAAGGTGCAAATCGATAATATTTCCTTCAGTTTGTTTTATTCTAGTTTGTTCAGTTCTTGTGAGATCAATGTTCTCAATTCCGGACATTAGAACTGGTCTCACAAAAGTCTTTTAGAGGTGCCCATTTAGGTATGGGTTTGATTGTTTAGTCCATATTTCCATTGATTTTAGTCGTGCTGATGAACGTAAAGCTAATCTTATTCTTTTATCAAGGTGTGTTTTGTTCCTGTTAGTATCATGGTTTCAACACCTTAGTATTTCACACTATCTACCTTTTTTATTTGCACACCATCAAGTATTAGTTCCTCTTGACATATGTCCTCTAATTGGTTACTTTTTTCTATTTTTTGTTACATATCATTAGACTTAATTTATTGGGATTATACTTGATACCCATTTTTTTGCCATATTTTTCTCCTACTTCGAGTTGTTTTTGTAATCCTCTTTTTGTGTGGCTTAGTATGAGGATATCGTCGGCATAGCAAATAACGTTTATCCTTTGACCATTATGTTCTACTCCAAAGTCTAGTTTTTCAATGTCTCCAATCAATCTCTCCAAGTAGATAGAAAATAGTTTAGGTGAGCGTGGTCCTCCCTGTTTGACACCAATGCTATTAATTTGATATTGAATACAACTGAATATTCATTTTCATTTGAGACTATTATCTGTGAGGAACCGTAATAGGTAATTATTACGTGAACTTTTGATGGTGAAATATTCATTTTAATCAACTTTGACCATAATATTTTACGGTTGATTTTATCAAAGGCCTTAATAGCGAAAGGTGTATTGCGCACACATAGAGACGTTTTTTTATTTTATTACTAATTCATATTGCTTGGTTCATTTTGAATACTGCATGTTGGCAAGAAGATGGCTTCTTAAAACCAAACTGTTTAGGGTGGTCTAAATGTTCTTTTGAAAGTTCTTGCAATATTATGGTTTCATATAGATTTGAAGTTGTGTCCGAAATTGCTACTGGTCATAAGTTTTTGCTATCATCTGTTGGCTTATTTTGATCTTATACTAGTGGTTTCAATATTGATGTGTTACAATGGAACGGTAATGTTTTAGTGTTGATTATTTTATTAAAAATTATGCTTATAAACTTGCACAATCTATCTGTATTATTGTGTTTAAACATTTCATTGCTAAGGTCACTGAAGCCTACTGCCGTTCCATTTTTTAGAATATTGATTGTGTTTTTAATGCGCTCTGGAGTTATATTTACTTCAAAGATACTATTTTCGTTTTTATTTATAAAATCATGAACTATTTTGTTTGCTTCTTCTGCATTTTTTCCGTCAACCTCGTTTGGGATATTATAAAGTTCTTCATACATTTTTTTTATTTGCACTATTGGCATATCTACCTTCGTTTCACTCTTGTTGAGATTTTCTTACCGTTCTCCAGAATCGGTTTCTATCCATTTTGTACATTACGTTAAGTTTTCTCATTCGCCTTTCTTTCTTTTGATGCCTGTTTAACCTCTTTTGTCTTTGAAAATCCTTTTTTGCGTCAGAGAATGCTTTTTTTTTAGCTTTTTCAAAGTTGCTCGCTTTGTTCTCTATTTATGCAGCTACAATTCTATTATGTATTTTTTGTATTTCCTCATTCCACCAAGACTTTTTCTTTTTTTTCTTTTTATTTTCTTTTGCATTTTCATTTTTGACTTGGTTTGATGTTTTTATAACTGCATTCAGTAGTGCTTAGGACATTTCGTTGATGATGTTGCTAAGCTTAATTTTAATAATTTTACGATCGGTTTCATTGTGAAGATCGTAGAATTTCTCTTCCAACTTAGCGAGGTGCTTTTCAGCTTTTTGTTGATATAATTCTATTTCAGTCGGTTTTTCCCAGTTAATTTTCCCAGCTTCTTGATGGGTTTTGTTGCGAAAATTTTTGGAAAGCTGTCCATCACGTGCATTTGGTATTCACTATTAATTGCAAGATGGTCTCTTAAGTTTGATTTGTCTTCTAATATTTCAATCATTTTCACATTGATATCTCCTTTGACTGATATTATGTGGTCTATCCAGCTTTTTTTGACAACTCCATTTTGTTGTTTCATTCTATAAGTATAGCTATCGCTTTTAACGTGTTTTAAATCGGCGAGTTCTAAATTATTTTCATCTAAGAAGCATTTTAATTTAGTTTTTTTAAAGAATATTCTGCCAATGTCTGTATTTAGGTCTCCGTATATTAATAAGTCCATATTCTTGCTACTTAGCTCATCTTTAATAGTTTGTAGCGTTTCGAGTTCAGATTCAAAGTTTATACTATTTTTGTTTGGGTTGCCATCATGAATAAGATAAGTGTTAATAATGGCTAGATTGTTAAGCCTAAGAAACCCTATCCTATCGCTATAGAACTTAACTGAACATTTTAAGCTCTTTCTTATAATAAAGCCGAGTCCACCTGATGATCTTCCTTTATTTAATGTTATTGTTGCCTTTTTATAAAAGTTTATTTTGAACGTAAATTAAGCCATCGATTTGAGCTTTGCTTTTCAGCCATGCCTCTTGAATGCACACAACATCATTCTGAGGGGATAGCTTATTCATGAACACTTGGTTATTTTTTGCACCATTGATATTAATTGTGGCAATGCGTAGTAATTTTTTATAGCTGGTGAGGTTATCAATGTGTTTAAGGTAATTGCTATTGTTGCTTGCTATTTATTTTTAGTAAAAGATCTTTCAGTTCCGAGTGGTTTTTATCTAATTTACTATTTATATTAGTTTCCATTTAAACCATTTGATTTTTCTCAATCTGTATATCATTTTGTAAGGCTGATATGTTCGTTTTTACATTTTCCATATCCGTACCTATCTTGGTAACGTTTTGTTTAATTGTTTTTATTTCTTGTTCATGAATTTTGAACTTGTTATCTATATGTATAAATTTGTTAAACACGTTTTTTTCAATCATGTCATTGACTGTCTTTGTATCAATTTCGTATACCGCTACATCATCAGGATTTTTAAAACGCCTTATTTCAGTTCGTTTTGAGATTATGCTTCACCTAGAGGTATCTCAATGTATCCATTCATAGCTATAGTTTTTTCAATTATCTTATCGCATATTTCGTCATTGCAGTAATGTTTCCCACAACAATTTACACATTTCGGTTGTTCGGTGCACAATTTTATTGTATAGTCATTTGATCCACATTTAAAACAAATTTTTTTTTTGATTCTTTATCCCGATGGTTCAAGTTCCCACAATATGAGCATTGTTTTAGTTTAGCTGCATTGTTTGTTACTTTGTGTTTCTTGCATGTTAGATTAAAGTATATCCCTTTTTTTTAAAACGTTTACATAGTCAAATAACGTTTTTGAAGTTGCCTTTAGTTTATTGCTAGGCTTATTCTCTGCATAATTTAATCTCTCAATTCTCGTTAGCCCGTATGTTGCCTCAAGTTTCATAATAGCTTGAATATCTGGTCTGATAGTGATCTTCGGATCAACGTTTGGTATTATACTCGAAGGTTTGTTGGCAAGGGTTCAAGTTTGACTCAATCGACAAATGCATTACTTGACCATTCCTTATTCAGCTTTAAAAAATTCTCGTAGTTATCAACCATTATTTTTAATGCAAGGTCTTACCCATCCTCTTCTATTGAAAGGTTTATTTTTTGTACATGAGTTGGATCTCGTTCTCCTGCGCACCTTCGTATTTCATCTACTCATACATGTCTATCATTTGGTAATTTTTTAAGACCATTTCCAAATATTAATATCCCGTATGACTTCCTTGGGTATTTATTTTCCAATTCTTCATTTATTTCTTGTGGTGATCTTTTACTGTTTATTTATGTGGCTAACAGTCGATAAATATAGTTGGTTTAATCGTCTTTTTCCCCATGTTTTTCTTGCTCTCTTAGAATTTTTTGCAACTTTTCTTTATTTCGCTTTGTGCCTGACCCATTGCTACCTTGACTTGATTTTCATTGAGCTGTAAACCATTCAGTTCACCTTCGAGAAATTCTTCATTTTTCCTGGTTGATTTTCTATAATTAAATTATTTACCACCACTTCTGTATCCATTATACTGTCCTGCGTTAAATCTACTATTACTTAATTGATTGTTGAATTGATTTTATCGGTGTAAATTCGTTTATTTTCGTCCATTTTTCTTGCCTGATCCAAGTTCGGCCTTTTCTTTTCTTGTTGTTTATGTGCAACTAGTGGTGTTCTTGTAGGTATCTTGCTTTGGGCTTTTACTAGGTTTGTTTGTTTTGAGGTGTTAGATTGCTTTTCTTGAAGACTTTTTTCAAGTGAGCTAGTACTTTTCCTTCTTCTAATTTTTACGTAATCAATTCCACATTCTTCAATTTTCGAACTCTTGTCCTTCTTTTCCACCTCTTCTTTCTTTCTTTTTATAACAGCAGATTTTAGATCCTCCTTATCTGCTTCAATTGTGTTGTTTATCATCTGTTTAAAAGTTTTTAAAGTTTCCGTATGAATTTTTCTTATTTTTTTTTCTTATGGTCTTAATTGTGCGTGCCTGTATTACTTGGAACAACCTGGCTAAGTATTGTTCAATCTCGTTTAACGGTTGCAAATCTTACTTTTTTTTTGAATTTTTAATTTATTTCATTTCAAACAGATTTCATTTCAAAAATTATTTTATTAAATCGTTTATTATACAGGATTTTAATGACATTCTAACTAACTTTTTTGAAAAAATTAAGTCAAAATTTGAAATGCTTCGATCGGAATGAAAAGAAATTGAAACAAAGCTATATATTTCTGTCAAAGAAAATGAAGAACTCAAATCAAAATTAGAAAATGTCCAAGAAAAAGAAGTATTGAAGAAACCATTCAATCAATTTTTTTCCTTATTAATAAAAATAAAATTTCATTTAGCACGCACAGAAAGATAGTACAAATCGGTTTGTTAAATTCTGTGTAAAAGAGTATTATCTAATAGAAGCGAGACTAGAACAAAGTTTGGATGAAAATAAAAATCTAATTTATAAACTAACGAATCTAGATTGAATAAGTAATTTGATCAAAAAAGTAAAAAATATTATGGAAAATCATAGATATGCAGGATTTAACTTAGACATAAAATTTAAAATGAGGATTAAAATGTGGATTAAAAGATGAAATTGTTAAATTGGACGAGGAAAATAAACTTTTAAATGCCAAAATAAAATAAAAAAAATGCTGTCCTTTTCCAAACTGTGATGGTAATGAAAATAAAGATTTAAAGAAAAGAAAACATTTTGTGCTATCTCAATAGGTATTATTTCATGAAAAAGTTTGTTCATTTTTAAGTAAAATTTTGATAGTTTTTTTTAAATTTCTTGTATAAGTTAATTGCCAATTAAAACACAAATTGGAAGTACAATTGTAAACATTGCTTTTAATTTTCCTTTAAAAATTTTATCAATTGATCACAGATTTAATTAAATTTTAATCAACCACGTTTTTTTATCCCTTATAAACAAATATTTATTTTGCAAAAATAAAAAAAAATAATTGACCATTTAACTATAGAAAAATCGGCATGTTGAAGTTTTTGATCAAAACTTTATATCAAATTGCTCATTTTATATTTAATAATAAATTTCCTGAAGATTTAGGCAGAATTTTATAAAATTCTTGATGTAACATCGATTAACATAGTTTGTTACATTAAAATTTAAAAAAAAAAATTTTTTTAAATTAATAGTATGTTCAAAATTAACTAAAATAATCGATTATTTTTAATTTTTTAGAAAAGTTAATAATGCAAATAAATAAATTTTTTCCTTTTTACTTTCACTTTTTTTCGAAAAATTTCAATATTGTATTTTTCAAATTTTATGCAATTTTTTTAATTTAAATCTAGAGTTTTTTAATATTCAGAAAGTAAATGTGAACGGCTCGACAGTGCACATGGACATAGCTGACGATCGTTACAACGACAGCTCGACGAGGAGCAGGCCCAGCAAGAGCTCCTGCAGCAACAACAGCTCCAGCAACAGCAGCAACGCCAACAACCTCAGGCACCGCAGGCCGGCGAGATTAACCTCGTGAACACAGTCACCGGCCTGGCCAACATGATGGCGACGATGCAAACCCAGCTACAAGTTCTGGCCGATCGACAACAGGCGATGTCCAACGCGACCGCCTCTTCGATGGACTGCGGATATGGGTACTCCAGCCATACGGAACCCAAGGTAACCTCTTCTTTTTCTACAGGGCCTCCCAAATTTCCAGCTATGGCAGCCAGTTTAAGAAATGCACTGGCAGCCAGGGATTGCCGACATTTTAAGGCTAGGGATTATCACGAGCTTGAGCTCCTGCTCGCCGTGTACAACGAGAACAATAGGCTCTCAAAAAAATTTTGTTCTTTATTCCAGATTTTTTAAAGCACGATAGAACATGCCATATTTAAAAACAAATATTTTATTATCTCAATTTCGTTAATAAACTTAGATGTGTGCGCTTTTAAAGAGCTAGCTCGGCTCTCGCCGGGGATCAGTAAGGATTTGGAATCCAACATCCTTCAGCCCACCACTGATTACCCGACTTATTCTAAGATTCACAGGTGGGAGTTTGGTCGTCCCGTTACTAGAAATTTTTCTGGGACGACCAAACCAATAAGTATTTTTTTGTCGAATCGGGGGGGTACGAGGACATCTCTGAGGCTTCAGATGAAGAAATCGAAGAGCCACAGGGAGACGCCAACCAAGGCAATAAAGGGTCGGCAAACCCAACTTCTACCACCACCAGCTCTCCTCCCTCCTCAGAAGAACCGTGATCTTTGAGGTTCAGACCTCCCACACTCGCTCCTCAGTCCGGTACTATAATAGAAGTGGACGCGTATTTCGCACCCCCGACGGAAATTTTCAAAGGAGTTTGAGGTACCTCACGCTCTCATGCGTAAGCTCAGGGATGGTTCAGTTTGTGCCAGAACTAAAGGTTTTCGGCAAAAAATAAAAGCCTACGACCCGGACAGGGATAGAGTTCTAAACTCTCTACTTAGGAAAAGAGCCGTCCTCACAAAACTAATGGTTTTTGTCAAAATTCATCATTTTTTTAAATATTTTTTATCAAGTTTATTAATTGACTTGAAATTTTGCACACTTTCTTTCGTTTAGGTGTTTGTAATTTTTTAATTTTTGAGTAAGATTTTTTAAAATAAAAAGAATTTAAATAATCATACTTTAAAAAGTAAATCCAAGTTCACGTAGCAAGAGTTAAAATGATTTGGAAATCAAAGTCAATTAAAGTAACCTCGAGTGGTGGATTTGGATTCCCAAGTTCGCGTAGCAAGAGTTAAAATGATTTGGAAATCCAAGTCAATTAAAGTAAACTTGAGTAGTGGATTTGGATTTTTTTTTTCATTTTTCAATCATTTTTACTAATCAAGTAAAGTTACATTCAAAAACAAAATATAATTTTCAGGACTCTCAGTTAATTTTCATTCAATTATTCTTTATTTTATATTGATAAATATATATTTCATCATTTTGAAAAATCCTAAGAAAAATATTTTTTTTATATTTTAGACTTCTTATTTCCCTTTTCTTGTGATTCTTATTATATTGAGCAGATTATTTTTTATTCCGGAATTCACATAAAATGAAGATTCAAATGAGACATCAATAGCATTTTACATAATAAATTTTTTTAAAATAAAGTCCGCTACAATTACTACCTGGAACAGCAATCAGCATATTTGCCGTTCCAGGTAGCTATTGTATCAGCCTACAAAACAAGAACCCAAGAAAGTGCCATTTAAAAAAAAATTAAAGACTTAACCCGGACTTTATTTAAAAAAAATTTTAATGTCAAATGTTGTGACTTCTCTTGAAATAAATAAAATTTTAAGTCCAAGTATTTTGGATGAGTATTTTATTTTTATTAATCAAATTTAAATTTCAAAGATATCGATTTCTAACCCAGTGAGTTTAATTAGGGAAAAATCGGGACAACAATTTTTCAGATCCGAAGCGGTGGTGTGCTCGTTTGGAGACATCATCACAAATCAGTCCAATATTTTTCAATCTACATCGACAAATACAAAAAAATTTGAACACAATTCTTCTCTCGATTTAAAAATTATTTTATCTGTGTCGCTCAAAATTTTTAAATGCTTCTCATTTATCTAAAAATAGTCAATTATTTAATTAACGAATGGTTTAATGGTTTATTTTTTTCGAGTCTCACTTGTTTCCACCTTAAGCGTCGATCAAAAAACTGGGGCTCCTTTAGAGTTCTTTTTTCAGAAAGAAGTGCCAAAATTGAGGTCCGACTGTTTTTTTGTAGATTTCTCATTTTATTTGCATCATCATCACCTGTGAACTGTTTTGAATTTTTATTTCCGACTAACAATTGATTAACAATTGATCTGAATGAATTGAGCTAAATTTTTAATTTTCTAATTTTCAAAAAAAAATTAATGAGTGAATAATTTTACCAAAGCAATGTCACGGTCGTAGAAATCGACCTCAAAATAATCCTCAATATCATTTTCTGTGTAAATAAGCCTTCTTGTCTCAGTGTCAAATCCGAGGCCACAAAGAGCGCCCGTGTAAGTCAAAGTCTTAGGATCATAGCGAAACTCGACTTCAGGAGAAAACGCTAAAAGAACCAAAGAAACAAGACCTTTTATTTTTGGAAGTAAACAAGTCTCCCTAAGAACAATGTCTCAATAGGACTGCGAATTTTGAACACAAATTTTTTCATTTTTTCATCAAGACGCAAGCTGCTGATGTTGTTTTCTATGTTTTCTATGTGGACCCATTCTTTGCACTCTCTTAGTTTTATTAATGAAGTATAAATAATCAAGCTCAAAGTATTGTGAATTTTCATACAAATCTTCCAAAAATTACAAAAATAAAATTCCTTATTATTTATTTAATTTGACAAAATTACATTTTTTTATGATCTCTATGACCTTTTTTAATTTGAATTATTCTTTCCAATTTGAAAATTTATTTTATTTAAATGTCAAATTCTGTAATCAGTACTAAAATAATTGTAAAAGATCGTGGTTCAAATTTTGCCAAACATATATCAACAGTTTTAACCCAAAATCTTTTACAGATTAATTAATCAGTACTAAAATCATTTCGAATCTGGTGTTTATAATTCTAATGAATAAAACTTACAAAATTTAGAACAAACTTTAAGAAAAGAAAGAAATTTAATATTTTCAATTCTTAATTGCATTCAATACGATTAAAATCAATCAATTTATTGGTATGAATTGATAGTTATGTTTTGACTTTTTCTTTTAACTGAACAGTTAAATAAAGAAAAAATGTTTTTCTCACGTTTAAAAACAAAGAACATGTTTTTATCATGAATTAAAATTTTGTATTGAAATTTTAGTATGAACTAATTTTTTTAAAAACTAATTTTTCTCTTAGATTAATGGAATTTACTTAACTAATTAGTAAAATTTAATAATTTAAAAATTTACCTGAATTTTAAAATTGAAATAAAATTAAAAAAAAAGTTCATTTAAAATCTTTAAATAAGTAGATTTTTTGAAAATATTGAATTAAACATTTAATCAAACTCTAAAAAAAATGAACATAATTTTCTTTAGGGTAATTAAATTTAAATTTAACTATATTATTCTAAATTAATCTAAATTATAAAATATTTTTTTTTTTTTAAATTTTCAATTTTAATCTATTCAGCAATTTAAAATGAATCATCACTTAATTCAGATTATCGGTGTAAAAGAAATAATAATAATGTAGTCTGAAAAAATTTAAAAATAAGGTCGGTTTAAAATTTTCTTTTTTTTATTTCAATTTTAGTTCCAGGACAATTTACAATATGATAATATCTATGGAAGTAAAAGTTGGAAATTGGAGTTTTTAAAGTAATTAGTTAAATTTATGTTTAGGCACGTAAAATTATAAATTTCCTGTAAAGAAACGTTATGATAAATAAAAATAAAATAAAAAAAAATGTATACCTTTGAAGTATAGGGTTCATCACATTTATTAAAAATTTTAATTTAATTAATTTCGATGCCTAGTTATACTCGAATAAAGGATTATCAGAATCTAAAAGAGTTACTCGGACCGTATTCTCAACAATAGAGTAAATTCTTGCTTTTAAATTTTGTACAGAATATAAAATGGTGCTGTATTCGTCCAAAGCTTTTTCTGATTTAACTTTGTCTGACAAAATTAAAGAATCTAGTCTTAATTGTGCGATCTCACAGCGTATTGCCTTAAAAAATAAAAATTAAATTTGAATAATTTATTTATAAAAAGTTGAAAAAAAGTCACTTGGCTCGGAATTTTGATCAATTCTTGAGGAAATTCATAAATCAATTAGAAATCTTTTTCTTCACTATTCCCATAATCCACGTAAATGATCTAAATAGTTTAAACTTTTATTTTCAACAACTCGACGGTCTAGATCAACAACTAGACCAAGCCGCAAAAAAGACAATTTCAAGCAAGAAACATCGGTTGTCAGCACCTTAATGCTCGAAAGCAAAAACAAACTATAATTAGTGCCACTACTAAAATATTTCTCTAGATCGATCGACAAATATTTAATATTTCCTGACCTTGTCTTTTTAAAAATTTAATGATATATATTTGATTATATAAGAGATGGTTTTTCAGATAGATAGATATTAATATTTTGCAAAATTAAGTTTTTTGAAGAAAATAAATTTTTTTTTTTAATTTCCTTTATTTAGAATAATCTTTAGAAATTTAAATATGGAAAAATTTAATCAGGAAAATACAGAAAATAATCACACAAAATTTTGTGAAATTGAAAACTTGGTTAAAGAAAATTATTAAATTTAAAATTAAAATTTCCATTTTCCATTTTAATCTTTTAAGTCATCAAATGCATCTTCAATTCTGTCGAACAGCTCAAAGGTACGATTACATTATATTTAGTAAAATATTTAAATTTTTTTTAAAGAGAAAATCTCCGTCGGCTATTAACCCCGACAGAATAAAAAGTTGCATTCCCAGAGCAAAAATTATTTACTGTGCAGTAAATAAAATAATTGATTTAAAAACTAAGGATTTCAAGAGAATGATTGAAATTATTGTATTTTTATTATTCTTACATATATTTTATTTTTGTCTTCTGTTAGATTCAAATATTTTGCCGGAGGAAGTCCTATTAAACAAATCTGTTCAAAATCGTAATATTATTTACGATTTTGATAGCTCAAAAATAAAAATTGAATTTGATGAGCAAATAATGGAGGCTTTGAGTCCCATTTCCTTGACAATTACTACGAAATCGTCAAGGAAAACCGGTTGAAATCGAGCTTAAAATTTGCCAGCCTTAATCAAAAGCTTGACGAACTGAAGAATAAGCTTCAGTCCGAAGAAAAGTCTTCAAGCTCAAATAAAAATCAACTTGAGCAAAAAATTCCTGGAAATTTATTTTAATTTTTTGAATATTTAATTTTTATTTTAATTTATCTTTTTTTAGACCAAGTCGCCAACCGTCAATATGGGCCGCAAAATACCTTCGACTCTTGAAAAACCACTAAAATCCAGACTCGGCGAAGACACTCAATCGGGATAAACTTCGGAGTCTGAGAGTGAAATGGTTGAAGGCAGGACCATTTCCACACTGACCACCATAACAGATGAAAGGGTCACGGCACCAGATGCCACAACATCATCGGAAGCAACAGCAAGACAAATAAATGTTCCTGGTTGCTCAAATGGCAAGGAAAAAGATGAAGATGAGGCACCCTCTCAACCTCAAAATAAAAAGTCAAAAGATTCATCACAAGAAACTGTAAGTGTAAATCCTGTAATCTTTAATTTTTAGTATTATTACTAAATTAAATTTTTTTGAGTCAACAACTTTAAAGCAAGAAGGTAATTCAATTGCTAAACCAAAAATGAACGGGAAAAGCAAAATTACCATCACGCCCCTATGTAGCCAATTGCCACCAACTGACCACAGAAAAAAAAAACACCCCAAAAAATTTCGGTAAATTTTTTTCAATTTTTTGAATATTTACTTTTTATTTAAATTTATTTTTTTTAGACCAAGTCGCCAACCGTCAATATGGGCCGCAAAATACCTTCGACTCGTGAAAAACCACTAAAATCCAGACTCGGCGAAGACACTCAATCGGGAGAAACTTCGGAGTCTGAGAGTGAAATGGTTGAAGGCAGGACCATTTCCACACTGACCACCATAACAGATGAAAGGGTCACGGCACCAGATGCCACAACATCATCGGAAGCAACAGCAAGACAAATAAATGTTCCTGGTTGCTCAAATGGCAAGGAAAAAGATGAAGATGAGGCACCCTCTCAACCTCAAAATAAAAAGTCAAAAGATTCATCACAAGAAACTGTAAGTGTAAATCCTGTAATCTTTAATTTTTAGTATTATTACTAAATTAAATTTTTTGAGTCAACAACTTTAAAGCAAGAAGGCAATTCAATTGCTAAACCAAAAATGAACCGGAAAAGCAAAATGACCATCACGCCCCTATGTAGCCAATTGCCACCAACTGACCACAGAAAAATAACACCCCATAAAATTTCGGTAAATTTTTTTCAATTTTTTGAATATTTACTTTTTTTTTAAATTTTTTTTTTTTTAGACCAAGTCGCCAACCGTCAATATGGGCCGCAAAATACCTTCGACTCGTGAAAAACCACTAAAATCCAGACTCGGCGAAGACACTCAATCGGGAGAAACTTCGGAGTCTGAGAGTGAAATGGTTGAAGGCAGGACCATTTCCACACTGACCACCATAACAGATGAAAGGGTCACGGCACCAGATGCCACAACATCATCGGAAGCAACAGCAAGACAAATAAATGTTCCTGGTTGCTCAAATGGCAAGGAAAAGATGAAGATGAGGCACCCTCTCAACCTCAAAATAAAAAGTCAAAAGATTCATCACAAGAAACTGTAAGTGTAAATCCTGTAATCTTTAATTTTTAGTATTATTACTAAATTAAATTTTTTTAAGTCAACACCTTTAAAGCAAGAAGGCAATTCAATTGCTAATACCAAAATCAACGTGAAAAGCAAAATGACCATCACGCGCCTAACTAGCCATTTGCCACCAACTGGCCACAGAAATAAAAAAACACCCCAAAAAATTTCGGTAAATTTTTTTCAATTTTTTGAATATTTACTTTTTATTTAAATTTATTTTTTTTTTAGACCAAGTCGCCAACCGTCAATATGGGCCGCAAAATACCTTCGACTCGTGAAAAACCACTAAAATCCAGACTCGGCGAAGACACTCAATCGGGATAAACTTCGGAGTCTGAGAGTGAAATGGTTGAAGGCAGGACCATTTCCACACTGACCACCATAACAGATGAAAGGGTCACGGCACCAGATGCCACAACATCATCGGAAGCAACAGCAAGACAAATAAATGTTCCTGGTTGCTCAAATGGCAAGGAAAGAGATGAAGATGAGGCACCCTCTCAACCTCAAAATAAAAAGTCAAAAGATTCATCACAAGAAACTGTAAGTGTAAATCCTGTAATCTTTAATTTTTAGTATTATTACTAAATTAAATTTTTTTGAGTCAACAACTTTAAAGCAAGAAGGTAATTCAATTGCTAATACCAAAATCAACGTGAAAAGCAAAATGACCATCACGCCCCTATGTAGCCAATTGCCACCAACTGACCACAGAAAAAAAAAAACACCCCAAAAAATTTCGGTAAATTTTTTTCAATTTTTTGAATATTTACTTTTTATTTAAATTTATTTTTTTTTTAAGACCAAGTCGCCAACCGTCAATATGGGCCGCAAAATACCTTCGACTCGTGAAAAACCACTAAAATCCAGACTCGGCGAAGACACTCAATCGGGAGAAACTTCGGAGTCTGAGAGTGAAATGGTTGAAGGCAGGACCATTTCCACACTGACCACCATAACAGATGAAAGGGTCACGGCATCAGATGCCACAACATCATCGGAAGCAACAGCAAGACAAATAAATGTTACTGGTTGCTCAAATGGCAAGGAAAAAGATGAAGATGAGGCACCCTCTCAACCTCAAAATAAAAAGTCAAAAGATTCATCACAAGAAACTGTAAGTGTAAATCCTGTAATCTTTAATTTTTAGTATTATTACTAAATTAAATTTTTTTAAGTCAACACCTTTAAAGCAAGAAGGCAATTCAATTGCTAATACCAAAATCTACGTGAAAAGCAAAATGACCATCACGCGCCTAACTAGCCATTTGCCACCAACTGACCACAGAAAAAAAAAAACACCCCAAAAAATTTTGGTAAATTTTTTTCAATTTTTTGAATATTTACTTTTTATTTAAATTTATTTTTTTTTTAGACCAAGTCGCCAACCGTCAATATGGGCCGCAAAATACCTTCGACTCGTGATAAACCACTAAAATCCAGACTCGGCGAAGACACTCAATCGGGAGAAACTTCGGAGTCTGAGAGTGAAATGGTTGAAGGCAGGACCATTTCCACACTGACCACCATAACAGATGAAAGGGTCACGGCATCAGATGCCACAACATCATCGGAAGCAACAGCAAGACAAATAAATGTTACTGGTTGCTCAAATGGCAAGGAAAAAGATGAAGATGAGGCACCCTCTCAACCTCAAAATAAAAAGTCAAAAGATTCATCACAAGAAACTGTAAGTGTAAATCCTGTAATCTTTAATTTTTAGTATTATTACTAAATTAAATTTTTTTAAGTCAACACCTTTAAAGCAAGAAGGCAATTCAATTGCTAATACCAAAATCAACGTGAAAAGCAAAATGACCATCACGCCCCTATGTAGCCAATTGCCACCAACTGACCACAGAAAAAAAAAAACACCCCAAAAAATTTCGGTAAATTTTTTCAATTTTTTGAATATTTACTTTTTATTTAAATTTATTTTTTTTAGACCAAGTCGCCAACCGTCAATATGGGCCGCAAAATACCTTCGACTCGTGAAAAACCACTAAAATCCAGACTCGGCGAAGACACTCAATCGGGAGAAACTTCGGAGTCTGAGAGTGAAATGGTTGAAGGCAGGACCATTTCCACACTGACCACCATAACAGATGAAAGGGTCACGGCACCAGATGCCACAACATCATCGGAAGCAACAGCAAGACAAATAAATGTTCCTGGTTGCTCAAATGGCAAGGAAAAAGATGAAGATGAGGCACCCTCTCAACCTCAAAATAAAAAGTCAAAAGATTCATCACAAGAAACTGTAAGTGTAAATCCTGTAATCTTTAATTTTTAGTATTATTACTAAATTAAATTTTTTTGAGTCAACAACTTTAAAGCAAGAAGGCAATTCAATTGCTAATACCAAAATCAACGTGAAAAGCAAAATGACCATCACGCCCCTATGTAGCCAATTGCCACCAACTGACCACAGAAAAAAAAAAACACCCCAAAAAATTTCGGTAAATTTTTTTCAATTTTTTGAATATTTACTTTTTATTTAAATTTATTTTTTTTTAGACCAAGTCGCCAACCGTCAATATGGGCCGCAAAATACCTTCGACTCGTGAAAAACCACTAAAATCCAGACTCGGCGAAGACACTCAATCGGGAGAAACTTCGGAGTCTGAGAGTGAAATGGTTGAAGGCAGGACCATTTCCACACTGACCACCATAACAGATGAAAGGGTCACGGCACCAGATGCCACAACATCATCGGAAGCAACAGCAAGACAAATAAATGTTACTGGTTGCTCAAATGGCAAGGAAAAAGATGAAGATGAGGCACCCTCTCAACCTCAAAATAAAAAGTCAAAAGATTCATCACAAGAAACTGTAAGTGTAAATCCTGTAATCTTTAATTTTTAGTATTATTACTAAATTAAATTTTTTTGAGTCAACAACTTTAAAGCAAGAAGGCAATTCAATTGCTAAACCAAAAATGAACCGGAAAAGCAAAATGACCATCACGCCCCTATGTAGCCAATTGCCACCAACTGACCACAGAAAAAAAAAAACACCCCAAAAAATTTCGGTAAATTTTTTTCAATTTTTTGAATATTTACTTTTTATTTAAATTTATTTTTTTTTTAGACCAAGTCGCCAACCGTCAATATGGGCCGCAAAATACCTTCGACTCGTGAAAAACCACTAAAATCCAGACTCGGCGAAGACACTCAATCGGGAGAAACTTCGGAGTCTGAGAGTGAAATGGTTGAAGGCAGGACCATTTCCACACTGACCACCATAACAGATGAAAGGGTCACGGCACCAGATGCCACAACATCATCGGAAGCAACAGCAAGACAAATAAATGTTCCTGGTTGCTCAAATGGCAAGGAAAAAGATGAAGATGAGGCACCCTCTCAACCTCAAAATAAAAAGTCAAAAGATTCATCACAAGAAACTGTAAGTGTAAATCCTGTAATCTTTAATTTTTAGTATTATTACTAAATTAAATTTTTTGAGTCAACAACTTTAAAGCAAGAAGGCAATTCAATTGCTAAACCAAAAATGAACCGGAAAAGCAAAATGACCATCACGCCCCTATGTAGCCAATTGCCACCAACTGACCACAGAAAAAAAAAAACACCCCAAAAAATTTCGGTAAATTTTTTTCAATTTTTTGAATATTTACTTTTTATTTAAATTTATTTTTTTTAGACCAAGTCGCCAACCGTCAATATGGGCCGCAAAATACCTTCGACTCGTGAAAAACCACTAAAATCCAGACTCGGCGAAGACACTCAATCGGGAGAAACTTCGGAGTCTGAGAGTGAAATGGTTGAAGGCAGGACCATTTCCACACTGACCACCATAACAGATGAAAGGGTCACGGCACCAGATGCCACAACATCATCGGAAGCAACAGCAAGACAAATAAATGTTCCTGGTTGCTCAAATGGCAAGGAAAAAGATGAAGATGAGGCACCCTCTCAACCTCAAAATAAAAAGTCAAAAGATTCATCACAAGAAACTGTAAGTGTAAATCCTGTAATCTTTAATTTTTAGTATTATTACTAAATTAAATTTTTTGAGTCAACAACTTTAAAGCAAGAAGGCAATTCAATTGCTAATACCAAAATCAACGTGAAAAGCAAAATGACCATCACGCCCCTATGTAGCCAATTGCCACCAACTGACCACAGAAAAAAAAAAACACCCCAAAAAATTTCGGTAAATTTTTTTCAATTTTTTGAATATTTACTTTTTATTTAAATTTATGTTTTTTTTAGACCAAGTCGCCAACCGTCAATATGGGCCGCAAAATACCTTCGACTCGTGAAAAACCACTAAAATCCAGACTCGGCGAAGACACTCAATCGGGAGAAACTTCGGAGTCTGAGAGTGAAATGGTTGAAGGCAGGACCATTTCCACACTGACCACCATAACAGATGAAAGGGTCACGGCACCAGATGCCACAACATCATCGGAAGCAACAGCAAGACAAATAAATGTTCCTGGTTGCTCAAATGGCAAGGAAAAAGATGAAGATGAGGCACCCTCTCAACCTCAAAATAAAAAGTCAAAAGATTCATCACAAGAAACTGTAAGTGTAAATCCTGTAATCTTTAATTTTTAGTATTATTACTAAATTAAATTTTTGAGTCAACAACTTTAAAGCAAGAAGGCAATTCAATTGCTAATACCAAAATCAACGTGAAAAGCAAAATGACCATCACGCGCCTAACTAGCCATTTGCCACCAACTGGCCACAGAAATAAAAAAACACCCCAAAAAATTTCGGTAAATTTTTTTCAATTTTTGAATATTTACTTTTTATTTAAATTTATTTTTTTTTTAGACCAAGTCGCCAACCGTCAATATGGGCCGCAAAATACCTTCGACTCGTGAAAAACCACTAAAATCTAGACTCGGCGAAGACACTCAATCGGGAGAAACTTCGGAGTCTGAGAGTGAAATGGTTGAAGGCAGGACCATTTCCACACTGACCACCATAACAGATGAAAGGGTCACGGCACCAGATGCCACAACATCATCGGAAGCAACAGCAAGACAAATAAATGTTCCTGGTTGCTCAAATGGCAAGGAAAAAGATGAAGATGAGGCACCCTCTCAACCTCAAAATAAAAAGTCAAAAGATTCATCACAAGAAACTGTAAGTGTAAATCCTGTAATCTTTAATTTTTAGTATTATTACTAAATTAAATTTTTTTGAGTCAACAACTTTAAAGCAAGAAGGCAATTCAATTGCTAATACCAAAATCAACGTGAAAAGCAAAATGACCATCACGCGCCTAACTAGCCATTTGCCACCAACTGGCCACAGAAATAAAAAAACACCCCAAAAAATTTCGGTAAATTTTTTTCAATTTTTTGAATATTTACTTTTTATTTAAATTTATTTTTTTTAGACCAAGTCGCCAACCGTCAATATGGGCCGCAAAATACCTTCGACTCGTGAAAAACCACTAAAATCTAGACTCGGCGAAGACACTCAATCGGGAGAAACTTCGGAGTCTGAGAGTGAAATGGTTGAAGGCAGGACCATTTCCACACTGACCACCATAACAGATGAAAGGGTCACGGCACCAGATGCCACAACATCATCGGAAGCAACAGCAAGACAAATAAATGTTACTGGTTGCTCAAATGGCAAGGAAAAAGATGAAGATGAGGCACCCTCTCAACCTCAAAATAAAAAGTCAAAAGATTCATCACAAGAAACTGTAAGTGTAAATCCTGTAATCTTTAATTTTTAGTATTATTACTAAATTAAATTTTTTTAAGTCAACACCTTTAAAGCAAGAAGGCAATTCAATTGCTAATACAAAAATCAACGTGAAAAGCAAAATGACCATCACGCGCCTAACTAGCCATTTGCCACCAACTGGCCACAGAAATAAAAAAACACCCCAAAAAATTTCGGTAAATTTTTTTCAATTTTTTGAATATTTAATTTTTATTTAAATTATTTTTTTTTAGACCAAGTCGCCAACCGTCAATATGGGCCGCAAAATACCTTCGACTCGTGAAAAACCACTAAAATCCAGACTCGGCGAAGACACTCAATCGGGAGAAACTTCGGAGTCTGAGAGTGAAATTGTTGAAGGCAGGACCATTTCCTCACTGACCACCATTACAGATGAAAGGGTCACGGCACCAGATGCTACAACATCATCGGAAGCAACTGCAGGACAAATTAATGTTCCTGGTTGCTCAAATCATAATGACATTGTTGACGAAGATTTAGAGGAAGAGGAGGAGGATTTTATCCCGCCTGAGGAAATACTTAAACGACAACTCATGTCAGAATTCAAGCGGAATTCTAAGTTTGATCTTAGAGATGTCGAGTATTTTATAAGTATTATTTAATTATTTTTTTTAGAAGTGTAATTTAACAATACTTCTACTAATTAAGATCAATGGCATAATTGGGCACAAATTTGAAGAAGGTAAATTAAAACTCCTCCTCAAATGGGATAAATGTGGAAAAAAAGAATACCAGGAGTAAATTTAATATCTTTTTCTTAAAAAACTTTTATTTTATTTTTGCGTAGTTCATGGGAGGCCTTCTCGGACGTGTATGCGCCAACCTTATTTAAAAATTATTTGAAAAAAAACAAAATCAAATTTTGCAAGAAATTTAAGCGTTGCAGGCCCAAAAGAGCCACAGATGGGACAAACCATTTCAAATTAGCAACCGATTTAACAAAAGAACAATTGGGTTTAGCCGACAAAACCTTTGAAACAATAGGAAAAGGTCCGATTACAAAAAAGAGAAGAAAAAATTGAAACATTGATAAATATTAATTCACTATTTTTAACATTTTAATATAGATTTTTTTTTTAAAAAAATTAACAATAAAATGTGATTGAAAAAAAATTTTATTTTAGACTTTAATTTCTAAGTGATTAATTATATTAAATTTAATGAATCTTGAGGAAGCATAATTAAAAATACTAAATCCTTTAATCAATAATGCTGAAAATTTTTTTACTTTTAACATGGTATAAAAAAAGCATCTAGAATTAATTTTAAAATTAAAAATCTTAGAATAAAAAAGCTTTAAATATTAATAATGAAAAAAACAAGTTTTGACCTCGTTAAATTAGTTAAAATTACTATTGATATCTTTGAAACTCATCAAATTGATCCAAAAGTAATTCCAAATATATCAAGATGTTCTGATAATATATGGTTTATAATTAGCAAACAATATTTTGTTATAATGATTTTAAAAATTCGATGTTAATTTTTACTTGGTTTAAAAGAAATACCAATAACTATGCCAAAATTGTAAGGAACAAGATGAAGCATCCTTTATTAATAACAGAACCGAATTTGTCGAAAGATTTTAAAAAAATGAATATTGAGTTTGAAAAATCAGAATTTCAAAGCTTTAAAATCTCTGGTAGTAATAGAAAACGCCTTTTAATTGATTTTGAGGAGGCCATGAACAAAAAACTTAATTCAGCTGAATTTAAATGCTATTTTAGTTGTAGCTACAACTGGTTTAAGAAAAACAATCCATACAAAAGCAATAAAGAAATTTGGTCTGGACTTTATAAATGTATTGCTCCAAATTGTACAAATTTTGTTAGACCTGTGATAAAAAATAATTCAGACTTTAAAACAATCGTCAATATTTTATATTGTGATTTTTCGATCACTGCCAAGTTAAAAAACAAGTTAGAATAGTTGGAGAACAAAGAGAGGCACTTGGTTTGAAGCTAAAATCTGATGGAATATTAAATACTTATAACACAATCAAAATGTCGAGCATTGTAGAAAAAAAAAGTAATTTACTTAAATTATAATTTATCTTTGCTTTTAAATTTATTGAATTTTATATTATTGTTTGATTAATTTAGCAAATTCAATTCGAGTAAATACTTTGCACAAAATAAAGAATGAACTAGACAATCGCTTTCGACTGAGCCGAGATTTAATTTTTGACCTTCGAGCAACTAAAATTCTTTGCGAAAATTTAGGAATATCAACTAATTCAGAATTTTTGGGGTACGTCCATAACATTTCATTAGATCCTTATGGTTTCCTTTTAATGAGTGACATTCAAGGAAACTTTAAGGTTTTTAATATAAATAAATCAATTTATCTTTATAATTTTTTAAGATGAAAATCTGGAATGCAATTAAAATTAATTATCCTATCTGGTTCATCGATGCAACAGGCAGTATTCATAAAGATGTAGATGGTCAGAAGAAACCTCTGCTATATTCAATTGTATTTCATGATAAAAAAAGAAAACAAATAATACCATTAGCAGAGTTTATTTCAACCGATCAAAGTTCGAAATCGATTTCAAGTTTCTTTCACTTCATCTACTATAATCTAGAAGAAAACGCAAAAAAAACACAATTTTCAATAGCACCAATTATTGTAACTGATTTTTCATGGGCAGTTTTAAGTGTTTTTAAGAAGTTTTCAATTAAAGAATATCTCGAATGGTGTTTTTTAAAATTATAAGGGAATGCAAAAGATAAAGCTGATATATTGATTCCTAAAACGAGAATTTATCTTTTCTCCACTCATTTTTTAAAATTAATTATGAAGAAGGCTCGGAAAATTGAAACTGATTCAAATGTAAGAAATTTTTTTATATTTTGCTTTACGATGCTACAAAATTCAATTTCAATAGTGCAATTAAATAACTATCTTTTAAATATATTTAATATTTTCAAATCGTACAAAATTTTATGATTTTTATGATTTTTATGATTTTTCAAGTGTTGAAGAAGAAGGTGTTACTTCAGAT
The DNA here is from genome assembly GCA_019054805.1 of Brachionus manjavacas. NCBI lineage: Eukaryota > Metazoa > Rotifera > Eurotatoria > Ploima > Brachionidae > Brachionus > Brachionus manjavacas. The sequence continues at coordinate 405,210 of JAHQIY010000026.1, forward strand.
AGATCTCACGATTTTTCATCCGAAAGAGAAGCGATTACCAATGAAGGTCTCGATTCCATTAAAAATTCTTCTCCTTTTACAAGCCATTAAAAAAATATCTTAAAAAATTGTGAAGAAAAGTTGAAAAATTCAGAAATCAAAAATAGTGGAAAGAATATTTTTTTTATTCCAAAATTGTTCTGGTTGATAGAAAATCAGCTTTATTTACTCCCGACTTGGAGTGGCTTAATAATCGAAAATTTTAAAAAAAGTCATCCAGCTGATTTATCTGATTGTTTCAAAACACGACTTTCAAATAATCCAGTCGTAAATTATTTTGGAGTTTTAAAAACAGAATTTTACAAAACCGTAGAGTGTTTCCGAGTGAATTCGTCAGTTTGAATTTTCTTAGAATTAAATCAAAATATCTGGAAATTTACCTTAATGATTCCAACTCTTTTAAAGAAAATTCTTACTCAGTTATCAGAGAGAAGTAGAATTGTACAGACAAAAAAGAGAAAAAACAAAAAAAACGTTTTCTTTATGAAATTGCACCAATAAAGGAAAAAAGATTCTTCCTTAAAAATAAAGATATTTATAAAATTATTTATCAAGATATATTTGAGTTTAATTCAAAAGGGATAAACGATCAATTTCCAAGTAATCAATTTAAAAATGTATCAGGCTTTATTAATGATTTTATCAGCAAATACACCTGCAATAATGACCGAATGGAAATTGATGAATTAGAAGAAAATGAATATGAAATGAAACCTGAAGAACTTTCAAAAAATTCTGAAGATTATGTGGAAAATAATAATATATGGAAAATATATTTCAAAACTAACAACATGGAAATTGATGAAAAAAAAGATAACCAAAATGAATTGAAACCTGAAGAAAATTCAATTAATTATGTTTTTTTTGAAAACCTCCTTCAAGAGATTTAATGTTAGCTTTGAAAAATCAAAATGTTTCTTTACTAATAACCGGCAATTATTTATAGATCTAACAAAATATTTGCGTTCGAGAAAATATTCAGTTCTTTTTACCGATCAAAAAATTGCAAGCGATTCTCATTTTAATTTAATAATCGAATTATTTACACTAAAAAATTTTGTTCCGATTTCTACCAGAGGAGATGGCAATTGCTTTTATCGTGCAATTTCATTTTGCATGTTTGGAAGATGTGATTTTTTTTATTTGTTTAAGATTGGGTCTTTGTTTATATTACTCGAATACCAAATTTTTTTCGAAAAGGTAATCAAAAAGCATTTTTATACAAGTCCTTTCAGTGATATATTTTCTTCCTCTAAAAAAGAAAATGAATGAGCAATGTCTCTTAATATTCTTGCAACAAGTATATTACTAAATAAAGCAATTTTTTCGTATGGTATAAATAGTGAGACATTGGTTCCGTATTGTCATACTTAACATCTAATTCTGAATCAGAACCAATAAGATTGGAAATCATTTTATTGCTTTAATTAATGTAAAAAACCATTGTTTTGAAACATTTGGGGAATGTATGGAATTATTTGTAAATTTTCGAAATGATTTTGATATTGACTTTTATGAATAATATCTTTTATAATAAAAAACCAAATAAAAGTGAATTTTAATTTATTTTTCATTCTAAAAACGGCAAATTATGCTATTTTACTTCAAATTGCTCATTTTATATCTAAAAGTCGAATCAAATATACTCGATTTAATATTTGAAAATTGAATTTCAGTTCGACTTGGAAACTAAAATTGTGCCAGACTTTCACGAGTCAACACAACTCTTGTTACATTTTCTGGATTACAATAGACCCTCAGCCGGCCCCAGAACAATTTTTTCATATTTTGATGTTGATTTTTGAGTTGATTTTTAAAATTTAGGTTAATTTAGAATTTTAAATAAAATATAATTAGTTTATGATGGAATAGCCAAGACCACAGCAAGACAACTTTACTCGATTCTCTACATGACATTTACATTGTCCAAAGTGAATTCGGTGGAATTACCCATATCATTGCAGCTTTTAATGACAGAGAAAAAAATATAAATCGGAACATCACATTTTTGGACACACCATGACGCAACATTCTTTTTGATGCGGTCCAGACGTGCCATAGTCACAAACGGTGTAGTTCTAGTGGTTGCCGTCGATGGAAGTCTGGAAGTGATTTTGTTAGTCCTGTGAAAAAAATTGACATTGAATTGGCAGATATGGGATCATATAATGTTTTAATTTGGTATAAATGAGGATGTTGAAAAAGAGGCCGAGTCAAGGACTAGACACTAGTGTGATTTAAATTATATTTGATGATTAAATTTTGGAGTTGAACAATTTACCACCACTGATCGAGCAAGAAGAGCTGATCGGCTATTTTTCTCAAGTTGCTCTACCATAATGGAAATAATAAAAATGTTAACAAAGTGTGGATGATGTGTCGAGGGTCATTTCAGAGTTGGTCAAAAGTCATAGTCATGAAGCCAAAGTCAGGTCTGGATTTTGTTTTTGAAATTATTTGAAGTCAAAGTCTAGACTTGACTTTTTTTTAATTTTTTTAATGGATGTAAACAATAAAAATAAATATATTTTTATAAATATTATTTTTATTATAAATTTCAAAAAAAGATTAAAAAAAAACCCTTAAAAGTAAAAAGGTCAATAACAAAAAATTAAAAATTTAAAAGCTTTGATGATAAATCTCTATTTAAGAAAAGAGGAAAAGCAAACTGTTATCAACTCTGAAGTTTTTGAGATTTTCTCTCAAAGATTAACTTTCAATCAAGCTTTCATTCAAAGAGTTATATTCAGCATTAAAAGGCGAAAAGACTGAAAAACTTGATCAAGCAAAAAATCAAAAATTAGCAACTTAAAATTGCATTACCGTTGATCGGAACTCAATTTCAGTGCTTTTTCAAGATACCATTTATCTTTTCGTCCATTTAATGTTAAATAAGTATTCCTTGAGTAAAAGTAAGAACGAAGGGAAATCATTGGAAAGAAAATTTCAAAAATTCAGAGTTTTTTACAGGTTACTAAGCTCTTTAACTTAAAAAGATCAAAATCTTCATAACTATTTAAAAATTTAATTTCTTATTATTCGACTCTTCTTATCTTTTTATCGATTTTTAATAATCTATTTTTGAAAAAAAATAATAAAAACAATATATCATAAATTAGTTTAGCATTTGCATTTTATTAATGAAATGCGACATTTTGTACATTTATGCATATGGCCACAATGAATCATAAAGCCACGCCAATTTTTACAAGATTTCCCACAAAAAACACAGCTCTTATTAAATAAAGTTATAATAAAGCTTAAAAAATGTCAAAATTATTAAGATGGGTTCCTCTGAATTTTCTTGTTGTTTACGATTAGAATTGTTTTTTGAATTAAAAGTTTTTAGCATGTTTTGAATCTTCCTAAAATTTAAAATTTTAAATTTAATCAGATGATAATATTAATACAAACATCTCTAGATCCTTAATTTGGGAATTTTTTTTCTCGATTTCATAGTCAGCATGATTGTACATATTATTTAATTCGTCTTTAATTGTATCACAATTTTCTGAATAAGACCGGTTAAAGATTTTTTGATTTCCATTCATCAATTCAATCTTTTGAAGCAAAAAAGCGACTTGTCTTAAAAAACTTGTTAAGTTCTATTCATAAAATAAAAATCTCTAGAAAAAGAGAAAATTACCCTGTAAGTCTTTGATTTTCAAAAGTATGTGATAATACTTCTTTCGATATTTCATCAGATTTCCTTTTCAACAGGATTAATTCATTTTCTTTCTGAATTAATTCATTTTGCGTTTGTTGAATGATGTTGGAATATTCGATCGTTATTTGTTCAATTAAAGTATTTAAACTTTGGTCTTCTTTAGCTTCTTTATTGTGAACATAATTTTGAAAATTATCTTCTGCTTCCATTAATTTTTTGTTGAGTTGATGATTTTCACTAATAATAAATATAATATTAAAATATATATAAATAAATATATACATAAAATATAATATTTAATCAAAAATAATAACTTAAATAATACTTTTGTAATTGATCTATACTTCGATTTAGCTCAATAATTTAATTTTCATTTTCATTAAAGCTTGTTCTACCAAATATTTCTTGGTTTTTCATCGAAAGCAACTCTTGTTCTAATTCAAAATTTTTTGTATTTAACTCTTGATTCATTTTTAATATCTTTTCTTTTTCAGAAGTTGTTTGTTTTAAATCCTTTTTTAAATTTATTTCCGATCCAATTGTCCCGAATAATGGACAATTTTCAAATACTATATGTCTTTTTCCATTTTCGGTTTTATTATTCCCTTTTCCTTCACATTTTTGGAAAAGTGGGCATCGCTTGGGCATTAATTTTTGTTCCTCATTAATTTTCTGTACATTAGAACAGTAAAATTCAATCGATATGATAATCTGTTCGATATTTATATTTTTGCAGCGTTCTCTGAACTGTATTTTTCAGTTTGGTCACTTATTTTTTTTTCAAATTCTTATTTTCTTCGTGCACAGAATTTAGTTTCATTTGTAAATCAGAGGATTCTTGCCTGTATTTTTCGAGTTGAATGCTTATTATTTTATTAGAGTCTTTCAACTGATCAATCAGTTTTTCACTGTGAAAACTCAAATTTGATTGGTATTTTGGGTGTTTCAGGATTTCATGTATTTCATTTTCTTTTACTTGACTATTTTTTTGCAAATCAAAACTAATCGACTTCAGGATACTAGGCTTTTTAGACACTCTAGGAATATTTAAAGCATCTTGTAGCTCTTTTAAAGATTCAGTATCGGATTCGATTTCACTTAGAATGTCAATCGGGTCTGGACAAGAAACCTAGAAAAAAAAATCTAAATTTTAATAACTTTTTACAGAAAGGAATTGCAGATTCTTGAGCAAAATAAAATTTTTGATCCAAATTTCAAGCGCCCAATCTTGCTCAATAAAATATAGATGCGAAATTAAATTTTATTGCAGATTTTTAATTTCTTCAACATTTCAAAGCTTTATTTTTAAACTTTTGAAAAAGGATTTGTTTGAAAAATGCAATTAATTTTAATTGCGCATCTAAAAATTTCTGAGCAAGATGTTTACATAAATTGAAAGTATGATTATTACCTTTGAATCATCAATAAATAAATTCGATGAACTTGAATGGGCAAGAAAATTATTAATCAAATCAGTTTTTCCCCGAATTTTTTTGAATTCAGACAAAACACTATTATTTGTCAGTACATTTTTAGTCTCAATCGAATTAATGCCACCAAAAGTACTCGTATTAAAATCTTCTTAAATCGAATCAAATTGGATTAATTCTTTTAAGTTTCCAATATCTCCAATTGACAATTGGTCAATAAGTTTAATTTGCTTCTTATCTTCTTCGCTAATAAGATAAGGACAATTTCGCAAAGCATAATGCCTTCTGCCTTCTTTTTCTACAACATCAGTTTTAGATGCGTTTCCTTTTCCTCGACATATATCATAATTAGGGCATTTTCTAGGTTCATTTCTGTTTAATTTCTCATACACTCTTTTAACTTTAGATTTCTTCTTCGATTTTTTAAATTTTTTTACACTTTTTTTACCATTGAGCAAAAAACTAGACTCCATCAATATCATTTGATCTTGAAACATCGAATTCTAGAAATAAAGAAGTAATTAATTTTTTATTGAGTCAACATCTTTGGACAAAGTTTCAAAGAACTTTATTGTTGATTAGAATTTTATTTTGCTAATCTTTTTTGATTTTTCTATATAAATATTTTGCTAATCTTTTTTATTTTAACTTTCCAAATAAAAATAAACTTACATCTAATGATGTTTGACCCGAAGAATCAAATACACGATCAGGAAATATTTCCATGAATTTTTCAATTATGTCCATTTTTGTAGATTTTGAAACATTCAACTCACTTGACTGTTTCTTAAAAATTTGTGATTTTAACATTATATTGTTTTAATTAAAAATTTTAATTTTACCAAAAGAGATAAATCGAACTTGAGCTTCGTCGAATCTTCTGAAGTATGTTTTCATAGCTGGGATCATAAATCATTTCATTCAAGGAATTTTTCTAAAATTAATAGAAAAATTATTAATTTTTAAACTCAATTGGATAAAAAATATTTTGACAATTGATGCCTATTTTAATTGATAACAAAAATGTTCGTCTTGAGAGACTATAAAAAAGGGAACTAAATTAATTTTAGCATGTTTAAAACAAAAAATTAATAAAATTTTACCATAAATGATGAAAAACTTATTGCTTTATTAATAAAATTATTATAGGTTTTACTTGCTTCCAAGCTTTTTTTAAATTCTTAAGAATTTTTAAAAGCGTAAGAAACAAAACCAGATGCAACTTTTTTCTGAGAATGTGTGATTTCCCTTAAAAAAATTTGATTAAATAGGTCAAAATTTTGTTTTTTAAAAATTACGTTCTAATTGAATCGGAAAGCACCATTTTTTTGTTGGTAACAAAATTGCTTGAACATTTGTTCTTTTTAGATTCCATATTGATTTTCAATCGGGGTTTTAAAAATTAAATCTAAAAAAGAAAAACGATATTTAGATTTAAAAAATAAAATGTAAAAAAAACCGCAAAATAGACATTAAAAATCTTTTTTGAAATCTAATAAAGAAATTTAAAGAAAAATATTTGAAGTAAAAACGTCATTTAAATTAGTCCAATGCCGTCACTATATTTTTTTTTTAAATTTGGACTTCCAAATCATTTTAACGCAAAAATTGCTGATTTGGAAATCCAAATCCGCCACTAGTTTAAATTTTTTTAAAATATGGATTTCCAAATCATTTTCACGCATAAAAGGCGGACTTGGAAATCCAAATCCGGAACTATTTTAAATTTTTTTAAAATTTGGATTTCCAAATCATTTTAACGCATTAAAGGCTGACTTGGAAATCCAAATCCGGAACTATTTTAAATTTTTTTAAAATTTGGATTTCCAAATCATTTTCACGCATTAAAGGCTGACTTGGAAATCCAAATCCGCCACATGTTAAAATTTTTTTTAAAATTTGGATTTCCAAATCATTTTCACGCATAAAAGGCGGACTTGGAAATCCAAATCCGCCACTAGTTTAAATTTTTTTAAAATTTGGATTTCCAAATAATTTTCACGCATTAAAGGCTGACTTGGAAATCCAAATCCGCCAATTGTTTTATTTTTTTTTTGATTTGGATTGCCAATGATTGATTGACTTGCCTTATAACGGTTTGAAAGGTCGCTTGGTTGGTTTGATTGTCGATACGATTCTAAATTTTAATTCGTTCGTTTTTTTTAGAATTAAGGACTCTTTGATTGTTCGGTTTGTGTGGTCATTGATGCTTTGAATGAAAAGTTCGGTTGGTTTTGTATTGGTGTTAGGGTTTTGTGAACGTTTCAATGGATCGGTATTGGCGTTCGTTTAGGACCATCAGTTAGACAGGGCAGTTTTAAAAATTTATCAAAATAGAAAATTAATCAAAATATTACATATTATTTGGTTTTATAATTTTATTAACTTTGAGAAGCTAATTTTTTCGTCTTTAAAATTTTGAAAACTTTTTTTAATTCTAAAAATCGATTATAAATCCATTTATTTTATGATCAACTTAAAATAATTTTTTCAGACTGTAGCATAATATGTTACATCATTACCAATCAAAAAAAAATCATTTTGTTAATTTAAGAAATTATTATGCCTTCTTTTTAATTGAGCATTTGATCATAAACTTCAGCATGCCGAAAAATCAATAAAAAGAGACATTCGCTTGAGCTCAGCCCAGAAAGTATTACAAATGCTCAACTAGATAAAACTTCTGTTTTATCAGAGAATTTAATTGGAAAAAAGTTTGTACATTTTTAAGTAAAATTTTGATAGTTTTTTTTTAATTTTTTGTATAAGTTAATTTCCAATTAAAGAAAAAATTGGAAGTACAATTGTAAACATTACTTTTAAGCAAATTCCAACAAAAAATATCAAGTTGTTTCAAAGCAGTCGTTTGATTGATGTTCAACTTGATACTAATCATTTAACTAAAAATGATGATCTTTTCAACATATCGTTTATTTATTTATTTATTAAATTTAAGTTTAAGGTCGCTTTCCGACCAATTTAGACTGCACCATTAAATAAAGTGCAAATCGATAATATTTCCTTCAGTTTGTTTTATTCTAGTTTGTTCAGTTCTTGTGAGATCAAGGTTCTCAATTCCGGACATTAGAACTGGTCTCACGAAAGTCTTATAGAGGTGCCCATTTAGGTATGGGTTTGATTGTTTAGTCCATATTTCCATTGATTTTAGTCTTGCTGATGAAAGTAAAGCTAAGTATTTCATACTATCTACCTTTTTTATTTGCACACCATCAAGTATTAGTTCCTCTTGACATATGTCCTCTAATTGGTTACTTTTTGAGCGTCTGCATTTTTTGTTTCATATCATTAGGATTAAACTTGATAACCATTTTTTTGCCATATTTTTCTACTACTTCGAGTTGTTTTTGTAATCCTCTTTTTCTTTGGCTCAGTATGAGGATATCGTCGGCATAACAAATAACGTTTATCCTTTGACCATTTTGTTCTTCTCCAACGTCTTGTTTTTCAATGTCTCCAATCAATCTCTCCAAGAAGATAGAAAATAGTTAAGGTGAGAGTGGTCCTCCATTTTTGACACCAATGCTATTAATTTGATATTGAATACAACTGAATATTCATTTTCATTTGAGACTATTATCTGTGAGGAACCGTAATAGGTCATTATTTCGTGTACTTTTGATGGTGAAATATTCATTTTAATCAACTTTGACCATAATATTTTACTGTTGATTTTATCAAAGGCCTTAGAAGCGTCAATTGCGCACACATTTTTTTACTTAATACGAGACGTTTTTTTATTTTATTACTAATTCATATTGCTTGGTTCATTTTGAATACTGCTTGTTGGCAAGAAGATGACTTCTGAAAACCAAACTGTTGAGGGTGGTCTAAATGTTCTTTTGAAAGTTCTTGCAATATTATGGTTTCATATAGATTTGAAGTTGTGTCCGAAATTGCTCCTGGTCATAAGTTTTTGCTATCATCTGTTGGCTTATTTTGATCTTATACTAGTGGTTTCAATATTGATGTGTTACAATGGAACGGTAATGTTTTAGTGTTGATTATTTTATTAAAAATTATGCTTATAAACTTGCACAATCTATCTGTATTATTGTGTTTAAACATTTCATTGCTAAGGTCACTGAAGCCTACTGCCGTTCCATTTTTTAGAATATTGATTGTGTTTTTAATGCGCTCTGGAGTTATATTCACTTCAAAGATACTATTTTCGTTTTTATTTATAAAATCATGAACTATTTTGTTTGCTTCTTCTGCATTTTTTCCGTCAACCTCGTTTGGGATATTATAAAGTTCTTCATACATTTTTTTTATTTGCACAATTGGCATATCTACCTTCGTTTCACTCTTGTTGAGATTTTCTTACCGTTCTCCAGAATCTGTTTCTATCCATTTTGTACATTACGTTAGGTTTTCTCATTCGCCTTTCCTTCTTTTGATGCCTGTTTAACCTCTTTTGTCTTTAAAAATCCTTTTTTTCGTCAAGGAATGCTTTTTTTTTGGCTTTTTCAATGTTGCTCGCTTAGTTCTCTATATATGCAGCTACAATTCTATTATGTATTTTTTGTATTTCCACATTCCACCAATACTTTTTCCTATTTTTTTCTTTTTATTTTCTTTTGAATTTTCATTTTTGACTTGGTTTGATGTTTTTATAACTGCATTCAGTATTGCTGAGGACATTTCGTTGATGATGTTGCTAAGCTTAATTTTAATAATTTTACAATCGGTTTCATTGTGAAGATCGTTGAATTTCTCTTCGAACTCAGCGAGGTGATTTTCAGCTTTTTGTTGATATAATTCTATTTCTGACGGTTTTTCCCAGTTAATTTTCCCAGCCTCTTGATGGGTTTTGTTGCGAAAATTTTTGGAAAGCTGTCCATCACGTGCATTTGGTATTCACTATTAATTGCAAGATTGTCTCCTAAGTTTGATTTGTCTTCTAATATTTCAATCATTTTCACATTTATATCTCCTTTGACTGATATTATGTGGTCTATCCAGCTTTTTTTGACAACTCCATTTTGTTGTTTCATGCTATAAGAATAGGTATTGCTTTTAACGAGTTTTAAATCGGCGAGTTCTAAATTATTTTCATCTAAGAAGCATTTTAATTTAGTTGTTTTAAAGCACATTCTGCCAACGTCTGTATTTAGGTCTCCGTAATTAATAAGTCCATATTCTTGCTACTTAGCTCATCTATAATAGTTTGTAGCGTTTCGAGTTCATTTTCAAAGTTTATACTATTTTTGTTTGGGTTGCCATCATGAATAAGATACGTGTTAATAATGGCTAGATTTTTAAGCTTAAGTAACCCTATCCTATCGCTATAGAACTTAACTGAACATTTTAAGCCTTTTTATATAATAAAGCCGGGTCCACCTGATGATCTTCCTATATTTAATGTTATTGTTGCCTTTTTATAAAAGATACGTTTATCTTTAACGTAAATTAAGCCATCGATTTGAGCTTTGCTTGTAAGCCATGCCTCTTGAATGCACACAACATCATTGTGTAGGGATAGCTTATTCATGAACACTTGGTTATTTTTTGCACCATTGATATTAATTGTGGCAATGCGTAGTAATTTTTTAAAGCTGGTGAGGTTATCAATGTGTTTAGGTAATTGCTATTGTTGCTTGCTATTTATTTTTAGTAAAAGATCTTTCAGTTCCGGGTGGTTTTTATCTAATTTACTATTTAAATTAGTTTCCATTTCAACCATTTGATTTTTCTCAATCTGTATATCATTTTGTAAGGCTGATATGTTCGTTTTTACATTTTCCATATCCGTAACTATCTTGGTAACGTTTTGTTTAATTGTTTTTATTTCTTGTTCATGAATTTTGAACTTGTTATCTATATGTAATAAGTTGTTAATCACGCTTTTTTCAATCATGTCATTGACTGTCTTTGTATCAATTTCGTTTGACGCTACATCATCAGGATTTTTAAAACGCTTTATTTCAGTTCGTTTTGAGATTATTGCTTCACCTAGAAGTATCTCAATCATGTATCCATTCATGGCTAAAGTTTTTTAAATTATCTTATCGCATATTTCGTCATTGCAGCAATGTTTCCAGCAACATATTACACATTTCGGTTGTTCGGTGCACAATTTTTTTGTAAAGTCATTTGATCCACATTTAAAACATTAATGTAATTTGATCAAAAGAGTAAAAAATATTATGGAAAATCATAAATATGCAGGATTTAATTAAGATATAAAATTTAAAATGAGGACAAAAATGTGGATTAAAAGATGAATTTGTTAAATCGGACGAGGAAAATAAACTTTTAGATGATAAAATAAAATAAAAAAAATGCTGTCCTTTTCCAAAAGGTGATGGTAATGAAAATAAAGATATAAAGAAGAGAAAACATTTTGTGCTATCTCAATAGGTATTATTTCATGAAAAAGTTTGTTCATTTTTAAGAAAAATTTTGATAGTTTTTTTTTAATTTTTTGTATAAGTTAATTGCCAATTAAAGAAAAAATTGGAAGTACAGTTGTAAACATTACTTTTAAGCAAATTCCAACAAAAAATATCAAGTTGCTTCAAAGCAGTCGTTTGATTGATGTTCAACTTGATACTAATCATTTAACTAAAAATGATGATCTTTTCAACATATCGTTTATTTATTTATTTATTAAATTAAAGTTTAAGGTCGCTTTCCGACCAATTTAGACTGCACCATTAAATAAGGTGCAAATCGATAATATTTCCTTCAGTTTGTTTTATTCTAGTTTGTTCAGTTCTTGTGAGATCAAGGTTCTCAATTCCGGACATTAGAACTGGTCTCACGAAAGTCTTAAAGAGGTGCCCATTTAGGTATGGGTTTGATTGTTTAGTCCATATTTCCATTGATTTTAGTCGTGCTGATGAACGTAAAGCTAATCTTATTCTTTTATCAAGGTGTGTTTTGTTCCTGTTAGTATCATGGATTTCAACCCCTAAGTATTTCACACTATCTACCTTTTTTATTTGCACACCATCAAGTGTTAGTTCCTCTTGACATATGTCCTCTAATTGGTTACTTTTTGAGCAACTGCATTTTTTGTTTCATATCATTAGGATTAAACTTGATAACCATTTTTTTGCCATATTTTTCTACTACTTCGAGTTGTTTTTGTAATCCTCTTTTTGTTTGGCTCAGTATGAGGATATCGTCGGCATAGCAAATAACGTTTATCCTTTGACCATTTGGTTCTACTCCAACGTCTAGTTTTTCAATGTCTCCAATCAATCTCTCCAAGTAGATAGAAAATTGTTTAGGTGAGAGTGGTCCTCCCTGTTTGACACCAATGCTATTAATTTGATATTGAATAATCTGAATATTCATTTTCATTTGAGACTATTCTTTTTATAAAAGATACGTTTATCTTTAACGTAAATTAAGCCATCGATTTGAGCTTTGCTTGTAAGCCATGCCTCTTGAATGCACACAACATCATTGTGTAGGGATAGCTTATTCATGAACACTTGGTTATTTTTTGCACCATTGATATTAATTGTGGCAATGCGTAGTAATTTTTTAAAGCTGGTGAGGTTATCAATGTGTTTAGGTAATTGCTATTGTTGCTTGCTATTTATTTTTAGTAAAAGATCTTTCAGTTCCGGGTGGTTTTTATCTAATTTACTATTTATATTAGTTTCCATTTCAACCATTTGATTTTTCTCAATCTGCATATCATTTTGTAAGGCTGATATGTTCGTTTTTACATTTTCCATATCCGTAACTATCTTGGTAACGTTTTGTTTAATTGTTTTTATTTCTTGTTCATGAATTTTTAACTTGTTATCTATATGTAATAATTTGTTAATCACGCTTTTTTCAATCATGTCATTGACTGTCTTTCTATCAATTTCGTTTGACGCTACATCATCAGGATTTTTAAAACGCTTTATTTCAGTTCGTTTTTAGATTATTGCTTCACCTAGAAGTATCTCAATCATGTATCCATTCATAGCTAAAGTTTTTTAAATTATCTTATCGCATATTTCCTCATTGCAGCAATGTTTCCAGCAACATATTACACATTTCGGTTGTTCGGTGCACAATTTTTTTGTATAGTCATTTGATCCACATTTAAAACATTAATGTAATTTGATCAAAAGAGTAAAAAATATTATGGAAAATCATAAATATGCAGGATTTAATTAAGATATAAAATTTAAAATGAGGACAAAAATGTGGATTAAAAGATGAATTTGTTAAATCGGACGAGGAAAATAAACTTTTGGATGATAAAATAACATAAAAAAAATGCTGTCCTTTTCCAAACGGTGATGGTAATGAAAATAAAGATTTAAAGAAGAGAAAACATTTTGTGCTATCTCAATGGGTATTATTTCATGAAAAAGTTTGTTGATTTTTAAGAAAAATTTTGATAGTTTTTTTTTAATTTTTTGTATAAGTTAATTGTCAATTAAAGAAAAAATTGGAAGTACAATTGTAAACATTACTTTTAAGCAAATTCCAACAAAAAATATCAAGTTGTTTCAAAGCAGTCGTTTGATTGATGTTCAACTTGATACTAATCATTTAACTAAAAATGATGATCTTTTCAACATATCGTTTATTTATTTATTTATTAAATTAAAGTTTAAGGTCGCTTTCCGACCAATTTAGACTGCACCATTAAATAAGTAGCAAATCGATAATATTTCCTTCAGTTTGTTTTATTCTAGTTTGTTCAGTTCTTGTGAGATCAAGGTTCTCAATTCCGGACATTAGAACTGGTCTCACGAAAGTCTTAAAGAGGTGCCCATTTAGGTATGGGTTTGATTGTTTAGTCCATATTTCCATTGATTTTAGTCGTGCTGATGAACGTAAAGCTAATCTTATTCTTTTATCAAGGTGTGTTTTATTCCTGTTAGTATCATGGATTTCAACCCCTAAGTATTTCACACTATCTACCTTTTTTATTTGCACACCATCAAGTATTAGTTCCTCTTGTCCTCTAATTGGTAACTTTTTGAGCGTCTGCATTTTTTGCTTCATATCATTAGGATTAAACTTGATAACCATTTTTTTGCCATATTTTTCTACTACTTCGAGTTGTTTTTGTAATCCTCTTTTTGTTTGGCTCAGTATGAGGATATCGTCGGCATAGCAAAAAACGTTTATCCTTTGACCATTTGGTTCTACTCCAACGTCTAGTTTTTCAATGTCTCCAATCAATCTCTCCAAGTAGATAGAAAATTGTTTAGGTGAGAGTGGTCCTCCATTTTTGACACCAATGCTATTAATTTGATATTGAATAATCTGAACATTCATTTTCATTTGAGACTATTCTTTTTATAAAAGATACGTTTATCTTTAACGTAAATTAAGCCATCGATTTGAGCTTTGCTTGTAAGCCATGCCTCTTGAATGCACACAACATCATTGTGTAGGGATAGCTTATTCATGAACACTTGGTTATTTTTTGCACCATTGATATTAATTGTGGCAATGCGTAGTAATTTTTTAAAGCTGGTGAGGTTATCAATGTGTTTAGGTAATTGCTATTGTTGCTTGCTATTTATTTTTAGTAAAAGATCTTTCAGTTCCGGGTGGTTTTTATCTAATTTACTATTTATATTAGTTTCCATTTCAACCATTTGATTTTTCTCAATCTGTATATCATTTTGTAAGGCTGATATGTTCGTTTTTACATTTTCCATATCCGTAACTATCTTGGTAACGTTTTGTTTAATTGTTTTTATTTCTTGTTCATGAATTTTGAACTTGTTATCTATTTGTAATAATTTGTTAATCACGCTTTTTTCAATCATGTCATTGACTGTCTTTCTATCAATTTCGTTTGACGCTACATCATCAGGATTTTTAAAACGCTTTATTTCAGTTCGTTTTGAGATTATTGCTTCACCTAGAAGTATCTCAATCATGTATCCATTCATGGCTAAAGTTTTTTAAATTATCTTATCGCATATTTTTCGTCATTGCAGCAATGTTTCCAGCAACATATTACACATTTCGGTTGTTCGGTGCACAATTTTTTTGTAAAGTCATTTGATCCACATTTAAAACATTAATGTAATTTGATCAAAAGAGTAAAAAATATTATGGAAAATCATAAATATGCGGGATTTAATTAAGATATAAAATTTAAAATGAGGACAAAAAAGTGTGGATTAAAAGATGAATTTGTTAAATCGGACGAGGAAAATAAACTTTTAGATGATAAAATAAAATAAAAAAAATGCTGTCCTTTTCCAAAAGGTGATGGTAATGAAAATAAAGATTTAAAGAAGAGAAAACATTTTGTGCTATCTCAATAGGTATTATTTCATGAAAAAGTTTGTTCATTTTTAAGAAAAATTTGATAGTTTTTTTTTAATTTTTTGTATAAGTTAATTGCCAATTAAAGAAAAAATTGGAAGTACAATTGTAAACATTACTTTTAAGCAAATTCCAACAAAAAATATCAAGTTGTTTCAAAGCAGTCGTTTGATTGATGTTCAACTTGATACTAATCATTTAACTAAAAATGATGATCTTTTCAACATATCGTTTATTTATTTATTTATTAAATTAAAGTTTAAGGTCGCTTTCCGACCAATTTAGACTGCACCATTAAATAAGTAGCAAATCGATAATATTTTCTTCAGTTTGTTTTATTCTAGTTTGTTCAGTTCTTGTGAGATCAAGGTTCTCAATTCCGGACATTAGAACTGGTCTCACGAAAGTCTTAAAGAGGTGCCCATTTAGGTATGGGTTTGTTTGTTTAGTCCATATTTCCATTGATTTTAGTCATGCTGATGAACGTAAAGCTAATCATATTCTTTTATCAAGGTGTGTTTTGTTCCTGTTAGTATCATGGATTTCAACCCCTAAGTATTTCACACTATCTACCTTTTTTATTTGCACACCATCAAGTGTTAGTTCCTCTTGACATATGTCCTCTAATTGGTTACTTTTTGAGCGTCTGCATTTTTTGTTTCATATCATTAGGATTAAACTTGATAACCGTTTTTTTGCCATATTTTTCTACTACTTCGAGTTGTTTTTGTAATCCTCTTTTTGTTTGGCTCAGTATGAGGATATCGTCGGCAAAGCAAATAACGTTTATCCTTTGAACATTTTGATCTACTCCAACGTCTAGTTTTTCAATGTCTCCAATCAATCTCTCCAAGTAGATAGAAAATTGTTTAGGTGAGAGTGGTCCTCCCTGTTTGACACCAATGCTATTAATTTGATATTGAATAATCTGAATATTCATTTTCATTTGAGAATATTCTTTTTATAAAAGATACGTTTATCTTTAACGTAAATTAAGCCATCGATTTGAGCTTTGCTTGTAAGCCATGCCTCTTGAATGCACACAACATCATTGTGTAGGGATAGCTTATTCATGAACACTTGGTTAT
Source organism: Brachionus manjavacas (assembly GCA_019054805.1). Lineage (NCBI taxonomy): Eukaryota > Metazoa > Rotifera > Eurotatoria > Ploima > Brachionidae > Brachionus > Brachionus manjavacas. The sequence goes on from JAHQIY010000026.1 coordinate 421,703, forward strand.
TTTTTGCACCATTGATATTAATTGTGGCAATGCGTAGTAATTTTTTATAGCTGGTGAGGTTATCAATGTGTTTAGGTAATTGCTATTGTTGCTTGCTATTTATTTTTAGTAAAAGATCTTTCAGTTCCGGGTGGTTTTTATCTAATTTACTATTTAAATTAGTTTCCATTTCAACCATTTGATTTTTCTCAATCTGTATATCATTTTGTAAGGCTGATATGTTCGTTTTTACATTTTCCATATCCGTAACTATCTTGGTAACGTTTTGTTTAATTGTTTTTATTTCTTGTTCATGAATTTTGAACTTGTTATCTATATGTAATAAGTTGTTAATCACGCTTTTTTCAATCATGTCATTGACTGTCTTTGTATCAATTTCGTTTGACGCTACATCATCAGGATTTTTAAAACGCTTTATTTCAGTTCGTTTTGAGATTATTGCTTCACCTAGAAGTATCTCAATCATATATCCATTCATGTCTAAAGTTTTTTAAATTATCTTATCGCATATTTCGTCATTGCAGCAATGTTTCCAGCAACATATTACACATTTCGGTTGTTCGGTGCACAATTTTTTTGTATAGTCATTTGATCCACATTTAAAACATTAATGTAATTTGATCATAAGAGTAAAAAATATTATGGAAAATCATAAATATGCAGGATTTAATTAAGATATAAAATTTAAAATGAGGACAAAAATGTGGATTAAAAGATGAATTTGTTAAATCGGACGAGGAAAATAAACTTTTGGATGATAAAATAACATAAAAAAAATGCTGTCCTTTTCCAAACGGTGATGGTAATGAAAATAAAGATTTAAAGAAGAGAAAACATTTTGTGCTATCTCAATGGGTATTATTTCATGAAAAAGTTTGTTCATTTTTAAGAAAAATTTTGATAGTTTTTTTTTAATTTTTTGTATAAGTTAATTGCCAATTAAAGAAAAAATTGGAAGTACAATTGTAAACATTACTTTTAAGCAAATTCCAACAAAAAATATCAAGTTGTTTCAAAGCAGTCGTTTGATTGATGTTCAACTTGATACTAATCATTTAACTAAAAATGATGATCTTTTCAACATATCGTTTATTTATTTATTTATTAAATTAAAGTTTAAGGTCGCTTTCCGACCAATTTAGACTGCACCATTAAATAAGTAGCAAATCGATAATATTTTCTTCAGTTTGTTTTATTCTAGTTTGTTCAGTTCTTGTGAGATCAAGGTTCTCAATTCCGGACATTAGAACTGGTCTCACGAAAGTCTTAAAGAGGTGCCCATTTAGGTATGGGTTTGTTTGTTTAGTCCATATTTCCATTGATTTTAGTCATGCTGATGAACGTAAAGCTAATCATATTCTTTTATCAAGGTGTGTTTTGTTCCTGTTAGTATCATGGATTTCAACCCCTAAGTATTTCACACTATCTACCTTTTTTATTTGCACACCATCAAGTGTTAGTTCCTCTTGACATATGTCCTCTAATTGGTTACTTTTTGAGCGTCTGCATTTTTTGTTTCATATCATTAGGATTAAACTTGATAACCGTTTTTTTGCCATATTTTTCTACTACTTCGAGTTGTTTTTGTAATCCTCTTTTGTTTGGCTCAGTATGAGGATATCGTCGGCATAGCAAATAACGTTTATCCTTTGACCATTTGGTTATACTCCAACGTCTAGTTTTTCAATGTCTCCAATCAATCTCTCCAAGTAGATAGAAAATTGTTTAGGTGAGAGTGGTCCTCCCTGTTTGACACCAATGCTATTAATTTGATATTGAATAATCTGAATATTCATTTTCATTTGAGACTATTCTTTTTATAAAAGATACGTTTATCTTTAACGTAAATTAAGCCATCGATTTGAGCTTTGCTTGTAAGCCATGCCTCTTGAATGCACACAACATCATTGTGTAGGGATAGCTTATTCATGAACACTTGGTTATTTTTTGCACCATTGATATTAATTGTGGCAATGCGTAGTAATTTTTTAAAGCTGGTGAGGTTATCAATGTGTTTAGGTAATTGCTATTGTTGCTTGCTATTTATTTTTAGTAAAAGATCTTTCAGTTCCGGGTGGTTTTTATCTAATTTACTATTTATATTAGTTTCCATTTCAACCATTTGATTTCTCTCAATCTGTATATCATTTTGTAAGGCTGATATGTTCGTTTTTACATTTTCCATATCCGTAACTATCTTGGTAACGTTTTGTTTAATTGTTTTTATTTCTTGTTCATGAATTTTGAACTTGTTATCTATATGTAATAATTTGTTAATCACGCTTTTTTCAATCATGTCATTGACTGTCTTTCTATCAATTTCGTTTGACGCTACATCATCAGGATTTTTAAAACGCTTTATTTAAGTTCTTTTTTAGATTATTGCTTCACCTAGAAGTATCTCAATCATGTATCCATTCATAGCTAAAGTTTTTTAAATTATCTTATCGCATATTTCCTCATTGCAGCAATGTTTCCAGCAACATATTACACATTTCGGTTGTTCGGTGCACAATTTTTTTGTATAGTCATTTGATCCACATTTAAAACATTAATGTAATTTGATCAAAAGAGTAAAAAATATTATGGAAAATCATAAATATGCATGATTTAATTAAGATATAAAATTTAAAATGAGGACAAAAATGTGGATTAAAAGATGAATTTGTTAAATCGGACGAGGAAAATAAACTTTTGGATGATAAAATAACATAAAAAAAATGCTGTCCTTTTCCAAACGGTGATGGTAATGAAAATAAAGATTTAAAGAAGAGAAAAAATTTTGTGCTATCTCAATGGGTATTATTTCATGAAAAAGTTTGTTGATTTTTAAGAAAAATTTTAATAGTTTTTTTTTAATTTTTTGTATAAGTTAATTGTCAATTAAAGAAAAAATTGGAAGTACAATTGTAAACATTACTTTTAAGCAAATTCCAGCAAAAAATATCAAGTTGTTTCAAAGCAGTCGTTTGATTGATGTTCAACTTGATACTAATCATTTAACTAAAAATGATGATCTTTTCAACATATCGTTTATTTATTTATTTATTAAATTAAAGTTTAAGGTCGCTTTCCGACCAATTTAGACTGCACCATTAAATAAGTAGCAAATCGATAATATTTCCTTCAGTTTGTTTTATTCTAGTTTGTTCAGTTCTTGTGAGATCAAGGTTCTCAGTTTCGGACATTAGAACTGGTCTCACGAAAGTCTTAAAGAGGTGCCCATTTAGGTATGGGTTCGATTGTTTAGTCCATATTTCCATTGATTTTAGTCGTGTTGATGAACGTATGCTAATCTTATTCTTTTATCAAGGTGTGTTTTGTTCCTGTTAGTATCATGGATTTCAACACCTAAGTATTTCACACTATCTACCTTTTTTTTTTGCACACCATCAAGTATTAGTTCCTCTTGACATATGTCCTCTAATTGGTTACTTTTTGAGCGTCTGCATTTTTTGTTTCATATCATTAGGATTAAACTTGATAACCATTTTTTTGCCATATTTTTCTACTATCTAGTTGTTTTTGTAATCCTATTTTTGTTTGGCTCAGTATGAGGATATCGTCGGCATAGCAAATAACGTTTATCCTTTGACCATTTGGTTATACTCCAACGTCTAGTTTTTCAATGTCTCCAATCAATCTCTCCAAGTAGATAGAAAATTGTTTAGGTGAGAGTGGTCCTCCCTGTTTGACACCAATGCTATTAATTTGATATTGAATAATCTGAATATTCATTTTCATTTGAGACTATTCTTTTTATAAAAGATACGTTTATCTTTAACGTAAATTAAGCCATCGATTTGAGCTTTGCTTGTAAGCCATGCCTCTTGAATGCACACAACATCATTGTGTAGGGATAGCTTATTCATGAACACTTGGTTATTTTTTGCACCATTGATATTAATTGTGGCAATGCGTAGTAATTTTTTAAAGCTGGTGAGGTTATCAATGTGTTTAGGTAATTGCTATTGTTGCTTGCTATTTATTTTTAGTAAAAGATCTTTCAGTTCCGGGTGGTTTTTATCTAATTTACTATTTATATTAGTTTCCATTTCAACCATTTGATTTTTCTCAATCTGCATATCATTTTGTAAGGCTGATATGTTCGTTTTTACATTTTCCATATCCGTAACTATCTTGGTAACGTTTTGTTTAATTGTTTTTATTTCTTGTTCATGAATTTTGAACTTGTTATCTATATGTAATAATTTGTTAATCACGCTTTTTTCAATCATGTCATTGACTGTCTTTGTATCAATTTCGTTTGACGCTACATCATCAGGATTTTTAAAACGCTTTATTTCAGTTCGTTTTGAGATTATTGCTTCACCTAGAAGTATCTCAATCATGTATCCATTCATGGCTAAAGTTTTTTAAATTATCTTATCGCATATTTCGTCATTGCAGCAATGTTTCCAGCAACATATTACACATTTCGGTTGTTCGGTGCACAATTTTTTTGTAAAGTCATTTGATCCACATTTAAAACATTAATGTAATTTGATCAAAAGAGTAAAAAATATTATGGAAAATCATAAATATGCGGGATTTAATTAAGATATAAAATTTAAAATGAGGACAAAAATGTGGATTAAAAGATGAATTTGTTAAATCGGACGAGGAAAATAAACTTTTAGATGATAAAATAAAATAAAAAAAATGCTGTCCTTTTCCAAAAGGTGATGGTAATGAAAATAAAGATTTAAAGAAGAGAAAACATTTTGTGCTATCTCAATAGGTATTATTTCATGAAAAAGTTTGTTCATTTTTAAGAAAAATTTGATAGTTTTTTTAATTTTTGTATAAGTTAATTGCCAATTAAAGAAAAAATTGGAAGTACAATTGTAAACATTACTTTTAAGCAAATTCCAACAAAAAATATCAAGTTGTTTCAAAGCAGTCGTTTGATTGATGTTCAACTTGATACTAATCATTTAACTAAAAATTATGATCTTTTCAACATATCGTTTATTTATTTATTTATTAAATTAAAGTTTAAGGTCGCTTTCCGACCAATTTAGACTGCACCATTAAATAAGTAGCAAATCGATAATATTTCCTTCAGTTTGTTTTATTCTAGTTTGTTCAGTTCTTGTGAGATCAAGGTTCTCAATTCCGGACATTAGAACTGGTCTCACGAAAGTCTTAAAGAGGTGCCCATTTAGGTATGGGTTTGATTGTTTAGTCCATATTTCCATTGATTTTAGTCGTGCTGATGAACGTAAAGCTAATCTTATTCTTTTATCAAGGTGTGTTTTGTTCCTGTTAGTATCATGGATTTCAACCCCTAAGTATTTCACACTATCTACCTTTTTTATTTGCACACCATCAAGTATTAGTTCCTCTTGACATATGTCCTCTAATTGGTTACTTTTTGAGCGTTTGCATTTTTTGTTTTATATCATTAGGATTAAACTTGATAACCGTTTTTTTGCCATATTTTTCTACTACTTCGAGTTGTTTTTGTAATCCTCTTTTTGTTTGGCTCAGTATGAGGATATCGTCGGCATAGCAAATAACGTTTATCCTTTGACCATTTGGTTATACTCTAACGTCTAGTTTTTCAATGTCTCCAATCAATCTCTCCAAGTAGATAGAAAATTGTTTAGGTGAGAGTGGTCCTCCTGTTTGACACCAATGCTATTAATTTGATATTGAATAATCTGAATATTCATTTTCATTTGAGACTATTCTTTTTATAAAAGATACGTTTATCTTTAACGTAAATTAAGCCATCGATTTGAGCTTTGCTTGTAAGCCATGCCTCTTGAATGCACACAACATCATTGTGTAGGGATAGCTTATTCATGAACACTTGGTTATTTTTTGCACCATTGATATTAATTGTGGCAATGCGTAGTAATTTTTTAAAGCTGGTGAGGTTATCAATGTGTTTAGGTAATTGCTATTGTTGCTTGCTATTTATTTTTAGTAAAAGATCTTTCAGTTCCGGGTGGTTTTTATCTAATTTACTATTTATATTAGTTTCCATTTCAACCATTTGATTTTTCTCAATCTGCATATCATTTTGTAAGGCTGATATGTTCGTTTTTACATTTTCCATATCCGTAACTATCTTGGTAACGTTTTTGTTTAATTGTTTTTATTTCTTGTTCATGAATTTTGAACTTGTTATCTATATGTAATAATTTGTTAATCACGCTTTTTTCAATCATGTCATTGACTGTCTTTCTATCAATTTCGTTTGACGCTACATCATCAGGATTTTTAAAACGCTTTATTTCAGTTCGTTTTGAGATTATTGCTTCACCTAGAAGTATCTCAATCATGTATCCATTCATAGCTAAAGTTTTTTAAATTATCTTATCGCATATTTCGTCATTGCAGCAATGTTTCCAGCAACATATTACACATTTCGGTTGTTCGGTGCACAATTTTTTTGTATAGTCATTTGATCCACATTTAAAACATTAATGTAATTTGATCATAAGAGTAAAAAATATTATGGAAAATCATAAATATGCAGGATTTAATTAAGATATAAAATTTAAAATGAGGACAAAAATGTGGATTAAAAGATGAATTTGTTAAATCTGACGAGGAAAATAAACTTTTAGATGATAAAATAACATAAAAAAAATGCTGTCCTTTTCCAAACGGTGATGGTAATGAAAATAAAGATTTAAAGAAGAGAAAACATTTTGTGCTATCTCAATAGGTATTATTTCATGAAAAAGTTTGAAAAAACTTTCATTTTTAAGAAAAATTTTGATAGTTTTTTTTTAAATTTTTTGTATAAGTTAATTGTCAATTAAAGAAAAAATTGGAAGTACAATTGTAAACATTACTTTTAAGCAAATTCCAACAAAAAATATCAAGTTGTTTCAAAGCAGTCGTTTGATTGATGTTCAACTTGATACTAATCATTTAACTAAAAATGATGATCTTTTCAACATATCGTTTATTTATTTATTTATTAAATTAAAGTTTAAGGTCGCTTTCCGACCAATTTAGACTGCACCATTAAATAAGGTGCAAATCGATAATATTTCCTTCAGTTTGTTTTATTCTAGTTTGTTCAGTTCTTGTGAGATCAAGGTTCTCAATTCCGGACATTAGAACTGGTCTCACGAAAGTCTTAAAGAGGTGCCCATTTAGGTATGGGTTTGATTGTTTTAGTCCATATTTCCATTGATTTTAGTCGTGCTGATGAACGTAAAGCTAATCTTATTCTCTTATCAAGGTGTGTTTTGTTCCTGTTAGTATCATGGATTTCAACCCGGAGTATTTCACACTATCTACCTTTTTTATTTGCACACCATCAAGTATTAGGTCCTCTTGACATATGTCCTCTAATTGGTTACTTTTTGAGAGTCTGCATTTTTTGTTTCATATCATTAGGATTAAACTTGATAACCATTTTTTTGCCATATTTTTCTACTATCTAGTTGTTTTTGTAATCCTCTTTTTGTTTGGCTCAGTATGAGGATATCGTCGGCATAGCAAATAACGTTTATCCTTTGACCATTTGGTTCTACTCCAACGTCTAGTTTTTCAATGTCTCCAATCAATCTCTCCAAGTAGATAGAAAATTGTTTAGGTGAGAGTGGTCCTCCTGTTTGACACCAATGCTATTAATTTGATATTGAATAATCTGAATATTCATTTTCATTTGAGACTATTCTTTTTATAAAAGATACGTTTATCTTTAACGTAAATTAAGCCATCGATTTGAGCTTTGCTTGTAAGCCATGCCTCTTGAATGCACACAACATCATTGTGTAGGGATAGCTTATTCATGAACACTTGGTTATTTTTTGCACCATTGATATTAATTGTGGCAATGCGTAGTAATTTTTTAAAGCTGTTGAGGTTATCAATGTGTTTAGGTAATTGCTATTGTTGCTTGCTATTTATTTTTAGTAAAAGATCTTTCAGTTCCGGGTGGTTTTTATCTAATTTACTATTTATATTAGTTTCCATTTGATTTTTCTCAATCTGTATATCATTTTGTAAGGCTGATATGTTCGTTTTTACATTTTCCATATCCGTAACTATCTTGGTAACGTTTTGTTTAATTGTTTTTATTTCTTGTTCATGAATTTTGAACTTGTTATCTATATGTAATAATTTGTTAATCACGCTTTTTCAATCATGTCATTGACTGTCTTTCTATCAATTTCGTTTGACGCTACATCATCAGGATTTTTAAAACGCTTTATTTCAGTTCGTTTTGAGATTATTGCTTCACCTAGAAGTATCTCAATCATGTATCCATTCATAGCTAAAGTTTTTTAAATTATCTTATCGCATATTTCGTCATTGCAGCAATGTTTCCAGCAACATATTACACATTTCGGTTGTTCGGTGCACAATTTTTTTGTATAGTCATTTGATCCACATTTAAAACATTAATGTAATTTGATCATAAGAGTAAAAAATATTATGGAAAATCATAAATATGCAGGATTTAATTAAGATATAAAATTTAAAATGAGGACAAAAATGTGGATTAAAAGATGAATTTGTTAAATCTGACGAGGAAAATAAACTTTTAGATGATAAAATAACATAAAAAAAATGCTGTCCTTTTCCAAACGGTGATGGTAATGAAAATAAAGATTTAAAGAAGAGAAAACATTTTGTGCTATCTCAATAGGTATTATTTCATGAAAAAGTTTGTTCATTTTTAAGAAAAATTTTGATAGTTTTTTTTTAAATTTTTTGTATAAGTTAATTGTCAATTAAAGAAAAAATTGGAAGTACAATTGTAAACATTACTTTTAAGCAAATTCCAACAAAAAATATCAAGTTGTTTCAAAGCAGTCGTTTGATTGATGTTCAACTTGATACTAATCATTTAACTAAAAATGATGATCTTTTCAACATATCGTTTATTTATTTATTTATTAAATTAAAGTTTAAGGTCGCTTTCCGACCAATTTAGACTGCACCATTAAATAAGGTGCAAATCGATAATATTTCCTTCAGTTTGTTTTATTCTAGTTTGTTCAGTTCTTGTGAGATCAAGGTTCTCAATTCCGGACATTAGAACTGGTCTCACGAAAGTCTTAAAGAGGTGCCCATTTAGGTATGGGTTTGATTGTTTAGTCCATATTTCCATTGATTTTAGTCGTGCTGATGAACGTAAAGCTAATCTTATTCTCTTATCAAGGTGTGTTTTGTTCCTGTTAGTATCATGGATTTCAACCCCGGAGTATTTCACACTATCTACCTTTTTTATTTGCACACCATCAAGTATTAGGTCCTCTTGACATATGTCCTCTAATTGGTTACTTTTTGAGAGTCTGCATTTTTTGTTTCATATCATTAGGATTAAACTTGATAACCATTTTTTGCCATATTTTTCTACTATCTAGTTGTTTTTGTAATCCTCTTTTTGTTTGGCTCAGTATGAGGATATCGTCGGCATAGCAAATAACGTTTATCCTTTGACCATTTGGTTCTACTCCAACGTCTAGTTTTTCAATGTCTCCAATCAATCTCTCCAAGTAGATAGAAAATTGTTTAGGTGAGAGTGGTCCTCCTGTTTGACACCAATGCTATTAATTTGATATTGAATAATCTGAATATTCATTTTCATTTGAGACTATTCTTTTTATAAAAGATACGTTTATCTTTAACGTAAATTAAGCCATCGATTTGAGCTTTGCTTGTAAGCCATGCCTCTTGAATGCACACAACATCATTGTGTAGGGATAGCTTATTCATGAACACTTGGTTATTTTTTGCACCATTGATATTAATTGTGGCAATGCGTAGTAATTTTTTAAAGCTGGTTGAGGTTATCAATGTGTTTAGGTAATTGCTATTGTTGCTTGCTATTTATTTTTAGTAAAAGATCTTTCAGTTCCGGGTGGTTTTTATCTAATTTACTATTTATATTAGTTTCCATTTCAACCATTTGATTTTTCTCAATCTGTATATCATTTTGTAAGGCTGATATGTTCGTTTTTACATTTTCCATATCCGTAACTATCTTGGTAACGTTTTGTTTAATTGTTTTTATTTCTTGTTCATGAATTTTGAACTTGTTATCTATATGTAATAATTTGTTAATCACGCTTTTTTCAATCATGTCATTGACTGTCTTTGTATCAATTTCGTTTGACGCTACATCATCAGGATTTTTAAAACGCTTTATTTCAGTTCGTTTTGAGATTATTGCTTCACCTAGAAGTATCTCAATCATGTATCCATTCATGGCTAAAGTTTTTTAAATTATCTTATCGCATATTTCGTCATTGCAGCAATGTTTCCAGCAACATATTACACATTTCGGTTGTTCGGTGCACAATTTTTTTGTATAGTCATTTGATCCACATTTAAATCATTAATGTAATTTGATCAAAAGAGTAAAAAATATTATGGAAAATCATAAATATGCGGGATTTAATTAAGATATAAAATTTAAAATGAGGACAAAAATGTGGATTAAAAGATGAATTTGTTAAATCGGACGAGGAAAATAAACTTTTAGATGATAAAATAAAATAAAAAAAATGCTGTCCTTTTCCAAAAGGTGATGGTAATGAAAATAAAGATTTAAAGAAGAGAAAACATTTTGTGCTATCTCAATAGGTATTATTTCATGAAAAAGTTTGTTCATTTTTAAGAAAAATTTTGATAGTTTTTTTTTAATTTTTTGTATAAGTTAATTGCCAATTAAAGAAAAAATTGGAAGTACAATTGTAAACATTACTTTTAAGCAAATTCCAACAAAAAATATCAAGTTGTTTCAAAGCAGTCGTTTGATTGATGTTCAACTTGATACTAATCATTTAACTAAAAATTATGATCTTTTCAACATATCGTTTATTTATTTATTTATTAAATTAAAGTTTAAGGTCGCTTTCCGACCAATTTAGACTGCACCATTAAATAAGTAGCAAATCGATAATATTTCCTTCAGTTTGTTTTATTCTAGTTTGTTCAGTTCTTGTGAGATCAAGGTTCTCAATTCCGGACATTAGAACTGGTCTCACGAAAGTCTTAAAGAGGTGCCCATTTAGGTATGGGTTTGATTGTTTTAGTCCATATTTCCATTGATTTTAGTCGTGCTGATGAACGTAAAGCTAATCTTATTCTTTTATCAAGGTGTGTTTTGTTCCTGTTAGTATCATGGATTTCAACCCCTAAGTATTTCACACTATCTACCTTTTTTATTTGCACACCATCAAGTATTAGTTCCTCTTGACATATGTCCTCTAATTGGTTACTTTTTGAGCGTCTGCATTTTTTGTTTTATATCATTAGGATTAAACTTGATAACCGTTTTTTTGCCATATTTTTCTACTACTTCGAGTTGTTTTTGTAATCCTCTTTTTGTTTGGCTCAGTATGAGGATATCGTCGGCATAGCAAATAACGTTTATCCTTTGACCATTTGGTTCTACTCCAACGTCTAGTTTTTCAATGTCTCCAATCAATCTCTCCAAGTAGATAGAAAATTGTTTAGGTGAGAGTGGTCACTCCCTGTTTGACACCAATGCTATTAATTTGATATTGAATAATCTGAATATTCATTTTCATTTGAGACTATTCTTTTTATAAAAGATACGTTTATCTTTAACGTAAATTAAGCCATCGATTTGAGCTTTGCTTGTAAGCCATGCCTCTTGAATGCACACAACATCATTGTGTAGGGATAGCTTATTCATGAACACTTGGTTATTTTTTGCACCATTGATATTAATTGTGGCAATGCGTAGTAATTTTTTAAAGCTGGTGAGGTTATCAATGTGTTTAGGTAATTGCTATTGTTGCTTGCTATTTATTTTTAGTAAAAGATCTTTCAGTTCCGGGTGGTTTTTATCTAATTTACTATTTATATTAGTTTCCATTTCAACCATTTGATATTTCTCAATCTGTATATCATTTTGTAAGGCTGATATGTTCGTTTTTACATTTTCCATATCCGTAACTATCTTGGTAACGTTTTGTTTAATTGTTTTTATTTCTTGTTCATGAATTTTGAACTTGTTATCTATATGTAATAATTTGTTAATCACGCTTTTTTCAATCATGTCATTGACTGTCTTTGTATCAATTTCGTTTGACGCTACATCATCAGGATTTTTAAAACGCTTTATTTCAGTTCGTTTTGAGATTATTGCTACACCTAGAAGTATCTCAATCATGTTTCCATTCATAGCTAAAGTTTTTTAAATTATCTTATCGCATATTTCGTCATTGCAGCAATGTTTACAGCAACATATTACACATTTCGGTTGTTCGGTGCACAATTTTTTTGCATAGTCATTTGATCCACATTTAAAACATTAATGTAATTTGATCAAAAGAGTAAAAAATATTATGGAAAATCATAAATATGCAGGATTTAATTAAGATATAAAATTTAAAATGAGGACAAAAATGTGGATTAAAAGATGAATTTGTTAAATCTGACGAGGAAAATAAACTTTTAGATGATAAAATAACATAAAAAAAATGCTGTCCTTTTCCAAACGGTGATGGTAATGAAAATAAAGATTTAAAGAAGAGAAAACATTTTGTGCTATCTCAATAGGTATTATTTCATGAAAAAGTTTGTTCATTTTTAAGAAAAATTTTGATAGTTTTTTTTTAAATTTTTTGTATAAGTTAATTGTCAATTAAAGAAAAAATTGGAAGTACAATTGTAAACATTACTTTTAAGCAAATTCCAACAAAAAATATCAAGTTGTTTCAAAGCAGTCGTTTGATTGATGTTCAACTTGATACTAATCATTTAACTAAAAATTGATGATCTTTTCAACATATCGTTTATTTATTTATTTATTAAATTAAAGTTTAAGGTCGCTTTCCGACCAATTTAGACTGCACCATTAAATAAGGTGCAAATCGATAATATTTCCTTCAGTTTGTTTTATTCTAGTTTGTTCAGTTCTTGTGAGATCAAGGTTCTCAATTCCGGACATTAGAACTGGTCTCACGAAAGTCTTAAAGAGGTGCCCATTTAGGTATGGGTTTGATTGTTTAGTCCATATTTCCATTGATTTTAGTCGTGCTGATGAACGTAAAGCTAATCTTATTCTTTTATCAAGGTGTGTTTTGTTCCTGTTAGTATCATGGATTTCAACCCCTAAGTATTTCACACTATCTACCTTTTTTATTTGCACACCATCAAGTATTAGGTCCTCTTGACATATGTCCTCTAATTGGTTACTTTTTGAGCGTCTGCATTTTTTGTTTCATATCATTAGGATTAAACTTGATAACCATTTTTTTGCCATATTTTTCTACTACTTCGAGTTGTTTTTGTAATCCTATTTTTGTTTGGCTCAGTATGAGGATATCGTCGGCATAGCAAATAACGTTTATCCTTTGACCATTTGGTTCTACTCCAACGTCTAGTTTTTCAATGTCTCCAATCAATCTCTCCAAGTAGATAGAAAATTGTTTAGGTGAGAGTGGTCCTCCCTGTTTGACACCAATGCTATTAATTTGATATTGAATAATCTGAATATTCATTTTCATTTGAGACTATTCTTTTTATAAAAGATACGTTTATCTTTAACGTAAATTAAGCCATCGATTTGAGCTTTGCTTGTAAGCCATGCCTCTTGAATGCACACAACATCATTGTGTAGGGATAGCTTATTCATGAACACTTGGTTATTTTTTGCACCATTGATATTAATTGTGGCAATGCGTAGTAATTTTTTATAGCTGGTGAGGTTATCAATGTGTTTAGGTAATTGCTATTGTTGCTTGCTATTTATTTTTAGTAAAATATCTTTCAGTTCCGGGTGGTTTTTATCTAATTTACTATTTATATTAGTTTCCATTTCAACCATTTGATTTTTCTCAATCTGTATATCATTTTGTAAGGCTGATATGTTCGTTTTTACATTTTCCATATCCGTAACTATCTTGGCAACGTTTTGTTTAATTGTTTTTATTTCTTGTTCATGAATTTTGAACTTGTTATCTATATGTAATAATTTGTTAATCACGCTTTTTTCAATCATGTCATTGACTGTCTTTCTATCAATTTCGTTTGACGCTACATCATCAGGATTTTTAAAACGCTTTATTTCAGTACGTTTTTAGATTATTGCTTCACCTAGAAGTATCTCAATCATGTATCCATTCATAGCTAAAGTTTTTTAAATTATCTTATCGCATATTTCCTCATTGCAGCAATGTTTCCAGCAACATATTACACATTTCGGTTGTTCGGTGCACAATTTTTTTGTATAGTCATTTGATCCACATTTAAAACATTAATGTAATTTGATCAAAAGAGTAAAAAATATTATGGAAAATCATAAATATGCAGGATTTAATTAAGATATAAAATTTAAAATGAGGACAAAAATGTGGATTCAAGGATGAATTTGTTAAATCTGACGAGGAAAATAAACTTTTAGATGATAAAATAACATAAAAAAAATGCTGTCCTTTTCCAAACGGTGATGGTAATGAAAATAAAGATTTAAAGAAGAAAAAACATTTTGTGCTTTCTCAATAGGTATTATTTCATGAAAAAGTTTGTTCATTTTTAAGAAAAATTTTGATAGTTTTTTTTTAAATTTTTTGTATAAGTTAATTGCCAATTAAAGAAAAAATTGGAAGTACAATTGTAAACATTACTTTTAAGCAAATTCCAACAAAAAATATCAAAATGTTTCAAAGCAGTCGTTTGACTGATGTTCAACTTGATACTAATCATTTAACTAAAAATGATGATCTTTTCAACATATCGTTTATTTATTTATTTATTAAATAAAATTTTAAGGTCGCTTTCCGACCAATTTAGACTGCACCATTAAATAAGGTGCAAATCGATAATATTTCCTTCAGTTTGTTTTATTCTAGTTTGTTCAGTTCTTGTGAGATCAAGGTTCTCAATTCCGGACATTAGAACTGGTCTCACGAAAGTCTTAAAGAGGTGCCTATTTAGGTATGGGTTTGATTGTTTAGTCCATATTTCCATTGATTTTAGTCGTGCTGATGAACGTAAAGCTAATCTTATTCTTTTATCAAGGTGTGTTTTGTTCCTGTTAGTATCATGGATTTCAACCCCTAAGTATTTCACACTATCTACCTTTTTTATTTGCACACCATCAAGTATTAGTTCCTCTTGACATATGTCCTCTAATTGGTTACTTTTTGAGCGTCTGCATTTTTTGTTTCATATCATTAGGATTAAACTTGATAACCGTTTTTTTGCCAT
Organism: Brachionus manjavacas; assembly: GCA_019054805.1. NCBI lineage: Eukaryota > Metazoa > Rotifera > Eurotatoria > Ploima > Brachionidae > Brachionus > Brachionus manjavacas. The sequence continues at coordinate 436,868 of JAHQIY010000026.1, forward strand.
ATTTTTCTACTACTTCGAGTTGTTTTTGTAATCCTCTTTTTGTTTGGCTCAGTATGAGGATATCGTCGGCATAGCAAATAACGTTTATCCTTTGACCATTTGGTTCTACTCCAACGTCTAGTTTTTCAATGTCTCCAATCAATCTCTCCAAGTAGATAGAAAATTGTTTAGGTGAGAGTGGTCCTCCCTGTTTGACACCAATGCTATTAATTTGATATTGAATAATCTGAATATTCATTTTCATTTGAGACTATTCTTTTTATAAAAGATACGTTTATCTTTAACGTAAATTAAGCCATCGATTTGAGCTTTGCTTGTAAGCCATGCCTCTTGAATGCACACAACATCATTGTGTAGGGATAGCTTATTCATGAACATTTGGTTATTTTTTGCACCATTGATATTAATTGTGGCAATGCGTAGTAATTTTTCAAAGCTGGTGAGGTTATCAATGTGTTTAGGTAATTGCTATTGTTGCTTGCTATTTATTTTTAGTAAAAGATCTTTCAGTTCCGGGTGGTTTTTATCTAATTTACTATTTATATTAGTTTCCATTTCAACCATTTGATTTTTCTCAATCTGTATATCATTTTGTAAGGCTGATATGTTCGTTTTTACATTTTCCATATCCGTAACTATCTTGGCAACGTTTTGTTTAATTGTTTTTATTTCTTGTTCATGAATTTTGAACTTGTTATCTATATGTAATAATTTGTTAATCACGCTTTTTTCAATCATGTCATTGACTGTCTTTGTATCAATTTCGTTTGACGCTACATCATCAGGATTTTTAAAACGCTTTATTTCAGTTCGTTTTGAGATTATTGCTTCACCTAGAAGTATCTCAATCATGTATCCATTCATAGCTAAAGTTTTTTAAATTATCTTATCGCATATTTCGTCATTGCAGCAATGTTTCCAGCAACATATTACACATTTCGGTTGTTCGGTGCACAATTTTTTTGTATAGTCATTTGATCCACATTTAAAACATTAATGTAATCTGATCAAAAGAGTAAAAAATATTATGGAAAATCATAAATATGCAGGATTTAATTATGATATAAAATTTAAAATGAGGACAAAAATGTGGATTAAAAGATGAATTTGTTAAATCTGACGAGGAAAATTAACTTTTAGATGATAAAATAACATAAAAAAAATGCTGTCCTTTTCCAAACGGTGATGGTAATGAAAATAAAGATTTAAAGAAGAAAAAACATTTTGTGCTTTCTCAATAGGTATTATTTCATGAAAAAGTTTGTTCATTTTTAAGAAAAATTTTGATAGTTTTTTTTTAATTTTTTGTATAAGTTAATTGCCAATTAAAGAAAAAATTGGAAGTACAATTGTAAACATTACTTTTAAGCAAATTCCAACAAAAAATATCAAAATGTTTCAAAGCAGTCGTTTGACTGATGTTCAACTTGATACTAATCATTTAACTAAAAATGATGATCTTTTCAACATATCGTTTATTTATTTATTTATTAAATAAAATTTTAAGGTCGCTTTCCGACCAATTTAGACTGCACCATTAAATAAGGTGCAAATCGATAATATTTCCTTCAGTTTGTTTTATTCTAGTTTGTTCAGTTCTTGTGAGATCAAGGTTCTCAATTCCGGACATTAGAACTGGTCTCACGAAAGTCTTAAAGAGGTGCCTATTTAGGTATGGGTTTGATTGTTTAGTCCATATTTCCATTGATTTTAGTCGTGCTGATGAACGTAAAGCTAATCTTATTCTTTTATCAAGGTGTGTTTTGTTCCTGTTAGTATCATGGATTTCAACCCCTAAGTATTTCACACTATCTACCTTTTTTATTTGCACACCATCAAGTATTAGTTCCTCTTGACATATGTCCTCTAATTGGTTACTTTTTGAGCGTCTGCATTTTTTGTTTCATATCATTAGGATTAAACTTGATAACCGTTTTTTTGCCATATTTTTCTACTACTTCGAGTTGTTTTTGTAATCCTCTTTTTGTTTGGCTCAGTATGAGGATATCGTCGGCATAGCAAATAACGTTTATCCTTTGACCATTTGGTTCTACTCCAACGTCTAGTTTTTCAATGTCTCCAATCAATCTCTCCAAGTAGATAGAAAATTGTTTAGGTGAGAGTGGTCCTCCCTGTTTGACACCAATGCTATTAATTTGATATTGAATAATCTGAATATTCATTTTCATTTGAGACTATTCTTTTTATAAAAGATACGTTTATCTTTAACGTAAATTAAGCCATCGATTTGAGCTTTGCTTGTAAGCCATGCCTCTTGAATGCACACAACATCATTGTGTAGGGATAGCTTATTCATGAACATTTGGTTATTTTTTGCACCATTGATATTAATTGTGGCAATGCGTAGTAATTTTTCAAAGCTGGTGAGGTTATCAATGTGTTTAGGTAATTGCTATTGTTGCTTGCTATTTATTTTTAGTAAAAGATCTTTCAGTTCCGGGTGGTTTTTATCTAATTTACTATTTATATTAGTTTCCATTTCAACCATTTGATTTTTCTCAATCTGTATATCATTTTGTAAGGCTGATATGTTCGTTTTTACATTTTCCATATCCGTAACTATCTTGGCAACGTTTTGTTTAATTGTTTTTATTTCTTGTTCATGAATTTTGAACTTGTTATCTATATGTAATAATTTGTTAATCACGCTTTTTTCAATCATGTCATTGACTGTCTTTGTATCAATTTCGTTTGACGCTACATCATCAGGATTTTTAAAACGCTTTATTTCAGTTCGTTTTGAGATTATTGCTTCACCTAGAAGTATCTCAATCATGTATCCATTCATAGCTAAAGTTTTTTAAATTATCTTATCGCATATTTCGTCATTGCAGCAATGTTTCCAGCAACATATTACACATTTCGGTTGTTCGGTGCACAATTTTTGTATAGTCATTTGATCCACATTTAAAACATTAATGTAATCTGATCAAAAGAGTAAAAAATATTATGGAAAATCATAAATATGCAGGATTTAATTATGATATAAAATTTAAAATGAGGACAAAAATGTGGATTAAAAGATGAATTTGTTAAATCTGACGAGGAAAATTAACTTTTAGATGATAAAATAACATAAAAAAAATGCTGTCCTTTTCCAAACGGTGATGGTAATGAAAATAAAGATTTAAAGAAGAAAAAACATTTTGTGCTTTCTCAATAGGTATTATTTCATGAAAAAGTTTGTTCATTTTTAAGTAAAATTCTGATAGTTTTTTTAAATTTCTTGTAAAACTTAATTGCTGATTAAAGAACAAATTGGAGGTACAATTGTAAACATTGATTTTAAGTAAACTCCAACAAAAAATATCAAGTTGTTTCAAAGCAGTCGTTTGATTGATGTTCAACTTGATACTAATCATTCAACTAAAAATGATGATCTTTTCAACATATCGTTTATTTTTTTATTTATTAAATAAAATTTTAAGGTCGCTTTCCGACCAATTTAGACTGCACCATTAAATAAGGTGCAAATCGATAATATTTCCTTCAGTTTGTTTTATTCTAGTTTGTTCAGTTCTTGTGAGATCAAGGTTCTCAATTCCGGACATTAGAACTGGTCTCACGAAAGTCTTAAAGAGGTGCCTATTTAGGTATGGGTTTGATTGTTTAGTCCATATTTCCATTGATTTTAGTCGTGCTGATGAACGTAAGGCTAATCTTATTCTTTTATCAAGGTGTGTTTTGTTCCTGTTAGTATCATGGATTTCAACCCCTAAGTATTTCACACTATCTACCTTTTTTATTTGCACACCATCAAGTATTAGTTCCTCTTGACATATGTCCTCTAATTGGTTACTTTTTGAGCGTCTGAATTTTTTGTTTCATATCATTAGGATTAAACTTGATAACCGTTTTTTTGCCATATTTTTCTACTACTTCGAGTTGTTTTTGTAATCCTCTTTTTGTTTGGCTCAGTATGAGGATATCGTCGGCATAGCAAATAACGTTTATCCTTTGACCATTTGGTTCTACTCCAACGTCTAGTTTTTCAATGTCTCCAATCAATCTCTCCAAGTAGATAGAAAATTGTTTAGGTGAGAGTGGTCCTCCTGTTTGACACCAATGCTATTAATTTGATATTGAATAATCTGAATATTCATTTTCATTTGAGACTATTCTTTTTATAAAAGATACGTTTATCTTTAACGTAAATTAAGCCATCGATTTGAGCTTTGCTTGTAAGCCATGCCTCTTGAATGCACACAACATCATTGTGTAGGGATAGCTTATTCATGAACATTTGGTTATTTTTTGCACCATTGATATTAATTGTGGCAATGCGTAGTAATTTTTCAAAGCTGGTGAGGTTATCAATGTGTTTAGGTAATTGCTATTGTTGCTTGCTATTTATTTTTAGTAAAAGATCTTTCAGTTCCGGGTGGTTTTTATCTAATTTACTATTTATATTAGTTTCCATTTCAACCATTTGATTTTTCTCAATCTGCATATCATTTTGTAAGGCTGATATGTTCGTTTTTACATTTTCCATATCCGTAACTATCTTGGTAACGTTTTGTTTAATTGTTTTTATTTCTTGTTCATGAATTTTGAACTTGTTATCTATATGTAATAATTTGTTAATCACGCTTTTTTCAATCATGTCATTGACTGTCTTTCTATCAATTTCGTTTGACGCTACATCATCAGGATTTTTAAAACGCTTTATTTCAGTTCGTTTTGAGATTATTGCTTCACCTAGAAGTATCTCAATCATGTATCCATTCATAGCTAAAGTTTTTTAAATTATCTTATCGCATATTTCGTCATTGCAGCAATGTTTACAGCAACATATTACACATTTCGGTTGTTCGGTGCACAATTTTTTTGCATAGTCATTTGATCCACATTTAAAACATTAATGTAATTTGATCAAAAGAGTAAAAAATATTATGGAAAATCATAAATATGCAGGATTTAATTATGATATAAAATTTAAAATGAGGACAAAAATGTGGATTAAAAGATGAATTTGTTAAATCTGACGAGGAAAATAAACTTTTAGATGATAAAATAACATAAAAAAAATGCTGTCCTTTTCCAAACGGTGATGGTAATGAAAATAAAGATTTAAATAAGAAAAAACATTTTGTGCTTTCTCAATAGGTATTATTTCATGAAAAAGTTTGTTCATTTTTAAGAAAAATTTTGATAGTTTTTTTTTAATTTTTTGTATAAGTTAATTGCCAATTAAAGAAAAAATTGGAAGTACAATTGTAAACATTACTTTTAAGCAAATTCCAACAAAAAATATCAAAATGTTTCAAAGCAGTCGTTTGACTGATGTTCAACTTGATACTAATCATTTAACTAAAAATGATGATCTTTTCAACATATTGTTTATTTATTTATTTATTAAATAAAATTTTAAGGTCGCTTTCCGACCAATTTAGACTGCACCATTAAATAAGGTGCAAAACATAATATTTCCTTCAGTTTGTTTTATTCTAGTTTGTTCAGTTCTTGTGAGATCAAGGTTCTCAATTCCGGACATTAGAACTGGTCTCACGAAAGTCTTAAAGAGGTGCCTATTTAGGTATGGGTTTGATTGTTTAGTCCATATTTCCATTGATTTTAGTCGTGCTGATGAACGTAAAGCTAATCTTATTCTTTTATCAAGGTGTGTTTTGTTCCTGTTAGTATCATGGATTTCAACCCCTAAGTATTTCACACTATCTACCTTTTTTATTTGCACACCATCAAGTATTAGTTCCTCTTGACATATGTCCTCTAATTGGTTACTTTTTGAGCGTCTGCATTTTTTGTTTCATATCATTAGGATTAAACTTGATAACCATTTTTTTGCCATATTTTTTTACTACTTCGAGTTGTTTTTGTAATCCTCTTTTTGTTTGGCTCAGTATGAGGATATCGTCGGCATAGCAAATAACGTTTATCCTTTGACCATTTGGTTCTACTCCAACGTCTAGTTTTTCAATCTCTCCAAGTAGATAGAAAATAGTTTAGGTGAGAGTGGTCCTCCATGTTTGACACCAATGCTATTAATTTGATATTGAATAATCTGAATATTCATTTTCATTTGAGAATATTATCTGTGAGGAACCGAAATAGGTAATTATTACGTGTACTTTTGATGGTGAAATATTCATTTATATCAACTTTGACCATAATATTTTACTGTTGATTTTATCAAAGGCCTTAGAAGCGTCAATTGCGCACACATAGAGACGTTTTTATTTTATTACTAATTCATATTGCTTGGTTCATTTTGAATACTGCATGTTGGCAAGAAGATGACTTCTTAAAACCAAACTGTTGAGGGTGGTCTAAATGTTCTTTTGAAAGTTCTTGCAATATTATGGTTTCATATAGATTTGAAGTTGTGTCAGAAATTGCTACTTGTCGTAAGTTATTGCTTTCATCTGTTGGCTTATTTTGATCTTATACTAGCGGTTTCAACATTTATGTGTTAAAATGGAACGGTAATATTTTAGTGTTGATTATTTTATTAAAAATAATGCTTATAAACTTGCACAATCTATCTGTATTATTGTGTTTAAACATTTCAATGCTAAGGTGACTGAAGCCTACTGCCGTTCCATTTTTTAGAATATTGATTGTGTTTTTAATGCGCTCTGGAGTTATATTTACTTCAAAGATACTATTTTCGTTTTCATTTATAAAATCATGAACTATTTTGTTTGCTTCTTCTGCATTTTTTCCGTCAACCTCGTTTGGGATATTATAAAGTTCTTCATACATTTTTTTTATTTGCACTATTGGCATATCTACCTTCGTTTCACTCTTGTTGAGATTTTCTTACCGTTCTCCTGAATCTGTTTCTATCCATTTTGTACATTACTTTAAGTTTTCTCATACGCCTTTCTTTCTTTTGATGCCTGTTTAACCTCTTTTGTTTTTTAAAATCCTTTTTTTCGTCAGAGAATGCTTTTTTTTTAGCTTTTGCAATGTTGCTCGCTTAGTTCTCTATATATGCAGCCACAATTCTATTATGTATTTTTTGTAGTTCCACATTCCGCCAATTCTTTTTCTTTTTTGTCTATTTATTTTCTTTTGCATTTTCATTTTTGACTTGGTTTGATGTTTTTATAACTGCATTCGGTATTGCCGAAAACATTTCGTTGATGATGTTGCTAAGCTTAATTTTAATAATTTTACAATCGGTTTCATTGTGAAGATCGTTGAATTTCTCTTCGAACTTAGCGAGGTGATTTTCAGCTTTTTGTTGATATAATTCTATTTCTGTCGGTTTTTCCCAGTTAATTTTGCCAGCCTCTTGATTGGTTTTGTTGCGAAAATTTTTGGAAAGCTGTCCATCACGTGCATTTGGTATTCACTATTAATTGCAAGACTGTCTCCTAAGTTTGATTTGTCTTCTAATATTTCAATCACTTCCACATTTATATCTCCTTTTACTAATATTATGTGGTCTATCCAGCTTTTTTTGACAACTCCATTTTGTTGTTTCATGCTATAAGTATAGCTATTGCTTTTAACGTGTTTTAAATCGGCGAGTTCTAAATTATTTTCATCTAAGAAGCATTTTAATTTAGTTTTTTTAAAGAATATTCTGCCAATGTCTGTATTTAGGTCTCCGTAATTAATAAGTCCATATTCTTGCTACTTAGCTCATCTATAATAGTTTTTAGCGTTTCGAGTTCAGATTCAAAGTTTATACTATTTTTGTTTGGGTTGTCATCATGAATAAGATAAGTGTTAATAATGGCTAGATTGTTTAGCCTAAGAAACCCTATCCTATCGCTATAGAACTTAACTGAACATTTTAAGCTCTTTCTTATAATAAAGCCGAGTCCACCTAATGATCTTCCTTTATTTAATGTTAATGTTGCCTTTTTATAAAAGATACGTTTATCTTTAACGTAAATTAAGCCATCGATTTGAGCTTTGCTTGTAAGCCATGCCTCTTGAATGCACACAACATCATTGTGTAGGGATAGCTTATTCATGAACATTTGGTTATTTTTTGCACCATTGATATTAATTGTGGCAATGCGTAGTAATTTTTTAAAGCTGGTGAGGTTATCAATGTGTTTAGGTAATTGCTATTGTTGCTTGCTATTTATTTTTAGTAAAAGATCTTTCAGTTCCGGGTGGTTTTTATCTAATTTACTATTTATATTAGTTTCCATTTCAACCATTTGATTTTTCTCAATCTGTATATCATTTTGTAAGGCTGATATGTTCGTTTTTACATTTTCCATATCCGTAACTATCTTGGCAACGTTTTGTTTAATTGTTTTTATTTCTTGTTCATGAATTTTGAACTTGTTATCTATATGTAATAATTTGTTAATCACGCTTTTTTCAATCATGTCATTGACTGTCTTTGTATCAATTTCGTTTGTTGCTACATCATCAGGATTTTTAAAACGCTTTATTTCAGTTCTTTTTGAGATTATTGCTTCACCTAGAAGTATCTCAATCATGTATCCATTCATAGCTAAATTTTTTTAAATTAATTATCGCATATTTCGTCATTGCAGTAATGTTTCCAGCAACATATTACACATTTCGGTTGTTCGGTTCGCAATTTTTTTGTATAGTCATTTGATCCACATTTAAAACATTAATGTAATTTGATCAAAAGAGTAAAAAATATTATGGAAAATCATAAATATGCAGGATTTAATTATGATATAAAATTTAAAATGAGGACAAAAATGTGGATTAAAAGATGAATTTGTTAAATCTGACGAGGAAAATAAACTTTTAGATGATCAAATAAAATAAAAAAAATGCTGTCCTTTTCCAAACGGTGATGGTAATGAAAATAAAGATTTAAAGAAGAGAAAAAATTTTGTGCTATCTCAATAGGTATTATTTCATGAAAAAGTTTGTTCATTTTTAAGAAAAATTTTGATAGTTTTTTTTTAATTTTTTGTATAAGTTAATTGCCAATTAAAGAAAAAATTGGAAGTACAATTGTAAACATTACTTTTAAGCAAATTCCAACAAAAAATATCAAAATGTTTCAAAGCAGTCGTTTGACTGATGTTCAACTTGATACTAATCATTTAACTAAAAATGATGATCTTTTCAACATATCGTTTATTTATTTATTTATTAAATAAAATTTTAAGGTCGCTTTCCGACCAATTTAGACTGCACCATTAAATAAGGTGCAAATCGATAATATTTCCTTCAGTTTGTTTTATTCTAGTTTGTTCAGTTCTTGTGAGATCAAGGTTCTCAATTCCGGACATTAGAACTGGTCTCACGAAAGTCTTAAAGAGGTGCCTATTTAAGTATGGGTTTGATTGTTTAGTCAATATTTCCATTGATTTTAGTCGTGCTGATGAACGTAAAGCTAATCTTATTCTTTTATCAAGGTGTGTTTTGTTCCTGTTAGTATCATGGATTTCAACCCCTAAGTATTTCACACTATCTACCTTTTTTATTTGCACACCATCAAGTATTAGTTCCTCTTGACATATGTCCTCTAATTGGTTACTTTTTGAGCGTCTGCATTTTTTGTTTCATATCATTAGGATTAAACTTGATAACCATTTTTTTGCCATATTTTTTTACTACTTCGAGTTGTTTTTGTAATCCTCTTTTTGTTTGGCTCAGTATGAGGATATCGTCGGCAAAGCAAATAACGTTTATCCTTTGAACATTTTGTTCTACTCCAACGTCTAGTTTTTCAATCTCTCCAAGTAGATAGAAAATAGTTTAGGTGAGAGTGGTCCTCCATGTTTGACACCAATGCTATTAATTTGATATTGAATAATCTGAATATTCATTTTCATTTGAGACTATTATCTGTGAGGATAGCTTTTGCAATGTTGCTCGCTTAGTTCTCTATATATGCAGCCACAATTCTATTATGTATTTTTTGTAGTTCCACATTCCGCCAAGACTTTTTCTTTTTTTTCTATTTATTTTCTTTTGCATTTTCATTTTTGACTTGGTTTGATGTTTTTATAACTGCATTCGGTATTGCCGAGGACATTTCGTTGATGATGTTGCTAAGCTTAATTTTAATAATTTTACAATCGGTTTCATTGTGAAGATCGTTGAATTTCTCTTCGAACTTAGCGAGGTGATTTTCAGCTTTTTGTTGATATAATTCTATTTCTGTCGGTTTTTCCCAGTTAATTTTGCCAGCCTCTTGATTGGTTTTGTTGCGAAAATTTTTGGAAAGCTGTCCATCACGTGCATTTGGTATTCACTATTAATTGCAAGACTGTCTCCTAAGTTTGATTTGTCTTCTAATATTTCAATCACTTCCACATTTATATCTCCTTTTACTAATATTATGTGGTCTATCCAGCTTTTTTGACAACTCCATTTTGTTGTTTCATGCTATAAGTATAGCTATTGCTTTTAACGTGTTTTAAATCGGCGAGTTCTAAATTATTTTCATCTAAGAAGCATTTTAATTTAGTTTTTTTAAAGAATATTCTGCCAATGTCTGTATTTAGGTCTCCGTAATTAATAAGTCCATATTCTTGCTACTTAGCTCATCTATAATAGTTTTTAGCGTTTCGAGTTCAGATTCAAAGTTTATACTATTTTTGTTTGGGTTGTCATCATGAATAAGATAAGTGTTAATAATGGCTAGATTGTTTAGCCTAAGAAACCCTATCCTATCGCTATAGAACTTAACTGAACATTTTAAGCTCTTTCTTATAATAAAGCCGAGTCCACCTAATGATCTTCCTTTATTTAATGTTAATGTTGCCTTTTTATAAAAGATACGTTTATCTCTAACGTAAATTAAGCCATCGATTTGAGCTTTGCTTGTAAGCCATGCCTCTTGAATGCACACAACATCATTGTGTAGGGATAGCTTATTCATGAACACTTGGTTATTTTTTGCACCATTGATATTAATTGTGGCAATGCGTAGTAATTTTTTAAAGCTGGTGAGGTTATCAATGTGTTTAGGTAATTGCTATTGTTGCTTGCTATTTATTTTTAGTAAAATATCTTTCAGTTCCGGGTGGTTTTTATCTAATTTACTATTTATATTAGTTTCCATTTCAACCATTTGATTTTTCTCAATCTGTATATCATTTTGGAAGGCTGATATGTTCGTTTTTACATTTTCCATATCCGTAACTATCTTGGTAACGTTTTGTTTAATTGTTTTTATTTCTTGTTCATGAATTTTGAACTTGTTATCTATATGTAATAAGTTGTTAATCACGCTTTTTCAATCATGTCATTGACTGTCTTTGTATCAATTTCGTTTGACGCTACATCATCAGGATTTTTAAAACGCTTTATTTCAGTTCGTTTTGAGATTATTGCTTCACCTAGAAGTATCTCAATCATGTATCCATTCATAGCTAAATTTTTTAAATTAATTATCGCATATTTCGTCATTGCAGTAATGTTTCAAGCAACATATTACACATTTCGGTTGTTCGGTGCACAATTTTTTTGTATAGACATTTGATCCACATTTAAAACATTAATGTAATTTGATCAAAAGAGTAAAAATATTATGGAAAATCATAAATATGCAGGATTTAATTAAGATATAAAATTTAAAATGAGGACAAAAATGTGGAAAAAGAGATGAATTTGTTAAATCTGACGAGGAAAATAAACCTTTAGATGATCAAATAAAATAAAAAAAATGCTGTCCTTTTCCAAACGGTGATGGTAATGAAAATAAAGATTTAAAGAAGAGAAAAAATTTTGTGCTATCTCAATAGGTATTATTTCATTAAAAAGTTTGTTCATTTTTAAGTAAAATTCTGATAGTTTTTTTAAATTTCTTGTAAAACTTAATTGCTGATTAAAGAACAAATTGGAGGTACAATTGTAAACATTGATTTTAAGCAAACTCCAACAAAAAATATCAAGTTGTTTCAAAGCAGTCGTTTGATTGATGTTCAACTTGATACTAATCATTCAACTAAAAATGATGATCTTTTCAACATATCGTTTATTTTTTTATTTATTAAATAAAATTTTAAGGTCGCTTTCCGACCAATTTAGACTGCACCATTAAATAAGGTGCAAATCGATAATATTTCCTTCAGTTTGTTTTATTCTAGTTTGTTCAGTTCTTGTGAGATCAAGGTTCTCAATTCCGGACATTAGAACTGGTCTCACGAAAGTCTTAAAGAGATGCCTATTTAGGTATGGGTTTGATTGTTTAGTCCATATTTCCATTGATTTTAGTCGTGCTGATGAACGTAAAGCTAATCTTATTCTTTTATCAAGGTGTGTTTTGTTCCTGTTAGTATCATGGATTTCAACCCCTAAGTATTTCACACTATCTACCTTTTTTATTTGCACACCATCAAGTATTAGTTCCTCTTGACATATGTCCTCTAATTGGTTACTTTTTGAGCGTATGCATTTTTTGTTTCATATCATTAGGATTAAACTTGATAACCGTTTTTGCCATATTTTTCTACTACTTCGAGTTGTTTTTGTAATCCTCTTTTTGTTTGGCTCAGTATGAGGATATCGTCGGCATAGCAAATAACGTTTATCCTTTGACCATTTGGTTCTACTCCAACGTCTAGTTTTTCAATGTCTCCAATCAATCTCTCCAAGTAGATAGAAAATTGTTTAGGTGAGAGTGGTCCTCCCTGTTTGACACCAATGCTATTAATTTGATATTGAATAATCTGAATATTCATTTTCATTTGAGACTATTCTTTTTATAAAAGATACGTTTATCTTTAACGTAAATTAAGCCATCGATTTGAGCTTTGCTTGTAAGCCATGCCTCTTGAATGCACACAACATCATTGTGTAGGGATAGCTTATTCATGAACATTTGGTTATTTTTTGCACCATTGATATTAATTGTGGCAATGCGTAGTAATTTTTAAAGCTGGTGAGGTTATCAATGTGTTTAGGTAATTGCTATTGTTGCTTGCTATTTATTTTTAGTAAAAGATCTTTCAGTTCCGGGTGGTTTTATCTAATTTACTATTTATATTAGTTTCCATTTCAACCATTTGATTTTTCTCAATCTGTATATCATTTTGTAAGGCTGATATGTTCGTTTTTACATTTTCCATATCCGTAACTATCTTGGCAACGTTTTGTTTAATTGTTTTTATTTCTTGTTCATGAATTTTGAACTTGTTATCTATATGTAATAATTTGTTAATCACGCTTTTTTCAATCATGTCATTGACTGTCTTTGTATCAATTTCGTTTGACGCTACATCATCAGGATTTTTAAAACGCTTTATTTCAGTTCTTTTTGAGATTATTGCTTCACCTAGAAGTATCTCAATCATGTATCCATTCATAGCTAAAGTTTTTTAAATTATCTTATCGCATATTTCGTCATTGCAGCAATGTTTCCAGCAACATATTACACATTTCGGTTGTTCGGTGCGCAATTTTTTTGTATAGTCATTTGATCCACATTTAAAACATTAATGTAATTTGATCAAAAGAGTAAAAAATATTATGGAAAATCATAAATATGCAGGATTTAATTATGATATAAAATTTAAAATGAGGACAAAAATGTGGATTAAAAGATGAATTTGTTAAATCTGACGAGGAAAATAAACTTTTAGATGATAAAATAACATAAAAAAAATGCTGTCCTTTTCCAAACGGTGATGGTAATGAAAATAAAGATTTAAAGAAGAAAAAACATTTTGTGCTTTCTCAATAGGTATTATTTCATGAAAAAGTTTGTTCATTTTTAAGAAAAATTTTGATAGTTTTTTTTAATTTTTTGTATAAGTTAATTGCCAATTAAAGAAAAAATTGGAAGTACAATTGTAAACATTACTTTTAAGCAAATTCCAACAAAAAATATCAAAATGTTTCAAAGCAGTCGTTTGACTGATGTTCAACTTGATACTAATCATTTAACTAAAAATGATGATCTTTTCAACATATCGTTTATTTATTTATTTATTAAATAAAATTTTAAGGTCGCTTTCCGACCAATTTAGACTGCACCATTAAATAAGGTGCAAATCGATAATATTTCCTTCAGTTTGTTTTATTCTAGTATGTTCAGTTCTTGTGAGATCAAGGTTCTCAATTCCGGACATTAGAACTGGTCTCACGAAAGTCTTAAAGAGGTGCCTATTTAGGTATGGGTTTGATTGTTTAGTCAATATTTCCATTGATTTTAGTCGTGCTGATGAACGTAAAGCTAATCTTATTCTTTTATCAAGGTGTGTTTTGTTCCTGTTAGTATCATGGATTTCAACCCCTAAGTATTTCACACTATCTACCTTTTTTATTTGCACACCATCAAGTATTAGTTCCTCTTGACATATGTCCTCTAATTGGTTACTTTTTGAGCGTCTGCATTTTTTGTTTCATATCATTAGGATTAAACTTGATAACCATATTTTGCCATATTTTTTTACTACTTCGAGTTGTTTTTGTAATCCTCTTTTGTTTGGCTCAGTATGAGGATATCGTCGGCAAAGCAAATAACGTTTATCCTTTGAACATTTGGTTCTACTCCAACGTCTAGTTTTTCAATGTCTCCAATCAATCTCTCCAAGTAGATAGAAAATTGTTTAGGTGAGAGTGGTCCTCCCTGTTTGACACCAATGCTATTAATTTGATATTGAATAATCTGAATATTCATTTTCATTTGAGACTATTATCTGTGAGGAACCGAAATAGGTAATTATTACGTGTACTTTTGATGGTGAAATATTCATTTTTATCAACTTTGACCATAATATTTTACTGTTGATTTTATCAAAGGCCTTAGAAGCGTCAATTGCGCACACATAGAGACGTTTTTTATTTTATTACTAATTCATATTGCTTGGTTCATTTTGAATACTGCATGTTGGCAAGAAGATGACTTCTTAAAACCAAACTGTTGAGGGTGGTCTAAATGTTCTTTTGAAAGTTCTTGCAATATTATGGTTTCATATAGATTTGAAGTTGTGTCCGAAATTGCTACTTGTCGTAAGTTATTGCTTTCATCTGTTGGCTTATTTTGATCTTATACTAGCGGTTTCAACATTTATGTGTTAAAATGGAACGGTAATATTTTAGTGTTGATTATTTTATTAAAAATAATGCTTATAAACTTGCACAATCTATCTGTATTATTGTGTTTAAACATTTCAATGCTAAGGTGACTGAAGCCTACTGCCGTTCCATTTTTTAGAATATTGATTGTGTTTTTAATGCGCTCTGGAGTTATATTTACTTCAAAGATACTATTTTCGTTTTCTTTTATAAAATCATGAACTATTTTGTTTGCTTCTTCTGCATTTTTTCCGTCAACCTCGTTTGGGGTATTATAAAGTTCTTCATACATTTTTTTTATTTGCACTATTGGCACATCTACCTTCGTTTCACTCTTGTTGAGATTTTCTTACCGTTCTCCAGAATCTGTTTCTATCCATTTTGTACATTACTTTAAGTTTTCTCATTCGCCTTTCTTTCTTTTGATGCCTGTTTAACCTCTTTTGTTTTTTAAAATCCTTTTTTTCGTCAGAGAATGCTTTTTTTAGCTTTTGCAATGTTGCTCGCTTAGTTCTCTATATATGCAGCTACAATTCTATTATGTATTTTTTGTATTACCTCATTCCGTAAAGACTTTTTTCTTTTTTTCTTTTTATTTTCTTTTGCATTTTCATTTTTGACTTGGTTTGATGTTTTTATAACTGCATTCGGTATTGCCGAAAACATTTCGTTGATGATGTTGCTAAGCTTAATTTTAATAATTTTACAATCGGTTTCATTGTGAAGATCGTTGAATTTCTCTTCGAACTTGGCGAGGTGATTTTCAGCTTTTTGTTGATATAATTCTATTTCTGTCGGTTTTTCCCAGTTAATTTTGCCAGCCTCTTGATTGGTTTTGTTGCGAAAATTTTTGGAAAGCTGTCCATCACGTGCATTTGGTATTCACTATTAATTGCAAGACTGTCTCCTAAGTTTGATTTGTCTTCTAATATTTCAATCACTTCCACATTTATATCTCCTTTTACTAATATTATGTGGTCTATCCAGCTTTTTTGACAACTCCATTTTGTTGTTTCATGCTATAAGTATAGCTATTGCTTTTAACGTGTTTTAAATCGGCGAGTTCTAAATTATTTTCATCTAAGAAGCATTTTAATTTAGTTTTTTTAAAGAATATTCTGCCAATGTCTGTATTTAGGTCTCCGTAATTAATAAGTCCATATTCTTGCTACTTAGCTCATCTATAATAGTTTTTAGCGTTTCGAGTTCAGATTCAAAGTTTATACTATCTTTGTTTGGGTTGTCATCATGAATAAGATAAGTGTTAATAATGGCTAGATTGTTTAGCCTAAGAAACCCTATCCTATCGCTATAGAACTTAACTGAACATTTTAAGCTCTTTCTTATAATAAAGCCGAGTCCACCTAATGATCTTCCTTTATTTAATGTTAATGTTGCCTTTTATAAAAGATACGTTTATCTCTAACGTAAATTAAGCCATCGATTTGAGCTTTGCTTGTAAGCCATGCCTCTTGAATGCACACAACATCATTGTGTAGGGATAGCTTATTCATGAACACTTGGTTATTTTTTGCACCATTGATATTAATTGTGGCAATGCGTAGTAATTTTTTAAAGCTGGTGAGGTTATCAATGTGTTTAGGTAATTGCTATTGTTGCTTGCTATTTATTTTTAGTAAAATATCTTTCAGTTCCGGGTGGTTTTTATCTAATTTACTATTTATATTAGTTTCCATTTCAACCATTTGATTTTTCTCAATCTGTATATCATTTTGGAAGGCTGATATGTTCGTTTTTACATTTTCCATATCCGTAACTATCTTGGTAACGTTTTGTTTAATTGTTTTTATTTCTTGTTCATGAATTTTGAACTTGTTATCTATATGTAATAAGTTGTTAATCACGCTTTTTTCAATCATGTCATTGACTGTCTTTGTATCAATTTCGTTTGACGCTACATCATCAGGATTTTTAAAACGCTTTATTTCAGTTCGTTTTGAGATTATTGCTTCACCTAGAAGTATCTCAATCATGTATCCATTCATAGCTAAATTTTTTAAATTAATTATCGCATATTTCGTCATTGCAGTAATGTTTCCAGCAACATATTACACATTTCGGTTGTTCGGTGCACAATTTTTTTGTATAGACATTTGATCCACATTTAAAACATTAATGTAATTTGATCAAAAGAGTAAAAAATATTATGGAAAATCATAAATATGCAGGATTTAATTAAGATATAAAATTTAAAATGAGGACAAAAATGTGGAAAAAGAGATGAATTTGTTAAATCTGACGAGGAAAATAAACCTTTAGATGATCAAATAAAATAAAAAAAATGCTGTCCTTTTCCAAACGGTGATGGTAATGAAAATAAAGATTTAAAGAAGAGAAAAATTTTGTGCTATCTCAATAGGTATTATTTCATTAAAAAGTTTGTTCATTTTTAAGTAAAATTCTGATAGTTTTTTTAAATTTCTTGTAAAACTTAATTGCTGATTAAAGAACAAATTGGAGGTACAATTGTAAACATTGATTTTAAGCAAACTCCAACAAAAAATATCAAGTTGTTTCAAAGCAGTCGTTTGATTGATGTTCAACTTGATACTAATCATTCAACTAAAAATGATGATCTTTTCAACATATCGTTTATTTTTTTATTTATTAAATAAAATTTTAAGGTCGCTTTCCGACCAATTTAGACTGCACCATTAAATAAGGTGCAAATCGATAATATTTCCTTCAGTTTGTTTTATTCTAGTTTGTTCAGTTCTTGTGAGATCAAGGTTCTCAATTCCGGACATTAGAACTGGTCTCACGAAAGTCTTAAAGAGGTGCCTATTTAGGTATGGGTTTGATTGTTTAGTCCATATTTCCATTGATTTTAGTCGTGCTGATGAACGTAAAGCTAATCTTATTCTTTTATCAAGGGTTTTTGTTCCTGTTAGTATCATGGATTTCAACCCCTAAGTATTTCACACTATCTACCTTTTTTATTTGCACACCATCAAGTATTAGTTCCTCTTGACATATGTCCTCTAATTGGTTACTTTTTGAGCGTATGCATTTTTTGTTTCATATCATTAGGATTAAACTTGATAACCGTTTTTTTGCCATATTTTTCTACTACTTCGAGTTGTTTTTGTAATCCTCTTTTTGTTTGGCTCAGTATGAGGATATCGTCGGCATAGCAAATAACGTTTATCCTTTGACCATTTGGTTATACTCTAACGTCTAGTTTTTCAATGTCTCCAATCAATCTCTCCAAGTAGATAGAAAATTGTTTAGGTGAGAGTGGTCCTCCCTGTTTGACACCAATGCTATTAATTTGATATTGAATAATCTGAATATTCATTTTCATTTGAGACTATTCTTTTTATAAAAGATACGTTTATCTTTAACGTAAATTAAGCCATCGATTTGAGCTTTGCTTGTAAGCCATGCCTCTTGAATGCACACAACATCATTGTGTAGGGATAGCTTATTCATGAACACTTGGTTATTTTTTGCACCATTGATATTAATTGTGGCAATGCGTAGTAATTTTTTAAAGCTGGTGAGGTTATCAATGTGTTTAGGTAATTGCTATTGTTGCTTGCTATTTATTTTTAGTAAAATATCTTTCAGTTCCGGGTGGTTTTTATCTAATTTACTATTTATATTAGTTTCCATTTCAACCATTTGATTTTTCTCAATCTGTATATCATTTTGGAAGGCTGATATGTTCGTTTTTACATTTTCCATATCCGTAACTATCTTGGTAACGTTTTGTTTAATTGTTTTTATTTCTTGTTCATGAATTTTGAACTTGTTATCTATATGTAATAAGTTGTTAATCACGCTTTTTTCAATCATGTCATTGACTGTCTTTGTATCAATTTCGTTTGACGCTACATCATCAGGATTTTTAAAACGCTTTATTTCAGTTCGTTTTGAGATTATTGCTTCACCTAGAAGTATCTCAATCATGTATCCATTCATAGCTAAATTTTTTTAAATTAATTATCGCATATTTCGTCATTGCAGTAATGTTTCCAGCAACATATTACACATTTCGGTTGTTCGGTGCGCAATTTTTTTGTATAGTCATTTGATCCACATTTAAAACATTAATGTAATTTGATCAAAAGAGTAAAAAATATTATGGAAAATCATAAATATGCAGGATTTAATTATGATATAAAATTTAAAATGAGGACAAAAATGTGGATTAAAAGATGAATTTGTTAAATCTGACGAGGAAAATAAACTTTTAGATGATAAAATAACATAAAAAAAATGCTGTCCTTTTCCAAACGGTGATGGTAATGAAAATAAAGATTTAAAGAAGAAAAAACATTTTGTGCTTTCTCAATAGGTATTATTTCATGAAAAAGTTTGTTCATTTTTAAGAAAAATTTTGATAGTTTTTTTTTAATTTTTTGTATAAGTTAATTGCCAATTAAAGAAAAAATTGGAAGTACAATTGTAAACATTACTTTTAAGCAAATTCCAACAAAAAATATCAAAATGTTTCAAAGCAGTCGTTTGACTGATGTTCAACTTGATACTAATCATTTAACTAAAAATGATGATCTTTTCAACATATCGTTTATTTATTTATTTATTAAATAAAATTTTAAGGTCGCTTTCCGACCAATTTAGACTGCACCATTAAATAAGGTGCAAATCGATAATATTTCCTTCAGTTTGTTTTATTCTAGTATGTTCAGTTCTTGTGAGATCAAGGTTCTCAATTCCGGACATTAGAACTGGTCTCACGAAAGTCTTAAAGAGGTGCCTATTTAGGTATGGGTTTGATTGTTTAGTCAATATTTCCATTGATTTTAGTCGTGCTGATGAACGTAAAGCTAATCTTATTCTTTTATCAAGGTGTGTTTTGTTCCTGTTAGTATCATGGATTTCAACCCCTAAGTATTTCACACTATCTAGCTTTTTTATTTGCACACCATCAAGTATTAGTTCCTCTTGACATATGTCCTCTAATTGGTTACTTTTTGAGCGTCTGCATTTTTTGTTTCATATCATTAGGATTAAACTTGATAACCATTTTTTGCCATATTTTTTTACTACTTCGAGTTGTTTTTGTAATCCTCTTTTTGTTTGGCTCAGTATGAGGATATCGTCGGCAAAGCAAATAACGTTTATCCTTTGAACATTTGGTTCTACTCCAACGTCTAGTTTTTCAATGTCTCCAATCAATCTCTCCAAGTAGATAGAAAATTGTTTAGGTGAGAGTGGTCCTCCCTGTTTGACACCAATGCTATTAATTTGATATTGAATAATCTGAATATTCATTTTCATTTGAGACTATTATCTGTGAGGAACCGAAATAGGTAATTATTACGTGTACTTTTGATGGTGAAATATTCATTTTTATCAACTTTGACCATAATATTTTACTGTTGATTTTATCAAAGGCCTTAGAAGCGTCAATTGCGCACACATAGAGACGTTTTTTTATTTTATTACTAATTCATATTGCTTGGTTCATTTTGAATACTGCATGTTGGCAAGAAGATGACTTCTTAAAACCAAACTGTTGAGGGTGGTCTAAATGTTCTTTTGAAAGTTCTTGCAATATTATGGTTTCATATAGATTTGAAGTTGTGTCCGAAATTGCTACTTGTCGTAAGTTATTGCTTTCATCTGTTGGCTTATTTTGATCTTATACTAGCGGTTTCAACATTTATGTGTTAAAATGGAACGGTAATATTTTAGTGTTGATTATTTTATTAAAAATAATGCTTATAAACTTGCACAATCTATCTGTATTATTGTGTTTAAACATTTCAATGCTAAGGTGACTGAAGCCTACTGCCGTTCCATTTTTTAGAATATTGATTGTGTTTTTAATGCGCTCTGGAGTTATATTTACTTCAAAGATACTATTTTCGTTTTCTTTTATAAAATCATGAACTATTTTGTTTGCTTCTTCTGCATTTTTTCCGTCAACCTCGTTTGGGGTATTATAAAGTTCTTCATACATTTTTTTTATTTGCACTATTGGCACATCTACCTTCGTTTCACTCTTGTTGAGATTTTCTTACCGTTCTCCAGAATCTGTTTCTATCCATTTTGTACATTACTTTAAGTTTTCACATTCGCCTTTCTTTCTTTTGATGCCTGTTTAACCTCTTTTGTTTTTTAAAATCCTTTTTTCGTCAGAGAATGCTTTTTTTAGCTTTTGCAATGTTGCTCGCTTAGTTCTCTATATATGCAGCTACAATTCTATTATGTATTTTTTGTATTACCTCATTCCGTAAAGACTTTTTCTTTTTTTTCTTTTTATTTTCTTTTGCATTTTCATTTTTGACTTGGTTTGATGTTTTTATAACTGCATTCGGTATTGCCGAAAACATTTCGTTGATGATGTTGCTAAGCTTAATTTTAATAATTTTACAATCGGTTTCATTGTGAAGATCGTTGAATTTCTCTTCGAACTTGGCGAGGTGATTTTCAGCTTTTTGTTGATATAATTCTATTTCTGTCGGTTTTTCCCAGTTAATTTTCCCAGCCTCTTGATTGGTTTTGTTGCGAAAATTTTTGGAAAGCTGTCCATCACGTGCATTTGGTATTCACTATTAATTGCAAGACTGTCTCCTAAGTTTGATTTGTCTTCTAATATTTCAATCATTTTCACATTTATATCTCCTTTTACTAATATTATGTGGTCTATCCAGCTTTTTTTGACAACTCCATTTTGTTGTTTCATGCTATAAGTATAGCTATTGCTTTTAACGTGTTTTAAATCGGCGAGTTCTAAATTATTTTCATCTAAGAAGCATTTTAATTTAGTTTTTTTAAAGAATATTCTGCCAATGTCTGTATTTAGGTCTCCGTAATTAATAAGTCCATATTCTTGCTACTTAGCTCATCTATAATAGTTTTTAGCGTTTCGAGTTCAGATTCAAAGTTTATACTATTTTTGTTTGGGTTGTCATCATGAATAAGATAAGTGTTAATAATGGCTAGATTGTTTAGCCTAAGAAACCCTATCCTATCGCTATAGAACTTAACTGAACATTTTAAGCTCTTTCTTATAATAAAGCCGAGTCCACCTAATGATCTTCCTTTATTTAATGTTAATGTTGCCTTTTTATAAAAGATACGTTTATCTTTAACGTAAATTAAGCCATCGATTTGAGCTTTGCTTGTAAGCCATGCTCTCTTGAATGCACACAACATCATTGTGTAGGGATAGCTTATTCATGAACACTTGGTTATTTTTTGCACCATTGATATTAATTGTGGCAATGCGTAGTAATTTTTTAAAGCTGGTGAGGTTATCAATGTGTTTAGGTAATTGCTATTGTTGCTTGCTATTTATTTTTAGTAAAATATCTTTCAGTTCCGGGTGGTTTTTATCTAATTTACTATTTATATTAGTTTCCATTTCAACCATTTGATTTTTCTCAATCTGTATATCATTTTGGAAGGCTGATATGTTCGTTTTTACATTTTCCATATCCGTAACTATCTTGGTAACGTTTTGTTTAATTGTTTTTATTTCTTGTTCATGAATTTTGAACTTGTTATCTATATGTAATAAGTTGTTAATCACGCTTTTTTCAATCATGTCATTGACTGTCTTTGTATCAATTTCGTTTGACGCTACATCATCAGGATTTTTAAAACGCTTTATTTCAGTTCGTTTTGAGATTATTGCTTCACCTAGAAGTATCTCAATCATGTATCCATTCATAGCTAAAGTTTTTTAAATTAATTATCGCATATTTCGTCATTGCAGTAATGTTTCCAGCAACATATTACACATTTCGGTTGTTCGGTGCACAATTTTTTTGTATAGACATTTGATCCACATTTAAAACATTAATGTAATTTGATCAAAAGAGTAAAAATATTATGGAAAATCATAAATATGCAGGATTTAATTAAGATATAAAATTTAAAATGAGGACAAAAATGTGGAAAAAGAGATGAATTTGTTAAATCTGACGAGGAAAATAAACCTTTAGATGATCAAATAAAATAAAAAAAATGCTGTCCTTTTCCAAACGGTGATGGTAATGAAAATAAAGATTTAAAGAAGAGAAAAAATTTTGTGCTATCTCAATAGGTATTATTTCATTAAAAAGTTTGTTCATTTTTAAGTAAAATTCTGATAGTTTTTTTAAATTTCTTGTAAAACTTAATTGCTGATTAAAGAACAAATTGGAGGTACAATTGTAAACATTGATTTTAAGCAAACTCCAACAAAAAATATCAAGTTGTTTGAAAGCAGTCGTTTGATTGATGTTCAACTTGATACTAATCATTCAACTAAAAATGATGATCTTTTCAACATATCGTTTATTTTTTTATTTATTAAATTAAAGTTTAAGGTCGCTTTCCGACCAATTTAGACTGCACCATTAAATAAGGTGCAAATCGATAATATTTCCTTCAGTTTGTTTTATTCTAGTTTGCTCAGTTCTTGTGAGATCAAGGTTCTCAATTCCGGACATTAGAACTGGTCTCACGAAAGTCTTAAAGAGGTGCCTATTTAGGTATGGGTTTGATTGTTTAGTCCATATTTCCATTGATTTTAGTCGTGCTGATGAACGTAAAGCTAATCTTATTCTTTTATCAAGGTGTGTTTTGTTCCTGTTAGTATCATGGATTTCAACCCCTTAGTATTTCACACTATCTACCTTTTTTATTTGCACACCATCAAGTATTAGTTCCTCTTGACATATGTCCTCTAATTGGTTACTTTTTGAGCGTCTGCATTTTTTGTTTCATATCATTAGGATTAAACTTGATAACCATTTTTTTGCCATATTTTTCTACTACTTCGAGTTGTTTTTGTAATCCTCTTTTTGTTTGGCTCAGTATGAGGATATCGTCGGCATAGCAAATAACGTTTATCCTTTGAACATTTGGTTCTACTCCAACGTCTAGTTTTTCAATGTCTCCAATCAATCTCTCCAAGTAGATAGAAAATTGTTTAGGTGAGAGTGGTCCTCCCTGTTTGACACCAATGCTATTAATTTGATATTGAATAATCTGAATATTCATTTTCATTTGAGACTATTATCTGTGAGGAACCGAAATAGGTAATTATTACGTGTACTTTTGATGGTGAAATATTCATTTTTATCAACTTTGACCATAATATTTTACTGTTGATTTTATCAAAGGCCTTAGAAGCGTCAATTGCGCACACATAGAGACGTTTTTTTATTTTATTACTAATTCATATTGCTTGGTTCATTTTGAATACTGCATGTTGGCAAGAAGATGACTTCTTAAAACCAAACTGTTGAGGGTGGTCTAAATGTTCTTTTGAAAGTTCTTGCAATATTATGGTTTCATATAGATTTGAAGTTGTGTCCGAAATTGCTACTTGTCGTAAGTTATTGCTTTCATCTGTTGGCTTATTTTGATCTTATACTAGCGGTTTCAACATTTATGTGTTAAAATGGAACGGTAATATTTTAGTGTTGATTATTTTATTAAAAATAATGCTTATAAACTTGCACAATCTATCTGTATTATTGTGTTTAAACATTTCAATGCTAAGGTGACTGAAGCCTACTGCCGTTCCATTTTTAGAATATTGATTGTGTTTTTAATGCGCTCTGGAGTTATATTTACTTCAAAGATACTATTTTCGTTTTCTTTTATAAAATCATGAACTATTTTGTTTGCTTCTTCTGCATTTTTTCCGTCAACCTCGTTTGGGGTATTATAAAGTTCTTCATACATTTTTTTTATTTGCACTATTGGCACATCTACCTTCGTTTCACTCTTGTTGAGATTTTCTTACCGTTCTCCAGAATCTGTTTCTATCCATTTTGTACATTACTTTAAGTTTTCTCATTCGCCTTTCTTTCTTTTGATGCCTGTTTAACCTCTTTTGTTTTTTAAAATCCTTTTTTTCGTCAGAGAATGCTTTTTTTAGCTTTTGCAATGTTGCTCGCTTAGTTCTCTATATATGCAGCTACAATTCTATTATGTATTTTTTGTATTACCTCATTCCGTAAAGACTTTTTCTTTTTTTTCTTTTTATTTTCTTTTGCATTTTCATTTTTGACTTGGTTTGATGTTTTTATAACTGCATTCGGTATTGCCGAAAACATTTCGTTGATGATGTTGCTAAGCTTAATTTTAATAATTTTACAATCGGTTTCATTGTGAAGATCGTTGAATTTCTCTTCGAACTTGGCGAGGTGATTTTCAGCTTTTTGTTGATATAATTCTATTTCTGTCGGTTTTTCCCAGTTAATTTTGCCAGCCTCTTGATTGGTTTTGTTGCGAAAATTTTTGGAAAGCTGTCCATCACGTGCATTTGGTATTCACTATTAATTGCAAGACTGTCTCCTAAGTTTGATTTGTCTTCTAATATTTCAATCGTTTTCACATTGATGTCTCCCTTTACTGATATTATGTGGTCTATCCAGCTTTTTTGAGAACTCCATTTTGTTGTTTCATGCTATAAGTATAGCTATTGCTTTTAACGTGTTTTAAATCGGCGAGTTCTAAATTATTTTCATCTAAGAAGCATTTTAATTTAGTTTTTTTAAAGAATATTCTGCCAATGTCTGTATTTAGGTCTCCGTAATTAATAAGTCCATATTCTTGCTACTTAGCTCATCTATAATAGTTTTTAGCGTTTCGAGTTCAGATTCAAAGTTTATACTATCTTTGTTTGGGTTGTCATCATGAATAAGATAAGTGTTAATAATGGCTAGATTGTTTAGCCTAAGAAACCCTATCCTATCGCTATAGAACTTAACTGAACATTTTAAGCTCTTTCTTATAATAAAGCCGAGTCCACCTAATGATCTTCCTTTATTTAATGTTAATGTTGCCTTTTTATAAAAGATACGTTTATCTCTAACGTAAATTAAGCCATCGATTTGAGCTTTGCTTGTAAGCCATGCTCTCTTGAATGCACACAACATCATTGTGTAGGGATAGCTTATTCATGAACACTTGGTTATTTTTTGCACCATTGATATTAATTGTGGCAATGCGTAGTAATTTTTTAAAGCTGGTGAGGTTATCAATGTGTTTAGGTAATTGCTATTGTTGCTTGCTATTTATTTTTAGTAAAATATCTTTCAGTTCCGGGTGGTTTTTATCTAATTTACTATTTATATTAGTTTCCATTTCAACCATTTGATTTTTCTCAATCTGTATATCATTTTTGGAAGGCTGATATGTTCGTTTTTACATTTTCCATATCCGTAACTATCTTGGTAACGTTTTGTTTAATTGTTTTTATTTCTTGTTCATGAATTTTGAACTTGTTATCTATATGTAATAAGTTGTTAATCACGCTTTTTTCAATCATGTCATTGACTGTCTTTGTATCAATTTCGTTTGACGCTACATCATCAGGATTTTTAAAACGCTTTATTTCAGTTCGTTTTGAGATTATTGCTTCACCTAGAAGTATCTCAATCATGTATCCATTCATAGCTAAATTTTTTTAAATTAATTATCGCATATTTCGTCATTGCAGTAATGTTTCCAGCAACATATTACACATTTCGGTTGTTCGGTGCACAATTTTTTTGTATAGACATTTGATCCACATTTAAAACATTAATGTAATTTGATCAAAAGAGTAAAAAATATTATGGAAAATCATAAATATGCAGGATTTAATTAAGATATAAAATTTAAAATGAGGACAAAAATGTGGAAAAAGAGATGAATTTGTTAAATCTGACGAGGAAAATAAACCTTTAGATGATCAAATAAAATAAAAAATGCTGTCCTTTTCCAAACGGTGATGGTAATGAAAATAAAGATTTAAAGAAGAGAAAACATTTTGTGCTATCTCAATAGGTATTATTTCATTAAAAAGTTTGTTCATTTTTAAGTAAAATTCTGATAGTTTTTTTAAATTTCTTGTAAAACTTAATTGCTGATTAAAGAACAAATTGGAGGTACAATTGTAAACATTGATTTTAAGCAAACTCCAACAAAAAATATCAAGTTGTTTCAAAGCAGTCGTTTGATTGATGTTCAACTTGATACTAATCATTCAACTAAAAATGATGATCTTTTCAACATATCGTTTATTTTTTTATTTATTAAATAAAATTTTAAGGTCGCTTTCCGACCAATTTAGACTGCACCATTAAATAAGGTGCAAATCGATAATATTTCCTTCAGTTTGTTTTATTCTAGTTTGTTCAGTTCTTGTGAGATCAAGGTTCTCAATTCCGGACATTAGAACTGGTCTCACGAAAGTCTTAAAGAGGTGCCTATTTAGGTATGGGTTTGATTGTTTAGTCCATATTTCCATTGATTTTAGTCGTGCTGATGAACGTAAAGCTAATCTTATTCTTTTATCAAGGTGTGTTTTGTTCCTGTTAGTATCATGGATTTCAACCCCTAAGTATTTCACACTATCTACCTTTTTTATTTGCACACCATCAAGTATTAGTTCCTCTTGACATATGTCCTCTAATTGGTTACTTTTTGAGCGTATGCATTTTTTGTTTCATATCATTAGGATTAAACTTGATAACCGTTTTTTTGCCATATTTTTCTACTACTTCGAGTTGTTTTTGTAATCCTCTTTTTGTTTGGCTCAGTATGAGGATATCGTCGGCATAGCAAATAACGTTTATCCTTTGACCATTTGGTTCTACTCCAACGTCTAGTTTTTCAATGTCTCCAATCAATCTCTCCAAGTAGATAGAAAATTGTTTAGGTGAGAGTGGTCCTCCTGTTTGACACCAATGCTATTAATTTGATATTGAATAATCTGAATATTCATTTTCATTTGAGACTATTCTTTTTATAAAAGATACGTTTATCTTTAACGTAAATTAAGCCATCGATTTGAGCTTTGCTTGTAAGCCATGCCTCTTGAATGCACACAACATCATTGTGTAGGGATAGCTTATTCATGAACATTTGGTTATTTTTTGCACCATTGATATTAATTGTGGCAATGCGTAGTAATTTTTTAAAGCTGGTGAGGTTATCAATGTGTTTAGGTAATTGCTATTGTTGCTTGCTATTTATTTTTAGTAAAAGATCTTTCAGTTCCGGGTGGTTTTTATCTAATTTACTATTTATATTAGTTTCCATTTCAACCATTTGATTTTTCTCAATCTGTATATCATTTTGTAAGGCTGATATGTTCGTTTTTACATTTTCCATATCCGTAACTATCTTGGCAACGTTTTGTTTAATTGTTTTTATTTCTTGTTCATGAATTTTGAACTTGTTATCTATATGTAATAATTTGTTAATCACGCTTTTTTCAATCATGTCATTGACTGTCTTTGTATCAATTTCGTTTGACGCTACATCATCAGGATTTTTAAAACGCTTTATTTCAGTTCTTTTGAGATTATTGCTTCACCTAGAAGTATCTCAATCATGTATCCATTCATAGCTAAAGTTTTTTAAATTATCTTATCGCATATTTCGTCATTGCAGCAATGTTTACAGCAACATATTACACATTTCGGTTGTTCGGTGCGCAATTTTTTGTATAGTCATTTGATCCACATTTAAAACATTAATGTAATTTGATCAAAAGAGTAAAAATATTATGGAAAATCATAAATATGCAGGATTTAATTATGATATAAAATTTAAAATGAGGACAAAAATGTGGATTAAAAGATGAATTTGTTAAATCTGACGAGGAAAATAAACTTTTAGATGATAAAATAACATAAAAAAAATGCTGTCCTTTTCCAAACGGTGATGGTAATGAAAATAAAGATTTAAAGAAGAAAAACATTTTGTGCTTTCTCAATAGGTATTATTTCATGAAAAAGTTTGTTCATTTTTAAGAAAAATTTTGATAGTTTTTTTTTAATTTTTTGTATAAGTTAATTGCCAATTAAAGAAAAAATTGTAAGTACAATTGTAAACATTACTTTTAAGCAAATTCCAACAAAAAATATCAAAATGTTTCAAAGCAGTCGTTTGACTGATGTTCAACTTGATACTAATCATTTAACTAAAAATGATGATCTTTTCAACATATCGTTTATTTATTTATTTATTAAATAAAATTTTAAGGTCGCTTTCCGACCAATTTAGACTGCACCATTAAATAAGGTGCAAATCGATAATATTTCCTTCAGTTTGTTTTATTCTAGTATGTTCAGTTCTTGTGAGATCAAGGTTCTCAATTCCGGACATTAGAACTGGTCTCACGAAAGTCTTAAAGAGGTGCCTATTTAGGTATGGGTTTGATTGTTTAGTCAATATTTCCATTGATTTTAGTCGTGCTGATGAACGTAAAGCTAATCTTATTCTTTTATCAAGGTGTGTTTTGTTCCTGTTAGTATCATGGATTTCAACCCCTAAGTATTTCACACTATCTACCTTTTTTATTTGCACACCATCAAGTATTAGTTCCTCTTGACATATGTCCTCTAATTGGTTACTTTTTGAGCGTCTGCATTTTTTGTTTCATATCATTAGGATTAAACTTGATAACCATTTTTTGCCATATTTTTTTACTACTTCGAGTTGTTTTTGTAATCCTCTTTTTGTTTGGCTCAGTATGAGGATATCGTCGGCAAAGCAAATAACGTTTATCCTTTGAACATTTGGTTCTACTCCAACGTCTAGTTTTTCAATGTCTCCAATCAATCTCTCCAAGTAGATAGAAAATTGTTTAGGTGAGAGTGGTCCTCCCTGTTTGACACCAATGCTATTAATTTGATATTGAATAATCTGAATATTCATTTTCATTTGAGACTATTATCTGTGAGGAACCGAAATAGGTAATTATTACGTGTACTTTTGATGGTGAAATATTCATTTTTATCAACTTTGACCATAATATTTTACTGTTGATTTTATCAAAGGCCTTAGAAGCGTCAATTGCGCACACATAGAGACGTTTTTTTATTTTATTACTAATTCATATTGCTTGGTTCATTTTGAATACTGCATGTTGGCAAGAAGATGACTTCTTAAAACCAAACTGTTGAGGGTGGTCTAAATGTTCTTTTGAAAGTTCTTGCAATATTATGGTTTCATATAGATTTGAAGTTGTGTCCGAAATTGCTACTTGTCGTAAGTTATTGCTTTCATCTGTTGGCTTATTTTGATCTTATACTAGCGGTTTCAACATTTATGTGTTAAAATGGAACGGTAATATTTTAGTGTTGATTATTTTATTAAAAATAATGCTTATAAACTTGCACAATCTATCTGTATTATTGTGTTTAAACATTTCAATGCTAAGGTGACTGAAGCCTACTGCCGTTCCATTTTTTAGAATATTGATTGTGTTTTTAATGCGCTCTGGAGTTATATTTACTTCAAAGATACTATTTTCGTTTTCTTTTATAAAATCATGAACTATTTTGTTTGCTTCTTCTGCATTTTTTCCGTCAACCTCGTTTGGGGTATTATAAAGTTCTTCATACATTTTTTTTATTTGCACTATTGGCACATCTACCTTCGTTTCACTCTTGTTGAGATTTGAATATTTCACCATCAAAAGTACACGTAATAATTACCTATTTCGGTTCCTCACAGATAATAGTCTCAAATGAAAATGAATATTCAGATTATTCAATATCAAATTAATAGCATTGGTGTCAAACAGGGAGGACCACTCTCACCTAAACAATTTTCTATCTACTTGGAGAGATTGATTGGAGACATTGAAAAACTAGACGTTGGAGTAGAACCAAATGGTCAAAGGATAAACGTTATTTGCTATGCCGACGATATCCTCATACTGAGCCAAACAAAAGAGGATTACAAAAACAACTCGAAGTAGTAGAAAAATATGGCAAAAAAACGGTTATCAAGTTTAATCCTAATGATATGAAACAAAAAATGCAGACGCTCAAAAAGTAACCAATTAGAGGACATATGTCAAGAGGAACTAATACTTGATGGTGTGCAAATAAAAAAGCTAGATAGTGTGAAATACTTAGGGGTTGAAATCCATGATACTAACAGGAACAAAACACACCTTGATAAAAGAATAAGATTAGCTTTACGTTCATCAGCACGACTAAAATCAATGGAAATATTGACTAAACAATCAAACCCATACCTAAATAGGCACCTCTTTAAGACTTTCGTGAGACCAGTTCTAATGTCCGGAATTGAGAACCTTGATCTCACAAGAACTGAACAAACTAGAATAAAACAAACTGAAGGAAATATTATCGATTTGCACCTTATTTAATGGTGCAGTCTAAATTGGTCGGAAAGCGACCTTAAAATTTTATTTAATAAATAAATAAATAAACGATATGTTGAAAAGATCATCATTTTTAGTTAAATGATTAGTATCAAGTTGAACATCAGTCAAACGACTGCTTTGAAACATTTTGATATTTTTTGTTGGAGTTTGCTTAAAATCAATGTTTACAATTGTACCTCCAATTTGTTCTTTAATCAGCAATTAAGTTTTACAAGAAATTTAAAAAAACTATCAGAATTTTACTTAAAAATGAACAAACTTTTTAATGAAATAATACCTATTGAGATAGCACAAAATGTTTTCTCTTCTTTAAATCTTTATTTTCATTACCATCACCGTTTGGAAAAGGACAGCATTTTTTTTATTTTATTTGATCATCTAAAGGTTTATTTTCCTCGTCAGATTTAACAAATTCATCTTTTAATCCACATTTTTGTCCTCATTTTAAATTTTATATCATAATTAAATCCTGCATATTTATGATTTTCCATAATATTTTTTACTCTTTTGATCAAATTACATTAATGTTTTAAATGTGGATCAAATGACTATACAAAAATTGCGCACCGAACAACCGAAATGTGTAATATGTTGCTGGAAACATTGCTGCAATGACGAAATATGCGATAAGATAATTTAAAAAACTTTAGCTATGAATGGATACATGATTGAGATACTTCTAGGTGAAGCAATAATCTCAAAAAGAACTGAAATAAAGCGTTTTAAAAATCCTGATGATGTAGCGTCAAACGAAATTGATACAAAGACAGTCAATGACATGATTGAAAAAAGCGTGATTAACAAATTATTACATATAGATAACAAGTTCAAAATTCATGAACAAGAAATAAAAACAATTAAACAAAACGTTGCCAAGATAGTTACGGATATGGAAAATGTAAAAACGAACATATCAGCCTTACAAAATGATATACAGATTGAGAAAATCAAATGGTTGAAATGGAAACTAATATAAATAGTAAATTAGATAAAACCACCCGGAACTGAAAGATCTTTTACTAAAAATAAATAGCAAGCAACAATAGCAATTACCTAAACACATTGATAACCTCACCAGCTTTAAAAATTACTACGCATTGCCACAATTAATATCAATGGTGCAAAAAATAACCAAATGTTCATGAATAAGCTATCCCTACACAATGATGTTGTGTGCATTCAAGAGGCATGGCTTACAAGCAAAGCTCAAATCGATGGCTTAATTTACGTTAGAGATAAACGTATCTTTTATAAAAAGGCAACATTAACATTAAGTAAAGGAAGATCATTAGGTGGACTCGGCTTTATTATAAGAAAGAGCTTAAAATGTTCAGTTAAGTTCTATAGCGATAGGATAGGGTTTCTTAGGCTAAACAATCTAGCCATTATTAACACTTATCTTATTCATGATGACAACCCAAACAAAGATAGTATAAACTTTGAATCTGAACTCGAAACGCTAAAAACTATTATAGATGAGCTAAGTAGCAAGAATATGGACTTATTAATTACGGAGACCTAAATACAGACATTGGCAGAATATTCTTTAAAAAAACTAAATTAAAAATGCTTCTTAGATGAAAATAATTTAGAACTCGCCGATTTAAAAACACGTTAAAAGCAATAGCTATACTTATAGCATGAAACAACAAAATGGAGTTGTCAAAAAAAGCTGGATAGACCACATAATATTAGTAAAAGGAGATATAAATGTGAAAATGATTGAAATATTAGAAGACAAATCAAACTTAGGAGACAGTCTTGCAATTAATAGTGAATACCAAATGCACGTGATGGACAGCTTTCCAAAAATTTTCGCAACAAAACCAATCAAGAGGCTGGCAAAATTAACTGGGAAAAACCGACAGAAATAGAATTATATCAACAAAAAGCTGAAAATCACCTCGCCAAGTTCGAAGAGAAATTCAACGATCTTCACAATGAAACCGATTGTAAAATTATTAAAATTAAGCTTAGCAACATCATCAACGAAATGTTTTCGGCAATACCGAATGCAGTTATAAAAACATCAAACCAAGTCAAAAATGAAAATGCAAAAGAAAATAAAAAGAAAAAAAAGAAAAAGTCTTTACGGAATGAGGTAATACAAAAAATACATAATAGAATTGTAGCTGCATATATAGAGAACTAAGCGAGCAACATTGCAAAAGCTAAAAAAAAAGCATTCTCTGACGAAAAAAAGGATTTTAAAAAACAAAAGAGGTTAAACAGGCATCAAAAGAAAGAAAGGCGAATGAGAAAACTTAAAGTAATGTACAAAATGGATAGAAACAGATTCTGGAGAACGGTAAGAAAATCTCAACAAGAGTGAAACGAAGGTAGATGTGCCAATAGTGCAAATAAAAAATGTATGAAGAACTTTATAATACCCCAAACGAGGTTGACGGAAAAAATGCAGAAGAAGCAAACAAAATAGTTCATGATTTTATAAAAGAAAACGAAAATAGTATCTTTGAAGTAAATATAACTCCAGAGCGCATTAAAAACACAATCAATATTCTAAAAAATGGAACGGCAGTAGGCTTCAGTCACCTTAGCATTGAAATGTTTAAACACAATAATACAGATAGATTGTGCAAGTTTATAAGCATTATTTTTAATAAAATAATCAACACTAAAATATTACCGTTCCATTTTAACACATAAATGTTGAAACCGCTAGTATAAGATCAAAATAAGCCAACAGATGAAAGCAATAACTTACGACAAGTAGCAATTTCGGACACAACTTCAAATCTATATGAAACCATAATATTGCAAGAACTTTCAAAAGAACATTTAGACCACCCTCAACAGTTTGGTTTTAAGAAGTCATCTTCTTGCCAACATGCAGTATTCAAAATGAACCAAGCAATATGAATTAGTAATAAAATAAAAAAACGTCTCTATGTGTGCGCAATTGACGCTTCTAAGGCCTTTGATAAAATCAACAGTAAAATATTATGGTCAAAGTTGATAAAAATGAATATTTCACCATCAAAAGTACACGTAATAATTACCTATTTCGGTTCCTCACAGATAATAGTCTCAAATGAAAATGAATATTCAGATTATTCAATATCAAATTAATAGCATTGGTGTCAAAACAGGGAGGACCACTCTCACCTAAACAATTTTCTATCTACTTGGAGAGATTGATTGGAGACATTGAAAAACTAGACGTTGGAGTAGAACCAAATGTTCAAAGGATAAACGTTATTTGCTATGCCGACGATATCCTCATACTGAGCCAAACAAAAAGAGGATTACAAAAACAACTCGAAGTAGTAGAAAAATATGGCAAAAAAATGGTTATCAAGTTTAATCCTAATGATATGAAACAAAAAATGCAGACGCTCAAAAAGTAACCAATTAGAGGACATATGTCAAGAGGAACTAATACTTGATGGTGTGCAAATAAAAAAGGTAGATAGTGTGAAATACTAAGGGGTTGAAATCCATGATACTAACAGGAACAAAACACACCTTGATAAAAGAATAAGATTAGCTTTACGTTCATCAGCACGACTAAAATCAATGGAAATATGGACTAAACAATCAAACCCATACCTAAATAGGCACCTCTTTAAGACTTTCGTGAGACCAGTTCTAATGTCCGGAATTGAGAACCTTGATCTCACAAGAACTGAGCAAACTAGAATAAAACAAACTGAAGGAAATATTATCGATTTGCACCTTATTTAATGGTGCAGTCTAAATTGGTCGGAAAGCGACCTTAAACTTTAATTTAATAAATAAAAAAATAAACGATATGTTGAAAAGATCATCATTTTTAGTTGAATGATTAGTATCAAGTTGAAGATCAATCAAACGACTGCTTTCAAACAACTTGATATTTTTTGTTGGAGTTTGCTTAAAATCAATGTTTACAATTGTACCTCCAATTTGTTCTTTAATCAGCAATTAAGTTTTACAAGAAATTTAAAAAAACTATCAGAATTTTACTTAAAAATGAACAAACTTTTTAATGAAATAATACCTATTGAGATAGCACAAAATTTTTTCTCTTCTTTAAATCTTTATTTTCATTACCATCACCGTTTGGAAAAGGACAGCATTTTTTTTATTTTATTTGATCATCTAAAGGTTTATTTTCCTCGTCAGATTTAACAAATTCATCTCTTTTTCCACATTTTTGTCCTCATTTTAAATTTTATATCTTAATTAAATCCTGCATATTTATGATTTTCCATAATATTTTTTACTCTTTTGATCAAATTACATTAATGTTTTAAATGTGGATCAAATGTCTATACAAAAATTGTGCACCGAACAACCGAAATGTGTAATATGTTGCTGGAAACATTACTGCAATGACGAAATATGCGATAATTAATTTAAAAAACTTTAGCTATGAATGGATACATGATTGAGATACTTCTAGGTGAAGCAATAATCTCAAAACGAACTGAAATAAAGCGTTTTAAAAATCCTGATGATGTAGCGTCAAACGAAATTGATACAAAGACAGTCAATGACATGATTGAAAAAAGCGTGATTAACAACTTATTACATATAGATAACAAGTTCAAAATTCATGAACAAGAAATAAAAACAATTAAACAAAACGTTACCAAGATAGTTACGGATATGGAAAATGTAAAAACGAACATATCAGCCTTCCAAAATGATATACAGATTGAGAAAAATCAAATGGTTGAAATGGAAACTAATATAAATAGTAAATTAGATAAAAACCACCCGGAACTGAAAGATATTTTACTAAAAATAAATAGCAAGCAACAATAGCAATTACCTAAACACATTGATAACCTCACCAGCTTTAAAAATTACTACGCATTGCCACAATTAATATCAATGGTGCAAAAAATAACCAAGTGTTCATGAATAAGCTATCCCTACACAATGATGTTGTGTGCATTCAAGAGGCATGGCTTACAAGCAAAGCTCAAATCGATGGCTTAATTTACGTTAAAGATAAACGTATCTTTTATAAAAAGGCAACATTAACATTAAATAAAGGAAGATCATTAGGTGGACTCGGCTTTATTATAAGAAAGAGCTTAAAATGTTCAGTTAAGTTCTATAGCGATAGGATAGGGTTTCTTAGGCTAAACAATCTAGCCATTATTAACACTTATCTTATTCATGATGACAACCCAAACAAAAATAGTATAAACTTTGAATCTGAACTCGAAACGCTAAAAACTATTATAGATGAGCTAAGTAGCAAGAATATGGACTTATTAATTACGGAGACCTAAATACAGACATTGGCAGAATATTCTTTAAAAAAACTAAATTAAAATGCTTCTTAGATGAAAATAATTTAGAACTCGCCGATTTAAAACACGTTAAAAGCAATAGCTATACTTATAGCATGAAACAACAAAATGGAGTTGTCAAAAAAAGCTGGATAGACCACATAATATTAGTAAAAGGAGATATAAATGTGAAAATGATTGAAATATTAGAAGACAAATCAAACTTAGGAGACAGTCTTGCAATTAATAGTGAATACCAAATGCACGTGATGGACAGCTTTCCAAAAATTTTCGCAACAAAACCAATCAAGAGGCTGGGAAAATTAACTGGGAAAAACCGACAGAAATAGAATTATATCAACAAAAAGCTGAAAATCACCTCGCCAAGTTCGAAGAGAAATTCAACGATCTTCACAATGAAACCGATTGTAAAATTATTAAAATTAAGCTTAGCAACATCATCAACGAAATGTTTTCGGCAATACCGAATGCAGTTATAAAAACATCAAACCAAGTCAAAAATGAAAATGCAAAAGAAAATAAAAAGAAAAAAAAGAAAAAGTCTTTACGGAATGAGGTAATACAAAAAATACATAATAGAATTGTAGCTGCATATATAGAGAACTAAGCGAGCAACATTGCAAAAGCTAAAAAAAAAGCATTCTCTGACGAAAAAAGGATTTTAAAAAACAAAAGAGGTTAAACAGGCATCAAAAGAAAGAAAGGCGAATGAGAAAACTTAAAGTAATGTACAAAATGGATAGAAACAGATTCTGGAGAACGGTAAGAAAATCTCAACAAGAGTGAAACGAAGGTAGATGTGC
The DNA here is from genome assembly GCA_019054805.1 of Brachionus manjavacas. Taxonomy (NCBI): domain Eukaryota; kingdom Metazoa; phylum Rotifera; class Eurotatoria; order Ploima; family Brachionidae; genus Brachionus; species Brachionus manjavacas. The sequence goes on from JAHQIY010000026.1 coordinate 474,034, forward strand.
CAATAGTGCAAATAAAAAAAATGTATGAAGAACTTTATAATACCCCAAACGAGGTTGACGGAAAAAATGCAGAAGAAGCAAACAAAATAGTTCATGATTTTATAAAAGAAAACGAAAATAGTATCTTTGAAGTAAATATAACTCCAGAGCGCATTAAAAACACAATCAATATTCTAAAAAATGGAACGGCAGTAGGCTTCAGTCACCTTAGCATTGAAATGTTTAAACACAATAATACAGATAGATTGTGCAAGTTTATAAGCATTATTTTTAATAAAATAATCAACACTAAAATATTACCGTTCCATTTTAACACATAAATGTTGAAACCGCTAGTATAAGATCAAAATAAGCCAACAGATGAAAGCAATAACTTACGACAAGTAGCAATTTCGGACACAACTTCAAATCTATATGAAACCATAATATTGCAAGAACTTTCAAAAGAACATTTAGACCACCCTCAACAGTTTGGTTTTAAGAAGTCATCTTCTTGCCAACATGCAGTATTCAAAATGAACCAAGCAATATGAATTAGTAATAAAATAAAAAACGTCTCTATGTGTGCGCAATTGACGCTTCTAAGGCCTTTGATAAAATCAACAGTAAAATATTATGGTCAAAGTTGATAAAAATGAATATTTCACCATCAAAAGTACACGTAATAATTACCTATTTCGGTTCCTCACAGATAATAGTCTCAAATGAAAATGAATATTCAGATTATTCAATATCAAATTAATAGCATTGGTGTCAAACAGGGAGGACCACTCTCACCTAAACAATTTTCTATCTACTTGGAGAGATTGATTGGAGACATTGAAAAACTAGACGTTGGAGTAGAACCAAATGTTCAAAGGATAAACGTTATTTGCTTTGCCGACGATATCCTCATACTGAGCCAAACAAAAAGAGGATTACAAAAACAACTCGAAGTAGTAAAAAAATATGGCAAAAAATGGTTATCAAGTTTAATCCTAATGATATGAAACAAAAAATGCAGACGCTCAAAAAGTAACCAATTAGAGGACATATGTCAAGAGGAACTAACTAAATAGAATTATATCAACAAAAAGCTGAAAATAACTTGGCGAGGTGATTTTCAGCTTTTTGTTGATATAATTCTATTTCTGTCGGTTTTTCCCAGTTAATTTTCCCAGCCTCTTGATTGGTTTTGTTGCGAAAATTTTTGGAAAGCTGTCCATCACGTGCATTTGGTATTCACTATTAATTGCAAGACTGTCTCCTAAGTTTGATTTGTCTTCTAATATTTCAATCATTTTCACATTTATATCTCCTTTTACTAATATTATGTGGTCTATCCAGCTTTTTTTGACAACTCCATTTTGTTGTTTCATGCTATAAGTATAGCTATTGCTTTTAACGTGTTTTAAATCGGCGAGTTCTAAATTATTTTCATCTAAGAAGCATTTTAATTTAGTTTTTTTAAAGAATATTCTGCCAATGTCTGTATTTAGGTCTCCGTAATTAATAAGTCCATATTCTTGCTACTTAGCTCATCTATAATAGTTTTTAGCGTTTCGAGTTCAGATTCAAAGTTTATACTATTTTTGTTTGGGTTGTCATCATGAATAAGATAAGTGTTAATAATGGCTAGATTGTTTAGCCTAAGAAACCCTATCCTATCGCTATAGAACTTAACTGAACATTTTAAGCTCTTTCTTATAATAAAGCCGAGTCCACCTAATGATCTTCCTTTATTTAATGTTAATGTTGCCTTTTTATAAAAGATACGTTTATCTTTAACGTAAATTAAGCCATCGATTTGAGCTTTGCTTGTAAGCCATGCCTCTTGAATGCACACAACATCATTGTGTAGGGATAGCTTATTCATGAACACTTGGTTATTTTTTGCACCATTGATATTAATTGTGGCAATGCGTAGTAATTTTTTAAAGCTGGTGAGGTTATCAATGTGTTTAGGTAATTGCTATTGTTGCTTGCTATTTATTTTTAGTAAAATATCTTTCAGTTCCGGGTGGTTTTTATCTAATTTACTATTTATATTAGTTTCCATTTCAACCATTTGATTTTTCTCAATCTGTATATCATTTTGGAAGGCTGATATGTTCGTTTTTACATTTTCCATATCCGTAACTATCTTGGTAACGTTTTGTTTAATTGTTTTTATTTCTTGTTCATGAATTTTGAACTTGTTATCTATATGTAATAAGTTGTTAATCACGCTTTTTTCAATCATGTCATTGACTGTCTTTGTATCAATTTCGTTTGACGCTACATCATCAGGATTTTTAAAACGCTTTATTTCAGTTCGTTTTGAGATTATTGCTTCACCTAGAAGTATCTCAATCATGTATCCATTCATAGCTAAAGTTTTTTAAATTAATTATCGCATATTTCGTCATTGCAGTAATGTTTCCAGCAACATATTACACATTTCGGTTGTTCGGTGCACAATTTTTTTGTATAGACATTTGATCCACATTTAAAACATTAATGTAATTTGATCAAAAGAGTAAAAAATATTATGGAAAATCATAAATATGCAGGATTTAATTAAGATATAAAATTTAAAATGAGGACAAAAATGTGGAAAAAGAGATGAATTTGTTAAATCTGACGAGGAAAATAAACCTTTAGATGATCAAATAAAATAAAAAAAATGCTGTCCTTTTCCAAACGGTGATGGTAATGAAAATAAAGATTTAAAGAAGAGAAAAATTTTGTGCTATCTCAATAGGTATTATTTCATTAAAAAGTTTGTTCATTTTTAAGTAAAATTCTGATAGTTTTTTTAAATTTCTTGTAAAACTTAATTGCTGATTAAAGAACAAATTGGAGGTACAATTGTAAACATTGATTTTAAGCAAACTCCAACAAAAAATATCAAGTTGTTTGAAAGCAGTCGTTTGATTGATGTTCAACTTGATACTAATCATTCAACTAAAAATGATGATCTTTTCAACATATCGTTTATTTTTTTATTTATTAAATTAAAGTTTAAGGTCGCTTTCCGACCAATTTAGACTGCACCATTAAATAAGGTGCAAATCGATAATATTTCCTTCAGTTTGTTTTATTCTAGTTTGCTCAGTTCTTGTGAGATCAAGGTTCTCAATTCCGGACATTAGAACTGGTCTCACGAAAGTCTTAAAGAGGTGCCTATTTAGGTATGGGTTTGATTGTTTAGTCCATATTTCCATTGATTTTAGTCGTGCTGATGAACGTAAAGCTAATCTTATTCTTTTATCAAGGTGTGTTTTGTTCCTGTTAGTATCATGGATTTCAACCCCTTAGTATTTCACACTATCTACCTTTTTTATTTGCACACCATCAAGTATTAGTTCCTCTTGACATATGTCCTCTAATTGGTTACTTTTTGAGCGTCTGCATTTTTTGTTTCATATCATTAGGATTAAACTTGATAACCATTTTTTTGCCATATTTTTCTACTACTTCGAGTTGTTTTTGTAATCCTCTTTTTGTTTGGCTCAGTATGAGGATATCGTCGGCATAGCAAATAACGTTTATCCTTTGACCATTTTGTTCTACTCCAACGTCTAGTTTTTCAATGTCTCCAATCAATCTCTCTAAGTAGATAGAAAATAGTTAAGGTGAGAGTGGTCCTCCCTGTTTGACACCAATGCTATTAATTTGATATTGAATACATCTGAATATTCATTTTCATTTGAGACTATTATCTGTGAGGAACCGTAATAGGTAATTATTACGTGTACTTTTGATGGTGAAATATTCATTTTAATCAACTTTGACCATAATATTTTACTGTTGATTTTATCAAAGGCCTTAGAAGCGTCAATTGCGCACACATAGAGACGTTTTGTTATTTTATTACTAATTCATATTGCTTGGTTCATTTTGAATACTGCATATTGGCAAGAAGATGACTTCTTAAAACCAAACTGTTGAGGGTGGTCTAAATGTTCTTTTGAAAGTTCTTGCAATATTATGGTTTCATATAGATTTGAAGTTGCGTCCGAAATTGCTACTGGTCATAAGTTATTGCTTTCATCTGTTGGCTTATCTTATACTAGCGGTTTCAACATTGATGTGTTAAAATGGAACGGTAATGTTTTAGTGTTGATTATTTTATTAAAAATTATGCTCATAAACTTGCACAATCTATCTGTATTATTGTGTTTAAACATTTCAATGCTAAGGTGACTGAAGCCTACTGCCGTTCCATTTTTTAGAATATTGATTGTGTTTTTAATGCGCTCTGGATTTATATTTACTTCAAAGACACTTTTTTCGATTTTATAAATAAAATCATGAACTATTTTGTTTGCTTCTTCTGCATTTTTTCCGTCAACCTCGTTTGGGATATTAAAAAGTTCTTCATACATTTTTTTTACTTGCACTTTTGGCATATCTACCTTGGTTTTACTCTTGTTGAGATTTTCTTACCGTTCTCCAGAATCTGTTTCTATCCATTTTGTACATTACGTTAGGTTTTCTCATTCGCCTTTCTTTCTTTTGATGCCTGTTTAACCTATTTTGTCTTTTAAAATCCTTTTTTTCGTCAGAGAATGCTGTTTTTTTAAGCTTTTTCAATGTTTCTCGCTTTGTTCTCTATATATGCAGCTACAATTCTATTATGTATTTTTTGTATTACCTCATTCCGCCAAGACTTTTTCTTTTTTTTCTTTTTATTTTCTTTTGCATTTTCATTTTTGAATTGGTTTGATGTTTTTATAACTGCATTCGGTATTGCCGAGGATATTTCGTTGATGATGTTGCTAAGCTTAATTTTAATAATTTTACAATCGGTTTCATTGTGAAGATCGTTGAATTTCTCTTCGAACTTGGCGAGGTGATTTTCAGCTTTTTGTTGATATAATTCTATTTCTGTCGGTTTTTCCCAGTTAATTTTCCCAGCCTCTTGATTGGTTTTGTTGCGAAAATTTTTGGAAAGCTTTCCATCACGTGCATTTGGTATTCACTATTAATTGCAAGATTGTCTCCTAAGTTTGATTTGTCTTCTAATATTTCAATCATTTTCACATTGATGTCTCCTTTGACTGATATTATGTGGTCTATCCAGCTTTTTTTGACAACTTCATTTTGTTGTTTCATGCTATAAGTATAGCTATTGCTTTTAACGTGTTTTAAATCGGCGAGTTCTAAATTATTTTCATCTAAGAAGAATTTTAATTTAGTTGTTTTAAAGCACATTCTGCCAATGTCTGTATTTAAGTCTCCGTAATTAATAAGTCCATATTCTTGCTACTTAGCTCATCTTTAATAGTTTGTAGCGATTCGAGTTCAGATTCAAAGTTTATACTATTTTTGTTTGCGTTGTCATCATGAATAAGATACGTGTTAATAATGGCTAGATTTTTAAGCTTAAGTAACCCTATCCTATCGCTATAAAACTTAACTGAACATTTTAAGCCTTTTTCTATTATAAAGCCGGGTCCACCTGATGATCTTCCTATATTTAATGTTATTGTTGCCTTTTTATAAAAGATACCTTTATCTTTAACGAAAATTAAGCCATCGATTTGAGCTTTGCTTGTAAGCCATGCCTCTTGAATACACACAACATCATTGTGTAGGGATAGCTTATTCATGAACACTTGGTTATTTTTTGCACCATTGATATTAATTGTGGCAATGCGTAGTAATTTTTTAAAGCTGGTGAGGTTATCAATGTGTTTAGGTAATTGCTATTGTTGCTTGCTATTTATTTTTAGTAAAAGATCTTTCAGTTCCGAGTGGTTTTTATCTAATTTACTATTTATATTAGTTTCCATTTCAACCATTTGATTTTTCTCAATCTGTATATCATTTTGTAAGGCTGATATGTTCGTTTTTACATTTTCCATATCCGTAACTATCTTGGTAACGTTTTGTTTAATTGTTTTTATTTCTTGTTCATGAATTTTGAACTTGTTATCTATATGTAATAAGTTGTTAATCACGCTTTTTTCAATCATGTCATTGACTGTCTTTGTATCAATTTCGTTTGACGCTACATCATTAGGATTTTTAAAACGCTTTATTTCAGTTCGTTTTGAGATTATTGCTTCACCTAGAAGTATCTCAATCATGTATCCATTCATAGCTAAAGTTTTTTAAATTAATTATCGCATATTTCGTCATTGCAGTAATGTTTCCAGCAACATATTACACATTTCGGTTGTTCGGTGCACAATTTTTTTGTATAGACATTTGATCCACATTTAAAACATTAATGTAATTTGATCAAAAGAGTAAAAAATATTATGGAAAATCATAAATATGCAGGATTTAATTAAGATATAAAATTTAAAATGAGGACAAAAATGTGGAAAAAGAGATGAATTTGTTAAATCTGACGAGGAAAATAAACCTTTAGATGATCAAATAAAATAAAAAAAATGCTGTCCTTTTCCAAACGGTGATGGTAATGAAAATAAAGATTTAAAGAAGAGAAAACATTTTGTGCTATCTCAATAGGTATTATTTCATTAAAAAGTTTGTTCATTTTTAAGTAAAATTCTGATAGTTTTTTTTAAATTTCTTGTAAAACTTAATTGCTAATTAAGGAACAAATTGGAGCTACAATTGTAAACATTGATTTTAAGCAAACTCCAACAAAAAATATCAAGTTGTTTCAAAGCAGTCGTTTGATTGATGTTCAACTTGATACTAATCATTTTACTAAAAATGATGATCTTTTCAACATTTCGTTTATTTTTTTATTTATTAAATTAAAGTTTAAGGTCGCTTTCCGACCAATTTAGACTGCACCATTAAATAAGGTGCAAATCGATAATATTTCCTTCAGTTTGTTTTATTCTAGTTTGTTCAGTTCTTGTGAGATCAAGGTTCTCAATTCCGGACATTAGAACTGGTCTCACGAAAGTCTTAAAGAGGTGCCCATTTAGGTATGGGTTTGATTGTTTAGTCCATATTTCCATTGATTTTATTCGTGCTGATGAACGTAAAGCTAATCTTATTCTTTTATCAAGGTGTGTTTTGTTCCTGTTAGTATCATGGATTTCAACCCCTAAGTATTTCACACTATCTACCTTTTTTATTTGCACACCATCAAGTATTAGTTCCTCTTGACATATGTCCTCTAATTGGTTACTTTTTGAGCGTCTGCATTTTTTGTTTCATATCATTAGGATTAAACTTGATAACCATTTTTTTGCCATATTTTTCTACTACTTCGAGTTGTTTTTGTAATCCTCTTTTTGTTTGGCTCAGTATGAGGATATCGTCGGCAAAGCAAATAACGTTTATCCTTTGAACATTTTGTTCTACTCCAACGTCTAGTTTTTCAATCTCTCCAAGTAGATAGAAAATAGTTTAGGTGAGAGTGGTCCTCCATGTTTGACACCAATGCTATTAATTTGATATTGAATAATCTGAATATTCATTTTCATTTGAGACTATTATCTGTGAGGAACCGTAATAGGTAATTATTACGTGTACTTTTGATGGTGAAATATTTATTTTAATCAACTTTGACCATAATATTTTGCTGTTGATTTTATTAAAGGCCTTGGAAGCGTCAATTGCGCACACATAGAGACGTTTTTTTATTTTATTACTAATTCATATTGCTTGGTGCATTTTGAATACTGCATGTTGGCAAGAAGATGACTTCTTAAAACCAAACTGTTTAGGGTGGTCTAAATGTTCTTTTGAAAGTTCTTGCAATATTATGGTTTCATATAGATTTGAAGTTGTGTCCGAAATTGCTACTGGTCATAAGTTTTTGCTATCATCTGTTGGCTTATTTTGATCTTATACTAGTGGTTTCAATATTGATGTGTTAAAATGGAACGGTAATGTTTTAGTGTTGATTATTTTATTAAAAATTATGCTCATAAACTTGCACAATCTATCTGTATTATTGTGTTTAAACATTTCATTGCCAAGGTCACTGAAGCCTACTGCCGTTCCATTTTTTAGAATATTGATTGTGTTTTTAATGCGCTCTGGAGTTATATTTACTTCAAAGATACTATTTTCGTTTTTATTTATAAAATCATGAACTATTTTGTTTGCTTCTTCTGCATTTTTTCCGTCAACCTCGTTTGGGATATTATAAAGTTCTTCATACATTTTTTATATTTGCACTATTGGCATATCTACCTTCGTTTTACTCATGTTGAGATTTTCTTACCGTTCTCCTGAATCGATTTCAATCCATTTTGTACATTACGTTAATTTTTCTCATTCGCCTTTCTTTCTTTTGATGCCTGTTTAACCTCTTTTGTCTTTGAAAATCCTTTTTTTCGTCAGAGAATGCTTTTTTTTTAAGCTTTTTCAATGTTGCTCGCTTAGTTCTCTATATATGCAGCTACAATTCTATTATGTATTTTTTGTATTACCTCATTCCGTAAAGACTTTTTCTTTTTTTTCCTTTTATTTTCTTTTGCATTTTCATTTTTGACTTGGTTTGATGTTTTTATAACTGCATTCGGTATTGCCGAGGATATTTCGTTGATGATGTTGCTAAGCTTAATTTTAATAATTTTACAATCGGTTTCATTGTGAAGATCGTTGAATTTCTCTTCAAACTTAGCGAGGTGATTTTCAGCTTTTTGTTGATATAATTCTATTTCTGTCGGTTTTTCCCAGTTAATTTTCCCAGCCTCTTGATTGGTTTTGTTGCGAAAATTTTTGGAAAGCTGTCCATCACGTGCATTTGGTATTCACTATTAATTGCAAGATTGTCTCCCAAGTTTGATTTGTCTTCTAATATTTCAATCATTTTCACATTGATATCTCCTTTGACTGATATTATGTGGTCTATGCAGCTTTTTTTTACAACTCCATTTTGTTGTTTCATGCTATAAGTATAGCTATTGCTTTTAACGTGTTTTAAATTGGCGAGATCTAAATTATTTTCATCTAAGAAGCAATTTAATTTAGTTGTTTTAAAGCACATTCTGCCAATGTCTGTATTTAGGTCTCCGTAATTAATAAGTCCATATTCTTGCTACTTAGCTCATCTTTAATATTTTGAAGCGTTTCGAGTTCAGATTCATAGTTTATAGTATTTTTGTTTGGGTTGTCATCATGAATAAGAAACGTGTTAATAATGGCTAGATTTTTAAGCTTAAGTAACCCTATCCTATCGCTATAGAACTTAACTGATCATTTTAAGCCTTTTTCTATAATAAAGCCGGGTCCACCTGATGATCTTCCTTTATTTAATGTTATTGCTGCCTTTTTATAAAAGATACGTTTATCTTTAACGTAAATTAAGCCATCGATTTGAGCTTTGCTTGTAAGCCATGCCTCTTGAATGCACACAACATCATTGTGTAGGGATAACTTATTCATGAACACTTGGTTATTTTTTGCACCATTGATATTAATTGTGGCAATGCGTAGTAATTTTTTAAAGCTGGTGAGGTTATCAATGTGTTTAGGTAATTGCTATTGTTGCTTGCTATTTATTTTTAGTAAAAGATCTTTCAGTTCCGGGTGGTTTTTATCTAATTTACCATTTATATTAGTTTCCATTTCAACCATTTGATTTTTCTCAATCTGTATATCATTTTGTAAGGCTGATATGTTCGTTTTTACATTTTCCATATCCGTAACTATCTTGGTAACGTTTTGTTTAATTGTTTTTATTTCTTGTTCATGAATTTTGAACTTCTTATCTATATGTAAAAAGTTGTTAATCACGCTTTTTTCAATCATGTCATTGACTGTCTTTGTATCAATTTCGTTTGACGCTACATCATCAGGATTTTTAAAACGCCTTATTTCAGTTCGTTTTGAGATTATTGCTTCACCTAGAAGTATCTCAATCATGTATTCATTCATAGTTAAAGTTTTTTCAATTATCTTATCGCATATTTCGTCATTGCAGTAATGTTTCCCACAACAATTTACACATTTCGGTTGTTCGGTGCACAATTTTATTGTATAGTCATTTGATCCACATTTAAAACAAATTTTTTTTTTGATTCTTTATCCCGATGGTTCAAGTTCCCACAATATGAGCATTGTTTTAATTTAGCTGCATTGTATGTTACTTTGTGTTTCTTGCATGTTAGATTAAAGTATATCCCTTTTTTTTAAAACGTTTACATAGTCAAATAACGTTTTTGAAGTTGCCTTTAGTTTATTGCTAGGCTTATTCTCTGCATAATTTATTCTCTCAATTCTCGTTAGACTTTATGTTGTCTCAAGTTTCATAAAGGCTTGATTATCTGGGCTGATAGTGATCTTCGGATCAACGTTTGGTATTATAAACTGAAGGTTTGTTGGCAAGGGTTCCAGTTTGACTCAATCGACAAATGCATTACTTGACCATTCCTTATTCAGATTTAAAAAATTCTTGTAGTTATCAACTATTATTTTTAATGCAAGGTCTTACCCATCCTCTTCTTTTGAAAGGATTATTTTTTGTACATGAGTTGGTTCTCGTTCTCCTGCGCACCTTCGTATTTCATCTACTCTTACATGTCTATCATTTGGTAATTTTTTAAGACCATTTCCAAATATTAATATCCCGTATGACTTCCTTGGTTATTTATTTTCCAAATTCTCATTTATTTCTTGTGGTGATCTTTTACTGTTTATTTATGAGGCTAACCGTCGGTAAATATAGTTGGTTTCATCGTCTTTTCCCCCATGTTTTTCTTGCTCTCTTAGAATTTTTTGCCACTTTTCTCCGTGTTAATTCGTTTATTTTCGTCCATTTTTCTTGTCTGATCCAAGTTCAGCCTCTTCTTTTCTTGTTGTTTATGTTTAATTAGTGTTGTTTGGTAGGTATCTTGCTTTGGGCTTTTACTTGGTTTGTTTGTTTTGGGGTGTTAGATTGCTTTTCTTGAAGACTTATTTCAAGTGAGCTTGTACTTTTCCCTCGTCTTATTTTTACGTAATCAATTCCGCTTTCTCAATTTTCGTTCTCTAATCCTTCTTTTCCTCCTCTTCTCTCTTTCTTTTTATAAAAGCCGATTTTTCAAAATTTAAAATGCTTCTGTCGGAATATAAAAGAATTGAAACAAAGCTACATATTTCTGTGAAAGAAAATGAAGAACTCAAATCAAAATTAGAAAATGTTCAATAAAAAGAAGAATTGAAGAAACCATTCAAATTATTTTTTTCCTTTTTATTAAAAATAAAATTTCATTTAGCACGCACAGAAAGATAGGACAAATCGGTTTGTTAAATTATGTGAAAAAGAGCACTATCTAATAAAAAAGAGACTAGAACAAAGTTTGGATGAAAATAAAAATCTAATTTATAAATTAACGAATCTAGATTGAATAATTAATTTGATCAAAAAAGTAAAAAATATTGCAACTAAAAAAAATGAATATTTAGAAAAAAAATGGAAATAAAGGAACAAGATAAAAGAAACATAGACAGTTTCAGTTTTGAAATCATGAATTTAGTGATAAATGAAAATTGAAGAAAAAAAGAAAACAGAAATTGGGCTTCAACAATCAAATGAAATAATTAATGAACTTACTCAGCAATGTGAAAGCCTCGGATCCTCTATTGTCTTAGCTGAACAAGAAAATATTAAACTCAAGAAGAAAATTCAAACGCTTGAGTCAAAAAGTTTTTTTTCTAATTTTTTTTTTCATTTTAAGCTCGAATAATCTACCTCCAGCTTTAACGAACTTTTTCGAAAATCTTCAACATCAAATGAGCATTTTAAGTCAACAATAAATGAATATAAACTTCAAAAATCAAAGCTAAATGAGACAATAAATAATCATGAAAGAGAAAATGTAAAACTTTAATCTTACAATAATTTGGAAATAAATTTAAATTTTTTTAAAGTTCGAAAATACAAATCTTCATGGCAATTTTTTCAAATTACAGGTTGAGTCATTTAGTAATGAAAATCAATGATTGCGAAGAAAAAAAATATTAAATACTCTAAAGAAAATCTATTTTTTGAGTCAAAAGATATGTCAGAAAAACAAGAATCCAGTCCATAATAACGGATGTTGTAAGTTAATGGAGCCTTTTTTTAGTGAAACAAACTATAAATCAAAATTATCTATTTGAATAAAAATTATAAAATGTCAGTTTATCTTGCTTTATTTAATTGAAAAATTCATGCTATTTCATTTATTTATATATACCAATTTATTGTTTAGGATAAAAATTTTGTTGTGATCTTTTATTAAAATAATCAAATAAAAAACTAAACTGATTTAAGTTTACAGAAAGCACAAATTCAAAACTTATAAGTAGCTTTTTGCTTACAAAAATTTCTCAATTACTCTTTACTTACAAAAAAATTGTTTAAATTGAATCATCAAGCAATCAAATAAAAATAATTATTATTATTATTACGCATTAAACATTTATTTGAAAGTTTCTGAATTTTTAAAAAAATTACCTGAAATATTTAATGTCGCAAAGACATTAAGATCAATAATTGATAATTCAGCTTTGGATATTAAATATACATAAAAATTGATTTTAATTTAAATATAAATATAAACTAATTTCCAAAAGCGTAGCTTGTTGCTGTTTCTATCAAGTGTTAAGAAATTCAAATTGGCTTAGTATGAGGATATCGTCGGCATACCAAATAACGTTTATCCTTTGACCATTATGTTCTATTCCAACGTCTAGTTTTTCAATGTCTCCAATCAATCTCTCCAAGCAGATAGAAAATAGTTTAGGTGAGAATCGTCCTCCCTGTTTGACACCAATGCTATTAATTTGATATTGAATACATCTGAATATTCATTTTCATTTGAGACTATTATCTGTGAGGAACCGTAATAGGTCATTATTGCGTGTACTTTTGGTGGTGAAATATTCATTTTAATCAACTTTGACCATAATATTTTACGGTTGATTTTATCAAAGGCCTTAGAAGCGTCAATAGCGCACACATAGAGACGTTTTTTTATTTTATTACTAATTCATATTGCTTGGTGCATTTTGAATACTGCATGTTGGCAAGAAGATGACTTCTTAAAACCAAACTGTTTAGGGTGGTCTAAATGTTCTTTTGAAAGTTCTTGCAATATTATGGTTTCATATAGATTTGAAGTTGTGTCCGAAATTGCTACTGGTCATAAGTTTTTGCTATCATCTGTTGGCTTATTTTGATCTTATACTAGTGGTTTCAATATTGATGTGTTAAAATGGAACGGTAATGTTTTAGTGTTGATTATTTTATTAAAAATAATGGTTATAAACTTGCACAATCTATCCGTATTATTGTGTTTAAACATTTCATTGCTAAGGTCACTGAAGCCTACTGCCGTTCCATTTTTTAGAATATTGATTGTGTTTTTAATGCGCTCTGGAGTTATATTTACTTCAAAGATACTATTTTCGTTTTTATTTATAAAATCATGAACTATTTTGTTAGCTTCTTCTGCATTTTTTCCGTCAACCTCGTTTGGGATATTATGAAGTTCTTCATACATTTTTTTTATTTGCACTATTGGCATATCTACCTTCGTTTCACTCTTGTTGAGATTTTCTTACCGTTCTCCAGAATCTGTTTCTATCCATTTTGTACATTACGTTAATTTTTCTCATTCGCCTTTCTTTCTTTTGATGCCTGTTTAACCTCTTTTGTCTTTTAAAATCCTTTTTTCGTCAGAGAATGCTTTTTTTTTAAGCTTTTTCAATGTTGCTCGCTTAGTTCTCTATATATGCAGCTACAATTCTATTATGTATTTTTTGTATTTCCACATTCCACCAATACTTTTTCCTATTTTTTTCTTTTTATTTTCTTTTGAATTTTCATTTTTGACTTGGTTTGATGCATTCAGTATGTCTGAGGACATTTCGTTGATGATGTTGCTAAGCTTAATGTTAATAATTTTACAATCGGTTTCATTGTGAAGATCGTTGAATTTCTCTTCGAACTTAGCGAGGTGATTTTCAGCTTTTTGTTGATATAATTCTATTTCTGTCGGTTTTTCCCAGTTAATTTTCCCAGCCTCTTGATTGGTTTTGTTGCCAAAATTTTTGGAAATTGTCCATCACGTTCATTTGGTATTCACATTTAATTGCAAGATTGTCTCCTAAGTTTGATTTGTCTTCTAATATTTCAATCTTTTTCACATTGATATCTCCTTTTACTGATATTATGTGGTCTATCCAGCTTTTTTTTACAGCCCCATTTTGTTGTTTCATGCTATAATTATAGCTATGGCTTTTTACGTGTTTTAAATCGGCGAGTTCTAAATTATTTTCATCTAAGAAGCATTTTATTTAGTTGTTTTAAAGCACATTCTGCCAATGTCTGTATTTAGGTCTCCGTATATTAATAAGTCCATATTCTTGCTACTTAGCTCATCTATAATATTTTGAAGCGTTTCGAGTTCAGATTCATAGTTTATAGTATTTTTGTTTGGGTTGTCATCATGAATAAGAAACGTGTTAATAATGGCTAGATTTTTAAGCTTAAGTAACCCTATCCTATCGCTATAGAACTTAACTGAACATTTTAAGCCTTTTTCTATAATAAAGCCGGGTCCACCTGATGATCTTCCTTTATTTAATGTTATTGTTGCCTTTTTATAAAAGATACGTTTATCTTTAACGTAAATTAAGCCATCGATTTGAGCTTTGCTTGTAAGCCATGCCTCTTGAATGCACACAACATCATTGTGTAGGGATAACTTATTCATGAACACTTGGTTATTTTTTGCACCATTGATATTAATTGTGGCAATGCGTAGTAATTTTTTAAAGCTGGTGAGGTTATCAATGTGTTTAGGTAATTGCTATTGTTGCTTGCTATTTATTTTTAGTAAAAAGTCTTTCAGTTCCGGGTGGTTTTTATCTAATTTACTATTTATATTAGTTTCCATTTAAACCATTTGATTTTTCTCAATCTGTATATCATTTTGTAAGGCTGATATGTTCGTTTTTACATTTTCCATTTCCGTAACTATCTTGGTAACGTTTTGTTTAATTGTTTTTATTTCTTGTTCATGAATTTTGAACTTGTTATCTATATGTAAAAAGTTTTTAATCACGCTTTTTTCAATCATGTCATTGACTGTCTTTGTATCAATTTCGTTTGACGCTACATCATCAGGATTTTTAAAACGCCTTATTTCAGTACGTTTTGAGATTATTGCTTCACCTAGAAGTATCTCAATCATGTATCCATTCATGGTTAAAGTTTTTTCAATTATCTTATCGCATATTTCGTCATTGCAGTAATGTTTCCCACAACAATTTACACATTTCGGTTGTTCGGTGCACAATTTTATTGTATAGTCATTTGATCCACATTTAAAACAAATTTTTTTTTTGATTCTTTATCCCGATGGTTCAAGTTCCCAAAATATGAGCATTGTTTTAATTTAGCTGCATTGTATGTTACTTTGTGTTTCTTGCATGTTAGATTAAAGTATATCCCTTTTTTTTAAAACGTTTACATAGTCAAATAACGTTTTTGAAGTTGCCTTTAGTTTTTTGCTAGGCTTATTCTCTGCATAATTTATTCTGTCAATTCTCGTTAGACTTTATGTTGTCTCAAGTTTCATAAAGGCTTGATTATCTGGGCTGATAGTGATCTTCGGATCAACGTTTGGTATTATAAACTGAAGGTTTGTTGGCAAGGGTTCCAGTTTGACTCCATCGACAAATGCATTACTTGGCCATTCCTTATTCAGCTTTAAAATATTCTCGTAGTTATCAACTATTATTTTTAATGCAAGGTCTTACCCATCCTCTTCTTTTGAAAGGTTTATTTTTGTACATGAGTTGGTTCTCGTTCTCCTGCGCACCTTCGTATTTCATCTACTCTTACATGTCTATCATTTGGTAATTTTTTAAGACCATTTCCAAATATTAATATCCCGTATGACTTCCTTGGTTATTTATTTTCCAATTCCTCATTTATTTCTTGTGGTGATCTTTTACTGTTTATTTATGAGGCTAACCGTCGGTAAATATAGTTGGTTTCATCGTCTTTTTCCCCATGTTTTTCTTGCTCTCTTAGAATTTTTTGCCACTTTTCTCCGTGTTAATTCGTTTATTTTCGTCCATTTTTCTTGTCTGATCCAAGTTCAGCCTCTTCTTTTCTTGTTGTTTATGTTTAATTAGTGTTGTTTGGTAGGTATCTTGCTTTGGGCTTTTACTTGGTTTGTTTGTTTTGGGGTGTTAGATTGCTTTTCTTGAAGACTTATTTCAAGTGAGCTTGTACTTTTCCCTCGTCTTATTTTTACGTAATCAATTCCGCTTTCTCAATTTTCGTTCTCTAATCCTTCTTTTCCTCCTCTTCTCTCTTTCTTTTTATAAAAGCCGATTTTTCAAAATTTAAAATGCTTCTGTCGGAATATAAAAGAATTGAAACAAAGCTACATATTTCTGTGAAAGAAAATGAAGAACTCAAATCAAAATTAGAAAATGTTCAATAAAAAGAAGAATTGAAGAAACCATTCAAATTATTTTTTTCCTTTTTATTAAAAATAAAATTTCATTTAGCACGCACAGAAAGATAGGACAAATCGGTTTGTTAAATTATGTGAAAAAGAGCACTATCTAATAAAAGCGAGACTAGAACAAAGTTTGGATGAAAATAAAAATCTAATTTATAAATTAACGAATCTAGATTTAATTTGATCAAAAAAGTAAAAAATATTGCAACTAAAAAAAATGAATATTTAGAAAAAAAATGGAAATAAAGGAACAAGATAAAAGAAACATAGACAGTTTCAGTTTTGAAATCATGAATTTAGTGATAAATGAAAATTGAAGAAAAAAGAAAACAGAAATTGAGCTTCAACAATCAAATGAAATAATTAATGAACTTACTCAGCAATGTGAAAGCCTCGGATCCTCTATTGTCTTAGCTGAACAAGAAAATATTAAACTCAAGAAGAAAATTCAAACGCTTGAGTCAAAAAGTTTTTTTTCTAATTTTTTTTTTCATTTTAAGCTCGAATAATCTACCTCCAGCTTTAACGAACTTTTTCGAAGAGCTTCAACATCAAATGAGCATTTTAAAGTCAACAATAAATGAATATAAACTTCAAAAATCAAAGCTAAATGAGACAATAAATAATCATGAAAGAGAAAATGTAAAACTTTAATCTTACAATAATTTGGAAATAAATTTAAATTTTTTTAAAGTTCGAAAATACAAATCTTCATGGCAATTTTTTCAAATTACAGGTTGAGTCATTTAGTAATGAAAATCAATGATTGCGAAGAAAAAAAATATTAAATACTCTAAAGAAAATCTATTTTTTGAGTCAAAAGATATGTCAGAAAAACATGAATCCAGTCCATAATAACGGATGTTGTAAGTTAATGGAGCCGTTTTTTAGTGAAACAAACTATAAATCAAAATTATCTATTTGAATAAAAATTATAAAATGTCAGTTTATATTGCTTTATTTAATTGAAAAATTCATGCTATTTCATTTATTTATATATACCAATTTATTGTTTAGGATAAAAATTTTGTTGTGATCTTTTATTAAAATAATCAAATAAAAAACTAAACTGATTTAAGTTTACAGAAAGCACAAATTCAAAACTTATAAGTAGCTTTTTGCTTACAAAAATTTCTCAATTACTCTTTACTTACAAAAAAATTGTTTAAATTGAATCATCAAGCAATCAAATAAAAATAATTATTATTATTATTACGCATTAAACATTTATTTGAAAGTTTCTGAATTTTTAAAAAAAATTACCTGAAATATTTAATGTCGCAAAGACATTAAGATCAATAATTGATAATTCAGCTTTGGATATTAAATATACATAAAAATTGATTATAATTTAAATATAAATATAAACTAATTTCGAAAAGCGTAGCTTGTTGCTGTTTCTATCAAGTGTTAAGAAATTCAAATTGGCTTAGTATGAGGATATCGTCGGCATACCAAATAACGTTTATCCTTTGACCATTATGTTCTATTCCAACGTCTAGTTTTTCAATGTCTCCAATCAATCTCTCCAAGCAGATAGAAAATAGTTTAGGTGAGAATCGTCCTCCCTGTTTGACACCAATGCTATTAATTTGATATTGAATACATCTGAATATTCATTTTCATTTGAGACTATTATCTGTGAGGAACCGTAATAGGTCATTATTGCGTGTACTTTTGGTGGTGAAATATTCATTTTAATCAACTTTGACCATAATATTTTACGGTTGATTTTATCAAAGGCCTTAGAAGCGTCAATAGCGCACACATAGAGACGTTTTTTTATTTTATTACTAATTCATATTGCTTGGTGCATTTTGAATACTGCATGTTGGCAAGAAGATGACTTCTTAAAACCAAACTGTTTAGGGTGGTCTAAATGTTCTTTTGAAAGTTCTTGCAATATTATGGTTTCATATAGATTTGAAGTTGTGTCCGAAATTGCTACTGGTCATAAGTTTTTGCTATCATCTGTTGGCTTATTTTGATCTTATACTAGTGGTTTCAATATTGATGTGTTAAAATGGAACGGTAATGTTTTAGTGTTGATTATTTTATTAAAAATAATGGTTATAAACTTGCACAATCTATCCGTATTATTGTGTTTAAACATTTCATTGCTAAGGTCACTGAAGCCTACTGCCGTTCCATTTTTTAGAATATTGATTGTGTTTTTAATGCGCTCTGGAGTTATATTTACTTCAAAGATACTATTTTCGTTTTTATTTATAAAATCATGAACAATTTTGTTAGCTTCTTCTGCATTTTTTCCGTCAACCTCGTTTGGGATATTATAAAGTTCTTCATACATTTTTTTTATTTGCACTATTGGCATATCTACCTTCGTTTCACTCTTGTTGAGATTTTCTTACCGTTCTCCAGAATCTGTTTCTATCCATTTTGTACATTACGTTAGGTTTTCTCATTCGCCTTTCTTTCTTTTGATGCCTGTTTAACCTCTTTTGTCTTTTAAAATCCTTTTTTTCGTCAGAGAATGCTTTTTTTTTAAGCTTTTTCAATGTTGCTCGCTTAGTTCTCTATATATGCAGCTACAATTCTATTATGTATTTTTTGTATTTCCACATTCCACCAATACTTTTTCCTATTTTTTTCTTTTTATTTTCTTTTGAATTTTCATTTTTGACTTGGTTTGATGCATTCAGTATTGCTGAGGACATTTCGTTGATGATGTTGCTAAGCTTAATGTTAATAATTTTACAATCGGTTTCATTGTGAAGATCGTTGAATTTCTCTTCGAACTTAGCGAGGTGATTTTCAGCTTTTTGTTGATATAATTCTATTTCTGTCGGTTTTTCCCAGTTAATTTTCCCAGCCTCTTGATTGGTTTTGTTGCCAAAATTTTTGGAAATTGTCCATCACGTTCATTTGGTATTCACATTTAATTGCAAGATTGTCTCCTAAGTTTGATTTGTCTTCTAATATTTCAATCTTTTTCACATTGATATCTCCTTTTACTGATATTATGTGGTCTATCCAGCTTTTTTTGACAACTTCATTTTGTTGTTTCATGCTATAAGTTTAGCTATGGCTTTTTACGTGTTTTAAATCGGCGAGTTCTAAATTATTTTCATCTAAGAAGAATTTTAATTTAGTTGTTTTAAAGCACATTCTGCCAATGTCTGTATTTAAGTCTCCGTATATTAATAAGTCCATATTCTTGCTACTAAGCTCATCTTTAATAGTTTGTAGCTTTTCCAGTTCAGATTCAAAGTTTATACTATTTTTGTTTGGGTTGCCATCATGAAAAAGATAAGTGTTAATAATGGCTAGATTGTTAAGCCTAAGAAACCCTTTCCTATCGCTATAGAACTTAACTGAACATTTTAAGCTCTTTCTTATAATAAAGCCGAGTCCACCTGATGATCTTCCTTTATTTAATGTTATTGTTGCCTTTTTATAAAAGATACGTTTATCTTTAACGTAAATTAAGACATCGATTTGAGCTTTGCTTTTCAGTCATGCCTCTTGAATGCACACAACATCATTGTGAGGGGACAGCTTATTCATGAACACTTGGTTATTTTTTGCACCATTTATATTAATTGTGGCAATGCGTAGTAATTTTTTATAGCTGGTGAGGTTATCAATGTGTTTAGGTAATTGCTATTGTTGCTTGCTATTTATTTTTAGTAAAAAGTCTTTCAGTTCCGGGTGGTTTTTATCTAATTTACTATTTATATTAGTTTCCATTTAAACCATTTGATTTTTCTCAATCTGTATATCATTTTGTAAGGCTGATATGTTCGTTTTTACATTTTCCATTTCCGTAACTATCTTGGTAACGTTTTGTTTAATTGTTTTTATTTCTTGTTCATGAATTTTGAACTTGTTATCTATATGTAAAAAGTTTTTAATCACGCTTTTTTCAATCATGTCATTGACTGTCTTTGTATCAATTTCGTTTGACGCTACATCATCAGGATTTTTAAAACGCCTTATTTCAGTACGTTTTGAGATTATTGCTTCACCTAGAAGTATCTCAATCATGTATCCATTCATGGTTAAAGTTTTTTCAATTATCTTATCGCATATTTCGTCATTGCAGTAATGTTTCCCACAACAATTTACACATTTCGGTTGTTCGGTGCACAATTTTATTGTATAGTCATTTGATCCACATTTAAAACAAATTTTTTTTTTGATTCTTTATCCCGATGGTTCAAGTTCCCAAAATATGAGCATTGTTTTAATTTAGCTGCATTGTATGTTACTTTGTGTTTCTTGCATGTTAGATTAAAGTATATCCCTTTTTTTTAAAACGTTTACATAGTCAAATAACGTTTTTGAAGTTGCCTTTAGTTTTTTGCTAGGCTTATTCTCTGCATAATTTATTCTGTCAATTCTCGTTAGACTTTATGTTGTCTCAAGTTTCATAAAGGCTTGATTATCTGGGCTGATAGTGATCTTCGGATCAACGTTTGGTATTATAAACTGAAGGTTTGTTGGCAAGGGTTCCAGTTTGACTCCATCGACAAATGCATTACTTGGCCATTCCTTATTCAGCTTTAAAATATTCTCGTAGTTATCAACTATTATTTTTAATGCAAGGTCTTACCCATCCTCTTCTTTTGAAAGGTTTATTTTTGTACATGAGTTGGTTCTCGTTCTCCTGCGCACCTTCGTATTTCATCTACTCTTACATGTCTATCATTTGGTAATTTTTTAAGACCATTTCCAAATATTAATATCCCGTATGACTTCCTTGGTTATTTATTTTCCAATTCCTCATTTATTTCTTGTGGTGATCTTTTACTGTTTATTTATGAGGCTAACCGTCGGTAAATATAGTTGGTTTCATCGTCTTTTTCCCCATGTTTTTCTTGCTCTCTTAGAATTTTTTGCCACTTTTCTCCGTGTTAATTCGTTTATTTTCGTCCATTTTTCTTGTCTGATCCAAGTTCAGCCTCTTCTTTTCTTGTTGTTTATGTTTAATTAGTGTTGTTTGGTAGGTATCTTGCTTTGGGCTTTTACTTGGTTTGTTTGTTTTGGGGTGTTAGATTGCTTTTCTTGAAGACTTATTTCAAGTGAGCTTGTACTTTTCCCTCGTCTTATTTTTACGTAATCAATTCCGCTTTCTCAATTTTCGTTCTCTAATCCTTCTTTTCCTCCTCTTCTCTCTTTCTTTTTATAAAAGCCGATTTTTCAAAATTTAAAATGCTTCTGTCGGAATATATAAGAATTGAAACAAAGCTACATATTTATGTGAAAGAAAATGAAGAACTCAAATCAAAATTAGAAAATGTTCAATAAAAAGAAGAATTGAAGAAACCATTCAAATTATTTTTTTCCTTTTTATTAAAAATAAAATTTCATTTAGCACGCACAGAAAGATAGGACAAATCGGTTTGTTAAATTATGTGAAAAAGAGCACTATCTAATAAAAGCGAGACTAGAACAAAGTTTGGATGAAAATAAAAATCTAATTTATAAATTAACGAATCTAGATTTAATTTGATCAAAAAAGTAAAAAATATTGCAACTAAAAAAAATGAATATTTAGAAAAAAAATGGAAATAAAGGAACAAGATAAAAGAAACATAGACAGTTTCAGTTTTGAAATCATGAATTTAGTGATAAATGAAAATTGAAGAAAAAAAGAAAACAGAAATTGAGCTTCAACAATCAAATGAAATAATTAATGAACTTACTCAGCAATGTGAAAGCCTCGGATCCTCTATTGTCTTAGCTGAACAAGAAAATATTAAACTCAAGAAGAAAATTCAAACGCTTGAGTCAAAAAGTTTTTTCTAATTTTTTTTTTCATTTTAAGCTCGAATAATCTACCTCCAGCTTTAACGAACTTTTTCGAAGAGCTTCAACATCAAATGAGCATTTTAAAGTCAACAATAAATGAATATAAACTTCAAAAATCAAAGCTAAATGAGACAATAAATAATCATGAAAGAGAAAATGTAAAACTTTAATCTTACAATAATTTGGAAATAAATTTAAATTTTTTTAAAGTTCGAAAATACAAATCTTCATGGCAATTTTTTCAAATTACAGGTTGAGTCATTTAGTAATGAAAATCAATGATTGCGAAGAAAAAATATTAAATACTCTAAAGAAAATCTATTTTTTGAGTCAAAAGATATGTCAGAAAAACATGAATCCAGTCCATAATAACGGATGTTGTAAGTTAATGGAGCCGTTTTTTAGTGAAACAAACTATAAATCAAAATTATCTATTTGAATAAAAATTATAAAATGTCAGTTTATCTTGCTTTATTTAATTGAAAAATTCATGCTATTTCATTTATTTATATATACCAATTTATTGTTTAAGATAAAAATTTTGTTGTGATCTTTTATTAAAAAAATCAAATAAAAAACTAAACTGATTTAAGTTTACAGAAAGCACAAATTCAAAACTTATAAGTAGCTTTTTGCTTACAAAAATTTCTCAATTACTCTTTACTTACAAAAAAATTGTTTAAATTGAATCATCAAGCAATCAAATAAAAATAATTATTATTATTATTACGCATTAAACATTTATTTGAAAGTTTCTGAATTTTTAAAAAAAATTACCTGAAATATTTAATGTCGCAAAGACATTAAGATCAATAATTGATAATTCAGCTTTGGATATTAAATATACATAAAAATTTATTTTAATTTAAATATAAATATAAACTAATTTCCAAAAGCGTAGCTTGTTGCTGTTTCTATCAAGTGTTAAGAAATTCAAATTGGCTTAGTATGAGGATATCGTCGGCATAGGAAATAACGTTTATCCTTTGACCATTATGTTCTATTCCAACGTCTAGTTTTTCAATGTCTCCAATCAATCTCTCCAAGCAGATAGAAAATAGTTTAGGTGAGAATCGTCCTCCCTGTTTGACACCAATGCTATTAATTTGATATTGAATACATCTGAATATTCATTTTCATTTGAGACTATTATCTGTGAGGAACCGTAATAGGTCATTATTGCGTGTACTTTTGGTGGTGAAATATTCATTTTAATCAACTTTGACCATAATATTTTACCGTTGATTTTATCAAAGGCCTTAGAAGCGTCAATAGCGCACACATAGAGACGTTTTTTTATTTTATTACTAATTCATATTGCTTGGTTCATTTTGAATACTGCATGTTGGCAAGAAGATGACTTCTTAAAACCAAACTGTTTAGGGTGGTCTAAATGTTCTTTTGAAAGTTCTTGCAATATTATGGTTTCATATAGATTTGAAGTTGTGTCCGAAATTGCTACTGGTCATAAGTTTTTGCTATCATCTGTTGGCTTATTTTGATCTTATACTAGTGGTTTCAATATTGATGTGTTAAAATGGAACGGTAATGTTTTAGTGTTGATTATTTTATTAAAAATAATGGTTATAAACTTGCACAATCTATCCGTATTATTGTGTTTAAACATTTCATTGCTAAGGTCACTGAAGCCTACTGCCGTTCCATTTTTTAGAATATTGATTGTGTTTTTAATGCGCTCTGGAGTTATATTTACTTCAAAGACACTTTTTTCGTTTTTATAAATAAAATCATGAACTATTTTGTTTGCTTCTTCTGCATTTTTTCTGTCAACCTCGTTTGGGATATTAAAAAGTTCTTCAAACATTTTTTTTATTTGCACTATTGGCATATCTACCTTCGTTTCACTCTTGTTGAGATTTTCTTACCGTTCTCCAGAATCGGTTTCTATCCATTTTGTACATTACGTTAGGTTTTCTCATTCGCCTTTCTTTCTTTTGATGCCTGTTTAACCTCTTTTGTCTTTTAAAATCCTTTTTTTCGTCAGAGAATGCTTTTTTTTTAGCTTTTTCAATGTTGCTCGCTTAGTTATCAATATATGCAGCTACAATTCTATTATGTATTTTTTGTATTTCCACATTCCACCAATACTTTTTCCATTTTTTTCTTTTTATTTTCTTTTGAATTTTCATTTTTGACTTGGTTTGATGTTTTTATAACCGCATTTAGTAGTGCTGATGACATTTCGTTGATGATGTTGCTAAGCCTAATTTTAATAATTTTACGATCGGTTTCATTGTGAAGATCGTTGAATTTCTCTTCCATTTTAGCGAGGTGATTTTCAGCTTTTTGTTGATATAATTCTATTTCTGTCGGTTTTTCCCAGTTAATTTTCCCAGCCTCTTGATTGGTTTTGTTGCGAAAATTTTTGGAAAGTTGTACATCACGTTCATTTGGTATTCACTTTTAATTGCAAGATTGTCTCCTAAGTTTGATTTGTCTTCTACTATTTCAATCTTTTTCACATTGATATCTCCTTTTACTGATATTATGTGGTCTATCCAGCTTTTTTTGACAACCCCATTTTGTTGTTTCATGCTATAAGTATAGCTATGGCTTTTTACGTGTTTTAAATCGGCGAGTTCTAAATTATTTTCATCTAAGAAGCATTTTAATTTGGTAGTTTTAAAGCACATTCTGCTAATGTCTCTATTTAGGTCTCCGTATATTAATAAGTCCATATTCTTGCTACTAAGCTCATCTTTAATAGTTTGTAGATTTTCGAGTTCAGATTCAAAGTTTATACTATTTTTGTTTGGGTTTTCATCATGAATAAGATACGTGTTAATAATGGCTAGATTTTTGAGCTTAAGTAACCCTATCCTATCGCTATAGAACTTAACTGAACATTTTAAGCCTTTTTCTATAATAAAGCCGGATCCACCTGATGATCTTCCTTTATTTAATGTTATTGTTGCCTTTTTATAAAAGTTACGTTTATATTTAACGTAAATTAAGCCATCGATTTGAGCTTTGCTTTTCAGTCATGCCTCTTGAATGCACACAACATCATTGTGTAGGGATAGCTTATTCATGAACACTTGGTTATTTATTGCACCATTGATATTAATTGTGGCAATGCGTAGTAACTTTTTATAGCTGGTGAGGTTATCATTGTGTTTAGGTAATTGCTATTGTTGCTTGCTATTTATTTTTAGTAAAAGATCTTTCAGTTTCGAGTGGTTTTTATCTAATTTTCTATTTATATTAGTTTCCATTTCGACCATTTGATTTTTCACAATGTGTATATCATTTTGTAAGGCTGATATGTTCGTTTTTACATTTTCCATATCCGTACCTATCTTGGTAACGTTTTGTATAATTGTTTTTATTTTTTGTCCATGAATTTTGAACTTATTATCTATATTTATTAATTTGTTAACCACGTATTTTTCAATCATGTCATTGAATGTCTTTGTTTCAATTTGGTTTATCACTACATCATCAGGCTTTTTAAACCGCATTATTTCAGTTCGTTTTAAGATAATTCCTTAACCTAGAAGTATCTCAATCATAATAAAGATAAAGATGATATTTCACTGCTTCACACTTGCTGTTTTTCGGCCAAATTATCTCTTTTAATAAATTCAAATTAATATTCAAAAAATCTTTCTGTATAACTTATTTTCTTCTCTAGATTTATATTTTTCTTCTGAAAAAGCATTTAAAATTCACTTGAGCTAATATTCTAGGAAAATATTCATTATAATTTTATTAATCTCAATTTAAATTTTACAGTTAAACTACGAGATGTTTTTTCTTTACTTCATTTCCTTCGAATTCTTTAGACAATTTTTCACTAAATAATTAGATATTGATTTTATTTTTACAAATACAAAAATTAAAGTCTATTGTGTTTTGATCAAATTTTTGCGTCATTCAAGCGATGTTGTTTCATTATTTAAAAGTAATTGATTTTCACAATAAGCGATTATGAATTAATAGAATAAAAAATTTAAAAAATTAAAACTCAGTTTTTTCTAGATTTCATATTTTAAATGCAAGTAAAATTTTTAAATTGAAACATTAGGAAAAAACATTGAGAAATTATGTAATTTTATTCATTCTTGATTTTAGCGTAAATAGAATAAATTAAACGATTGCACAAATATATAACATATCGTTTATTATGCAGGATTATAAATCAAATTCTAACTGAGAATAATGAGCTAAAAAACTTTTTGGAAAAAATTAAGTCAAAATTTGAAATGCTTCTGTCGGAATATAAAGAAATTGAAACAAAGATATATATTTCTGTGAAAGAAAATGAAGAACTCAAATCAAAATTAGAAAATGTCCAAGTAAAAGAACTATTGAAGAAACCATTCAAATTATTTTTTTCCTTATTAATAAAAATAAAATTTCATTTAGCACGCACAGAAAGATAGTACAAATCGGTTTGTTAAATTCTGTGAAAAAGAGCACTATCTAATAGAAGCGAGACTAGAACAAAGTTTGGATAAAAATAAAAATCTAATTTATAAATTAACGAATCTAGATTGAATAAGTAATTTGATCAAAAAATTTAAAAAAACATTGTGGAAAATCATAAATATGCAGGATTTAACTTAGATATAAAATTTAAAATGTGGATTAAAATGTGGATTAAAAGATGAAATTGTTTAATTGGACGAGGAAAATAAATTTTTAAATGATAAAATAAAATAAAAAATGCTGTCCTTTTCCCAACTAAGATGGAAATGAAAATAAAGATTTAAAGAAGAGAAAACATTTTGTGCTATCTCAATATGTATAATTTCATTAACAACTAAAAAAATTGAATATTTAGAAAAAAATGGAAATAAAGGAACAAGAAAAGAGAAACATAGACAGTTTCAGTGGTGAAATCATGAATTTAGTAAAATATGAAAATTGAAGAAAAAAAGAAAAAAGAAATTGAGCTACAACAATCAATTGAAATAAATAATGAACTTACTCAGCAATGTGAAAGCCTCGGATCCTCTATTGTCTTAGCTGAACAAGAAAATATTAAAATCAAGAAGAAAATACAAAAGCTTGAGTCAAAAAATGTTTTTTTATGTTTTTTAAATTTTTTTCATTTTAAGCTCGAATTAACTACATCTAGCATTTCCTTCGAAGAGCTTCAACATAAAATGAGCATTTAAAATTCGACAATAAATGAATATAAACTTCAAAAATCAAAGCTAAATGAGACAATAAATAATCTTGAAAGAGAAAATGTAAAACTTTAATCTTACAATAATTTGGAAATAAATTTAAATTTTTTTAAAGTTGAGATTTCACTGCTTCACACTTGCTGTTTTTCGGCCAAATTATCTCTTTTAATAAATTCAAATTAATATTCAAAAAATCTTTCTGTATAACTTATTTTCTTCTCTAGATTTATATTTTTCTTCTGAAAAAGCATTTAAAATTCACTTGAGCTATTACTAATATTCTAGGAAAATATTCATTATAATTTTATTAATCTCAATTTAAATTTTACAGTTAAACTACGAGATGTTTTTTCTTTACTTCATTTCCTTCGAATTCTTTAGACAATTTTTCACTAAATAATTAGATATTGATTTTATTTTTACAAATACAAAAATTAAAGTCTATTGTGTTTTGATCAAATTTTTGCGTCATTCAAGCGAAGTTGTTCCATTATTTAAAAGTAATTGATTTTCACAATAAGCGATTATGAATTAATAGAATAAAAAAATTTAAAAAATTAAAACTCAGTTTTTTTCTAGATTTCATATTTTAAATGCAAGTAAAATTTTTAAATTGAAACATTAGGAAAAAACATTGACAAATTATGTAATTTAATTCATTCTTGATTTTAGCGTAAATAGAATAAATTAAACGATTGCACAAATATATAACATATCGTTTATTATGCAGGAAGTCAAAATTTGAAATGCTTCTGTCGGAATATAAAGAAATTGAAACAAAGATATAAATTTCTGTGAAAGAAAATGAAGAACTCAAATCAAAATTAGAAAATGTCCAAGTAAAAGAACTATTGAAGAAACCATTCAAATTATTTTTTTCCTTATTAATAAAAATAAAATTTCATTTAGCACGCACAGAAAGATAGGACAAATCGGTTTGTTAATTTATGTGAAAAAGAGCACTATCTAATAAAAGCGAGACTAGAACAAAGTTTGGATGAAAATAAAAATCTAATTTATAAATTAACGAATCTAGATTGAATAATTAATTTGATCAAAAAAGTAAAGAATATTACAACTAAAAAAAATTGAATATTTAGAAAAAAAATGGAAATAAAGGAACAAGAAAAAAGAAACATAGACAGTTTCAGTTTTGAAATCATGAATTTAGTGATAAATGAAAATTGAAGAAAAAAAGAAAACAGAAATTGAGCTTCAACAATCAAATGAAATAAATAATGAACTTACTCAGCAATGTGAAAGCCTCGGATCCTCTATTGTCTTAGCTGAACAAGAAAATATTAAACTCAAGAAGAAAATTCAAACGCTTAAGTCAAAAAGTTTTTTTTCTAATTTTTTTTTTCATTTTAAGCTCGAATAATCTACCTCCAGCTTTAACGAACTTTTTCGAAGAGCTTCAACATCAAATGAGCATTTTAAAGTCAACAATAAATGAATATAAACTTCAAAAATCAAAGCTAAATGAGACAATAAATAATCATGAAAGAGAAAATGTAAAACTTTAATCTTACAATAATTTGGAAATAAATTTAAATTTTTTTAAAGTTCGAAAATACAAATCTTCATGGCAATTTTTTCAAATTACAGGTTGAGTCATTTAGTAATGAAAATCAATGATTGCGAAGAAAAAATATTAAATACTCTAAAGAAAATCTATTTTTGAGTCAAAAGATATGTCAGAAAAACAAGAATCCAGTCCATAATAACGGATGTTGAAAGTTAATGGAGCCTTTTTTTAGTGAAACAAACTATAAATCAAAATTATCTATTTGAATAAAAATTATAAAATGTCAGTTTATCTTGCTTTATTTAATTGAAAAATTCATGCTATTTCATTTATTTATATATACCAATTTATTGTTTAAGATAAAAATTTTGTTGTGATCTTTTATTAAAAAAATCAAATAAAAAACTAAACTGATTTAAGTTTACAGAAAGCACAAATTCAAAACTTATAAGTAGCTTTTTGCTTACAAAAATTTCTCAATTACTCTTTACTTACAAAAAAATTGTTTAAATTGAATCATCAAGCAATCAAATAAAAATAATTATTATTATTATTACGCATTAAACATTTTTTTGAAAGTTTCTGAATTTTTAAAAAAAATTACCTGAAATATTTAATGTCGCAAAGACATTAAGATCAATAATTGATAATTTAGCTTTGGATATTAAATATATATACTAATTCATTTTAATTTAAATATAAAAATAAACTAATTTCCAAAAGCGTAGCTTGTTGCTGTTGCTATCAAGTGTTAAGAAATTCAAATTGTCGATTAATATTAACAGGTTTTCTCTTTTATTAATTGTCAAAACTAGCTAGATGGTATTAATTTTTTGGAAGCATAAAAAAATTTAGCTATCTTTAATTAACTTTTTTACTTGGGCTTTTACTTATATTCTGGGAAAATATTCATTATATTTTTATTAATCTCATATTAAATTTTACAGTTAAACTACGAGATGTTTTTTCCTTACTTCATTTCCTTCGAATTCTTTAGACAACTTTTCACTAAATAATTAGATATTGATTTTATTTTTACAAATACAAAAATTAAAGTCTATTGTGTTTTGATCAAATTTTTGCGTCATTCAAGCCAAGTTGTTTCATTATTTAAAAGTAATTGATTTTCACAATAAGCGATTATGAATTAATAGAATAAAAAATTTAAAAAATTAAAACTCAGTTTTTTTCTAGATTTCATATTTTAAATGCAAGTAAAATTTTTAAACTGAAACATTAGGAAAAAACATTGAGAAATTATGTAATTTAATTCATTCTTGATTTTAGCGTAAACAGAATAAATTAAACGATTGCACAAATATATAACTATTTAATCACTCTGTGTTTGTGGTATTGGATAGTATCAATCAGCGTGTATATTCCATAATTTGTAGATCATTCTTATATAAAGCCATACTGTGTATCTAGATTATTAACTCTTCGATAAATCTTAGATAAAAATTATTTTGAAAACTAATTTGCAATTGTTCTAAGTTTAATATTTACTTTATAGTCATTCAGGGTTCTATGTACTTTTCAATTATATAAAACATTTAATAAAACCCATATTGGAAATATAGGGTATTTCGTTGTTTTTGATCATTTTTTGATTATCTTTGCCACTTTTAGAGTTCATAAATACATCCTTATTTAATCATTAAAAATTAAATTATAAGATGGTGATTCGACAAAATTAAAATTTGGGTGTATACAATTTTATTTGTTCCATAAAGAGTCAAATATTGTCTGTTTCAAAAATAGATAAGAAAAACCTAAATTTTTTCATTAAGTTTTTTATAATTCTATAAAAGTTATCATGTGAGATTCCAAGAGATAGTTTTTCAACAATTTTGACTCAAATTAATTTTAAAATTTTTCTGATAAATTTGATAATGCGATTCAAGTAATAGCTTAAAAATTATCATATCAATTTTTAAAAAAGACATTGTATAACTCTTTAAGGAAAAAATATAACTATTAATACTTATATTATTTTAACTTCCAAAGAAATAGACTAGTTAAAATATTTAATGATTCATAATATTAAAATGAAATTTAATATTTAAGAAATAAAAAAAGCATTTGCATGAAAATTTCGAAACCGAATTAGGTGATTTAAAATCCTATAATTAAAGTTAGAAGCTTTAAATGAGATTAAAAAATGAAGCATAGGAATGACCATCTGAGATTTAAATGTGGAAATTAAAACGGAGAATGATTGGTTCAAAAAACAGAATATTTATTTACCGGTACATTTATGTACTCTAAAAGTGCCAAAATAGTCGAGATATGCAATTTGCCTAAATTGTTTCATTTGGGCGAAGTAATTTTATCATTCGGACAAATTTAAGTGATTTCGTTTTTCCTAGATATAATGGCATTATTTGAATTTAAAGAAGTCCAAAATTCTTTTTGAAATCATTAGAATTACATTTTTACTTAAATATAAGCCATAATGAATCAATGTGTGAAATTTCACAAACAAATCTTAAATGCTAAAATTCAAATCCCAATCTAATCCTAAGACAAAAGAGCGTCAAAGAATTTTATAACAAATTATTTAAATAAAAGATAAAATTAAATTTGGGTGATTTTTATCTCGAAAATGAACCGAAATAATAGCAAACGTTTAATCGGTATCTTTCTGTTTATAGATTTTTGCTTTTGATACTGTCGACCATAACTTTCTACTTACTAAATTAAGCTGTTATGGTTTTCATGATTCTTCAATCATACTTAGTTATTTTCGAATAGAATCCAGGTAGTGGAGATTGATGAGTTGACTTCTAACTCAAGAACACTCAAATTAGATGTCCTAGGCCCACTTCTATTTTTGATTTTCATAAATGAAATTGTTTTATTCCTTTCTGATTTCATCGTGAAATAATTTGCTGATGATAAAATTAAAACAGGGGATAACCTAACTGAACTTATTCATTTTCTTCTTGATTCAATTCGAAAGTTATTTACTTGGTGTAAATTCAATAGTATAGATATTAATTGGTTCAAGACTAAAATTATGTTTATTTCAAATAAAACAAAACTGAATTTATCATGTAATATTGAAATAAATGGTATTATGGTTGAAGTTGTTGAAAAATTTAAGCTTCTTGGAGAAACAATTGATAAAAAGCTCACTTTTTGCAACACATAATAAGCTTAAGAACTTCAATAAAAAAA
This sequence comes from Brachionus manjavacas, assembly GCA_019054805.1. NCBI lineage: Eukaryota > Metazoa > Rotifera > Eurotatoria > Ploima > Brachionidae > Brachionus > Brachionus manjavacas. The sequence continues at coordinate 506,025 of JAHQIY010000026.1, forward strand.
CGACTTAATGCTATTAGATGATTATTTTACTTAACGCACAAAGTCAAGCTCCAGTTCTTCAAATTATTTATCATGCCGTACTTTGACTATTGTCTATCATTATCAATATATTTTACAAAAAGATCAATTCAAAAATTATCTAATTCTTATTACTATTGTGTTCAAAGATTATTAAACATTTGCACAAATATTTATGGCAATGATGACTTTAACACTTTAAATATTGAGTTGAATAAATTTAACATCGACTGCTTTCAGCATAGAATTATCAAACGTCTTGCTCATTTTGTACATAAAATTGTAAATTTAAAAACATCGCCTGTTGACTTAAAAGAAGTATTAATCAGCAACCGCTCGAAAAATGTTGATTATAATCTAAGAAATTCAAATGATCTTGTTCCTTCTAAAGGAAAGTTTAATGATTATGTTGAAAAAACGTTTGATTATTTTTATTCTAAGTTCATCAATAAATTACTCATTGATGATTTCCATTTAGATTTTTCCCTTTTTAAACGAAGAATAAACAATAACATTAATTTAATATTTATAAAATTTCTAAATTTTTTCTAATTTTGATTTTAATTTCAGAAATTTAATTTTTTATTAGCAAATGGGCTCAATCATCCCATTACGGGTTTTGACCTTAGGTCTCTTTGATTGAGTTGAAATAATGATTAGTCAGAAGGAAACATTATATATTCATCTTGTCGAAACGTATATTCAATCATTGCGTTGCAAATCTTTTTCTATTGTAAACATAAAGGTGATCTCTCATTTGCGATGATAAAATCCATCATTTAAATTGTAAATTGATTTAATACCTTTTGTAGTCATAAATATCCATTGCGTACGTAAAAGCCTAAATTAAATGATTTTACAAATATTATTTAAATACACTTATTTAAAGCTATTCTTCGGATCTCTATATTTAATGAAAATCAAACATTAAAGGGGTAGTGCCTTACCCTTACTTGATTTTTTTAATTCTGTCTTATCGTAAAAAGAATCATTCAAGCGAAACTATTCTTACAAATTTAAATGCTAACACATTTGTAATCCATAATTACATAATTTTAATTGTTAAATGTTTTTAATTAAGTTCCTCTTATAGGTCTTTTACCTAACTAAATTGCAAATTTTTAGACAATTCTTCATTAAAAAAATATACAGTCAATCCTCGATATAAAGATAAAGTTGGGCGGAAATTTTTATATTCGTTGTATCGAAATTCGTTCTATCAAAAATCCCATACAAAAGCATTGAATAAATTTTTAGATTTTTTTTTTTGAATTTTTATTAAAATAAATGAAAAAGGTGAAAAAATTTTAAAAAAATAAACTGAAAAGAAAAATTAAACATATTTAACATACGAAGTATCAGTTGTTTGTTTATTACAACTTTTTTCAATTACCAAATTTTCAATATTAAACAAAAAGTTAACGATATTTGATGAATCATGTTCTTGTTTATCTAAAAAATCTTTTAAATCGTTAATTCGTTCGATTGCTTTTTTGAACTAATAATTGACTTTCTCGGTAGAAATAACTCTTCAATTTCACTGACACTATTGTCTGATTCTTCTTTTTTTAGTAATCTTTATTTTTTGGTCTTTATGCTTTTTTATTATTTCAATTTTTGTTTAAAGTAAATAACATTTTCGTTTTTTTGGGACAGGATTAATTAAATTTCACGATTTTTTTTATAATATAAAGGTGCGAATTTTTTTTTTGATTTTTCGTTATTTGAAGTTTTTTTCTTTAAAAAAAGAATAATTGGTTCGTTAGAAGAACCTTGTTGTATCGGCTTTTCGTTGCATCGAAATTCGTTCTATTGAAGATAAAAAGTAATCATTTTTATTGATCGAAATCGGTTCTGATAATCGAATTCGTTCTATAGGGTTTTTCGTTCTAATGGGTTTCGTTGTACGGAGGATTGACTGTAAATTGAAATATTATTTATAACAAATTTTTCGTGATTATTTTTCCGCAATTGATTTTTACATTCTACAGCATTAGTTTTTAGTTTTTCATTCAGACTTTAAATGATAATGACTCTTACACTTTAAACTCAAGATGAGATTTCACGGCTTCACACTTGCTGTTTTTCGGCCAAATTTTCTCTTTCAATAAATTTAAATTAATATTCTAAAAATCTTTCTGTATAACTTACTTTCTTCTCTAGATTTATATTTTTCCTCTGAAAAAGCATTTAAAATTTACTTGGGCTTTTACTTATATTCTGGGAAAATATTCATTATAATTTTATTAATCTCATTTTAAATTTTACAGTTAAACTACGAGATGTTTTTTCTGTACTTCATTTCCTTTGAATTTTTTAGACAATTTTTCACTAAATTATTAGATATTGATTTTATTTTTACAAATACAAAAATTAAAGTCTATTGTGTTTTGATCAAATTTTTGCGTCATTCAAGCGAAGTTGTTTCATTATTTAAAAGTAATTGATTTTCACAATAAGCGATTATGAATTAATAGAATAAAAAATTTAAAAAATTAAAACTCAGTTTTTTTCTAGATTTCATATTTTAAATGCAAGTAAAATTTTTAAATTGAAACATTAGGAAAAAACATTGAGAAATTATGTAATTTTATTCATTCTTGATTTTAGCGTAAATAGAATAAATTAAACGATTGCACAAATATATAACATATCGTTTATTATGCAGGATTTTAAATCAAATTCTAACTGAGAATAATGAGCTAAAAAACTTTTTGGAAAAAATTAAGTCAAAATTTGAAATGCTTCTGTCGGAATATAAAGAAATTGAAACAAAGATATATATTTCTGTGAAAGAAAATGAAGAACTCAAAAAAAAATTAGAAAATGTCCAAGTAAAAGAACTATTGAAGAAACCATTCAAATTATTTTTTTCCTTATTAATAAGAATAAAATTTCATTTAGCACGCACAGAAAGATAGGACAAATCGGTTTGTTAAATTATGTGAAAAAGAGCACTATCTAATAAAAGCGAGACTAGAACAAAGTTTGGATGAAAATAAAAATCTAATTTATAAATTAACGAATCTAGATTGAATAATTAATTTGATCAAAAAATTTAAAAAACATTGTGGAAAATCATAAATATGCAGGATTTAACTTAGATATAAAATTTAAAATGTGGATTAAAATGTGGATTAAAAGATGAAATTGTTTAATTGGACGAGGAAAATAAATTTTTAAATGATAAAATAAAATAAAAAAAATGCTGTCCTTTTCCCAACTAAGATGGAAATGAAAATAAAGATTTAAAGAAGAGAAAACATTTTGTGCTATCTCAATATGTATAATTTCATTAACAATTAAAAAAATTGAATATTTAGAAAAAAATGGAAATAAAGGAACAAGAAAAGAGAAACATAGACAGTTTCAGTGGTGAAATCATGAATTTAGTAAAATATGAAAATTGAAGAAAAAAAGAAAAAAGAAATTGAGCTACAACAATCAATTGAAATAAATAATGAACTTACTCAGCAATGTGAAAGCCTCGGATCCTCTATTGTCTTAGCTGAACAAGAAAATATTAAAATCAAGAAGAAAATACAAAAGCTTGAGTCAAAAAATGTTTTTTTATGTTTTTTAAATTTTTTTTCATTTTAAGCTCGAATTAACTACATCTAGCATTTCCTTCGAAGAGCTTCAACATAAAATGAGCATTTAAAATTCGACAATAAATGAATATAAACTTCAAAAATCAAAGCTAAATGAGACAATAAATAATCTTGAAAGAGAAAATGTAAAACTTTAATCTTACAATAATTTGGAAATAAATTTAAATTTTTTTAAAGTTGAGATTTCACTGCTTCACACTTGCTGTTTTTCGGCCAAATTTTCTCTTTCAATAAATTTAAATTAATATTCTAAAAATCTTTCTGTATAACTTACTTTCTTCTCTAGATTTATATTTTTCTTCTGAAAAAGCATTTAAAATTCACTTGAGCTATTACTAATATTCTAGGAAAATATTCATTATAATTTTATTAATCTCATATTAAATTTTACAGTTAAACTACGAGATGTTTTTTCCTTACTTCATTTCCTTCGAATTCTTTAGACAACTTTTCACTAAATAATTAGATATTGATTTTATTTTTACAAATACAAAAATTAAAGTCTATTGTGTTTTGATCAAATTTTTGCGTCATTCAAGCCAAGTTGTTTCATTATTTAAAAGTAATTGATTTTCACAATAAGCGATTATGAATTAATAGAATAAAAATTTAAAAAATTAAAACTCAGTTTTTTTCTAGATTTCATATTTTAAATGCAAGTAAAATTTTTAAACTGAAACATTAGGAAAAAACATTGAGAAATTATGTAATTTAATTCATTCTTGATTTTAGCGTAAACAGAATAAATTAAACGATTGCACAAATATATAACTATTTAATCACTCTGTGTTTGTGGTATTGGATAGTATCAATCAGCGTGTATATTCCATAATTTGTAGATCATTCTTATATAAAGCCATACTGTGTATCTAGATTATTAACTCTTCGATAAATCTTAGATAAAAATTATTTTGAAAACTAATTTGCAATTGTTCTAAGTTTAATATTTACTTTATAGTCATTTAGGGTTCTATGTACTTTTCAATTATATAAAACATTTAATAAAACCCATATTGGAAATATAGGGTATTTCGTTGTTTTTGATCATTTTTTGATTATCTTTGCCACTTTTAGAGTTCATAAATACATCCTTATTTAATCATTAAAAATTAAATTATACGATGGTGATTCGACAAAATTAAAATTTGGGTGTATACAATTTTATTTGTTCCATAAAGAGTCAAATATTGTCTGTTTCAAAAATAGATAAGAAAAATCTAAATTTTTTCATTAAGTTTTTTATAATTCTATAAAAGTTATCATGTGAGATTCCAAGAGATAGTTTTTCAACAATTTTGACTCAAATTAATTTTAAAATTTTTCTGATAAAGAACAATACACTGTTTCCATTGAAATTTTGCCCTTTTATATTTTATTTAAAAAAGAGGGTTCAACTTAATTTTTATATCAAAATAAAGGTTTTTTACTCATCTTTCGGCAAAATTATCTAATTTTTTTAGATTTCCAAAAAAAATGTCAATTTTGGCAAGATGAAAATCTACATTTTTTCATAATAAACTTTACAATTTTACTTGCAAGCAGTCGTTGTTTCTTTTTTTTCTTGGTGAAAAAGAATAATTCTCTATTAAGGATTTATTTTGCTTAGAATTGAATTAAATAACAATTTAAAAATAATAAAAAATATCTTTTGATAAAAGTTATGTAATTTTTAAATAAAAATTCAGATTAAAGATGCAGAAAACTTAATGAACCTTATTAAATACTTAAAATCTTATTTTATATTTATTTAATTTATTTTTAAAAAACAATGATTTATTTTATTTGGGATGATATTCATGATTTGAAAAATTTTTTTATCTAAATGATTATTTCCCTTTAAAGGCTTTACCAAAATAAAAAGGTAAATAATTTAAAGTATTTTGGATTATCAATAATTTACTTATTTTTGATCATAAATTTTTTTTCATCAATTATCGACTACTTTTTAAAAAGAAATAAAAATGAAAAAAAATGAATTTAAACCAGTAACGCAGAGGAAAGCAAAAGCAATTAAAAATTTAATATAATCTAAAATATTTAAACTTTTTGTTAAGTTTTATTTTGTTTCATTTGTCAATATTCATTTTGAAATATTATTTTCAATTTATTTTTTCCATATTAATGATTTAAAATTAATAAAAAATTATAGCATACATCTCAAGAAAAATTTTTTTAATTGTTTATTGAAACAAAATTTTCAAAAAATGATTAGTCATTTTAAAAAATGAATTTTTTGATTTTGAAATTTCAGTCAGTCTCTTTTTAACCTAGCTCAAAATTTTAATGGCCTTATGAAATCTGTTTTAAAAGAAGTTTGAACCGATTTCTTTGTATTTTGATCTTCTTTTCTAATCTATTTTTTTACTCAAAAAAGTTTCTTTAAGCTTTTCTTTACCATCCGGTTTCAACTTGTTTTTTTTCATTAATATTTCTTTTATAAAGTGAGTTCGTTCAATGCGTTTTTGGAGAAATTTTGGTCAAGTACAAAAATTGCAGCTAAAAAAGTCTTCGATTTCAACGAATTTGACAGTTTCAAACTTTTTGAACAATTCTAAAAATTCAATAGATATCAGAATTGATATAAATATGATATCAATGACCAGATTTTTTATAGTTCTTTTGACTGTATTTTTAATTTGCTTATCTGTATCATTACTGAAAAAATTATTTTTCAAAAAAATGTAATTTCTTTTTCTAAAAGCTGAGCAATTTTTTTATTTTTAAATTAAGAACCCAAATTCAGATTTGAACTTAAGTATTGGTCAAAATGGTGTCTCACGTTTTTCAGCTGATAATCGGAATCAGATTTTGGTAATAAATTGTCTTGCATTTTCCTTTTAAATATTTTTAAAGGGCCAGGACCAAAATGTTCCTATAATTGATCGACAGCCTTGTCTGTGCGCACAACCAAAATTTGCCAAAGCATTTTTGAGAGATCTTAACGAGGTTTTTTCAAAAATATCTTATAAAAGAATAAGCAAAATTTTTTTTAAGCTTCAATCTGCAATCGTTTCTGAAGAAGTGTATAATCAGACAAATGACGATAGCTTCGAAGTAATTTACAAAGATAAAAAAATGGCATTTTTTTACACAATTTCATTAAAAGGATGTTTGTATTTATGAAAACCAATATGAAAATTCTCAATTTTTAAGGGAACATTTTAAATTAGAAAAACTAAATGATACTGATTCAACCAGAACAAGAGAATTAGTTTCTCATCCTGTTTCATGTTTCTGATCCATTGTTTTTGTATTAATATTTCCTTCTAACTTGTTCTGGTTAATTGTCTTTGTTGCTTTTTGTATAATTTAATTGTAAAAAATTTGCTGCGATCCATTAAAATTTTGTAAATATATTAGTTGTAATTAATATTTAATTTTTTTACTTATCAACATATATTTAAAAAATCAACATACGTCTAAATTTTTTTTTTGTTATAACGTTTAAATGTTAGTAAATAGAAAATGAATTAATAATTTGTTTATTCAAAAAAATTTTAAAAAAATTAAAAACTATTGATTAAATAATAAAATGAATAACTGATGGTTGCTTTTTGAAAATAAAAATGATCTCTCTTCTTTTTCAGATTTTTTCCATATTTAGATAATTTTTTGACAGTTTTATATATATCATCAACCACATAAAAATCATTTTTTAGCTTAAAAATTGAAACAGTATGGCCTGGTTTGTTTAAAGTTGCACAAAGAAAATTATAGTTTCTATTATCACATGTTATAACATCTGGTAATTCATGGATAAAAATGTTCTTCTCTGCTGATTTTATAAACAAAAATGTAGGCTGATTAAAAAATTTAACGTTGAATTCAAAAGTCAACTTGCATGACTTGCATCTTTCTTCATTTTCAGCTGATAACTTAATTTTTGAATTAGATTTTTTAAAAAGTATGACATCAGATTCTTTGGGAATATTTCTCTCATTTTTTTCACATCTTGAACAACTTTGTTGAATAAATACATACTTTTGAAATTCTTTTAAATTCTTTGAAAAATTATCTTCTTCATTATTATCAAGTGATATTTCAATAAAATTTTCAGAAAAATTTAATTTTGTATCATAGCTCATTATTTGTTTAATCCATAATTCTTTAGCTTTATCGAAATTCTTTTATCCACTTCATCTATAATGTCTTTTATAACTATAGTCAACTTGTTACTTATTATATTTTGAAAATAAGAAGAATTTTTTATAAAGATACCAGAATGCTAAAAGAATATAATCAATTGAGCAAGTTTTTGAAACAAAAACGTTTTTTTCCCCTTTGTATTCAATGAAAGCTCCCCACTTTGGTATGTGATTTTTGAATGATTCAATACTTGTTAAATCGTTTGATGATATTTCATGAGTTTGATTCAATTCCTTTTGAAGGATTTCAATTTCAATATCACTTGAATCTGAACAACTAGTAGTATATTCCGAATCACTTGAACTTTCTTTTCTACTTCTCTTTCCTTTAATATTTTTCGGTTTGTTAGGCAACTGTTGATTCTGTATATCGATAGGAATTTCGTTTAAATGTCTTCCTTTTGATATGATACCAGGTGTTCTATATTTTAAATAGCTTAAATAATAAATCACAGTTGCGACATGGCTACAGCATCCGACTATTCGACGACCTGACAAACATGTGCATATATGAGCTTAAATAAAAATTAAAATCAAAAGATTACCTAGTAAATAGTGTAAAATTTTGAATTTACCTTGAATTGACTTCGAATGATTTAATCCAGGTATATATTTGATAAAAACTTTGTATGTATTTTTAAACTGTTTAACATAGCTGGTTTGCCCAATATCTTTTAGATTTTTTTAGATCTTCTATGACGTGAAATTATTTCAAATGCAAGGATTTTTTGAATTTTCATATTCATCAGTTAAAACCCTATTTGACATATTCTTCATCAATCTTGAGCTAACAATGTAAGCTGTTTTATTAAATAAAAGGTCATCAGCGTAGGCTCTAGCTTGCTTTAACTGATATGATCCAAGAAATAACTTTCTCATCATTTGTTTTGGTCTTAGAATTGGAAAATCAACAATACTTGAAATCGAAATAGATGCTATCAATTTTGTTTCCAAATGTTTTCCTATTAAAAACTCTAATTCATTCTTGGTTATTTTTGATTTTCTAATCATTCTTCGCGCAATTTTTTTCCATGATTTCCATCAGGGGAACAACTAATATGGCTGAAATTAATCATTGCTGATGCTATTCGATAGTCAATTTGAATATGACCAATAGCTGTATTTCGAACATTTTCTAAAGCCCTAAATTTTTTAATTTCGCCGATTTTTTTCAACTATGAATCGACACTTAATTAATCAAATAAAATTTTAATAAAAAAAACATAATTTAATTTACCTTTGTTACCATTCGTGTTTCATTAGCCTGTTTGGTAGAAAGCTGTTTAGATTTTAAATTAGACTCATCCAAATCATTATTTAAAAACTGCTGACAAGTTGGAATTTTTACATCAAAATCGTATTTTTCTCTAAGTTGTAATACGACATCTCTAAATCCTTTTAAATAAATCTTTTATTTTTAACAATTCACATAATAAAATTCTTTAGTGCAAATTATAAATTTTTACAAACCTCTATCGAGAAAGATAATTGTTTTTCCAGGAAGAAGAATCTTTTCTTTTAGAGCTAAGTCTGTCTTCAATATATATTCAAATATACAAGCATCGTTCATATTTGCAGAAAATGATCCATAACAGTCAATAATATATCCATCACTACAGCATATAATAAAAGGCTTAAGTAATGATGTTGATTTTTGAACACTCCAACTTTTATACTGGAAGTTATTATTCTGACTTTTTTCAATGCGAGTATAGGTACCATCACAAACAATAACAAGTTCTTCATTCTTAATTGATAGAAGTTCTGTTACCATTTCATTGTTGTGTTTCAAAAAAAATTCTCTTTTTCTATCAGCTCCAAGAAAAAATGGAACAAAATCATCGTTTATTGCCTTTCGTATTTGAGACAAGTATTTACTAATGGCTTGTTGAGAACATCCCTTTTAAAAATTTTAGCAAGTACTGATTGGTTTGTTCCTGTTCTTAACCAGTATCGATAAAGAGCAATCAGCTGTTCTTTCGAACGATTTTTACTATTTTTTATGCTAGTGATGAATTTAGAAAAGTCTAAAAATTGTTTTTTTGTCCAACCTGTAATTTCAATACAATGTGAGTCTTGAACAGAAGAAATATCTTTAAATTTTTCAAACACACTTTTTTCACCGACTTCAAACATATCAAACATTTTTATTAATTGATTCTTATAATTTTTTTTTTGTACGAATTTGACCATAAAGTTCCTCTTTAATACAACCATTATTATCAAGATGGTTTCTGCAGCATCTTGCATTTTCATCAATAATTATTCTTTTCATTTTGAATGCATGAATAATTGAATTTTTATTAATTGTTCGCAGTTTAATCCTATCAGAACGCTTCCGTCTACAAATAAAACAGCAATTATGCGAATTTATAGCTGTTTCTATCTTTTTCGTGGACATTTTAATTTATTTTTTTATCTAAAAAATGAAGATTGAGTTCTTAAAAATTTCATAAAAATAATATTTTGTGTTATTATCGATTAGAGTGATATAATAAATATAGTTTAAACTTTTATTTGAAAAAAATACAAAAAAAATTGAAAAATCTACTTTGATTTTTTGGTTTCATTAACTTTTTTATCTGACATTTTACTCTTGATTCTTCTGTTAAAACTTTAATACAAATGTAAATTATGCACAGTTTTGTATAAATAGATTTCACTGTAAGAAGACAAGCTCCGATAAACACTAGATCCTAAATAGATAACAAATTTTAAATTCAAATCTTCAAATAAAAAAATACTTTTAATCCAACAAAATAAAAAATTCTGTTTTTTTCTTCATCGTATAATCCAAATGAGAACATAAGCCAACAAGCGAACTCATTATTTTTAAATAAGAGCCATTCAATTGTCTCTTCTACATTTTTTATGTCGCTAATTGCTATTGTTTCCCTAATTATAATTAGAACTTGTTCTTCATTTATTTTAAACCTAACAAAAGAAATTAGAGTAAGAAAATTAAAATTTACTGCAATCAAAAATTACCTTTTAATTTTTTGACATGTTTCTGAATTTTTTGATGGTAAAATAAAATGCCTCCATCCCGTGGATAAAAACCAATCTGAGAATCGCCAAAAATAATTGGTAGATATTTGTCGAAACAATTCAATGAATGATTTGGAGATATTGAAAATTCAATAATTTTTAGGCAACGAAGTTTATCATCACATGCCACAGCGTTGCTTACACCATGAAAAGTGTTTGGAGGAAAATGACTAGAAAATGTTTCAGTGTTTACATTTTTTTTATTAGAAATTATATGGGCAGATGATAAAGTTTTACTTTTTTGAAATTTAAACAAAATAAAAAAAGAAAAAAATATATAATTGCATCTCCTTTTAGATTTTGTTTGAAAAAAATTATTTTACTACAACTTTTTTATCGAAATAAAAAAATATTATATTTTTAAGAATATCTTTTTTGAATCAAGTTTCAGCGAAAATTCTTACTTTTTAACATAAAAAATCGATATTGACCTCAATAAAGATTTTTATACTAAAAAAACTTATTTTAAGGCAGAAAACATATCTTTAAAAAAGATAAAAATTATAGTTTTTTCTTCCAAATTCTATTTTTTTAACATAAAAAATCGATATTGACCTCAATAAAGATTTTTATACTAAAAAACTTATTTTAAGGCAGAAAACATATCTTTAAAAAAGATAAAAATTATAGTTTTTTCTTCCAAATTCTATTTTTTAACATAAAAAATCGATATTGACCTCAATAAAGATTTTTATACTTAAAAAACTTATTTTAAGGCAGAAAACATATCTTTAAAAAAGATAAAAATTATAGTTTTTTCTTCCAAATTCTATTTTTTTAACATAAAAAATCGATATTGACCTCAATAAAGATTTTTATACTAAAAAACTTATTTTAAGGCAGAAAACATATCTTTAGAAAAGATAAAAATTATGGTTTTTTCTTCCAAATTCTATATCTTTTACCTTAAAAATTTTTTCTTGTCGTTAGTATTTTAATTTTAGATTTTTTGATATAATTATTATTCCAATATTTTATTTTAATCTTTTTATCTTGATGTTTAAGATTATTTTTAAAATGGCATTAATTCGTTATTCAAACATTTTACTCACTTCACTTAGAGCTTCAGCTAACTTAAGCTGGAGATTTTCTACCAATGCTTTTAAAATGTTTTTTAATTCTTCGAAAGTCTCTTTTCGAAGTTTATCGAAAAGTTTTCAATACATTTATCAATAAAAAACAGTCCAAGAAAAATGATAATCAGCCTATTAAGAAAAATTCAAAAAAACGAATAAATTTTAAAAATCGCAGGATTCTTTACGATGCACTCATATACCAAAAAAGATTTTCTCGAAATGAAAAGATTCAATTAGCTAAAAAACAAATTTGTCGGTCCGTCAAATATCAAGATGGATTTCAAATTCAAGAAATAAAAAATTTAATTCGTCTAAACGCATATCATTAAACGAAGAAATAAAACTGAATGAATTTTTTGAAAATGTGTGTGCATATCCACAAAAAGAACAAATATCTGAATTGGCAGAGAATCTCGAGATCACAAGAAGACAAATCAGTCAATGGTTTTACAGAAAAAGAAGAAAAGAATTAAAAAAAAAATAAATCAATTTAATTTTATGTAAATTTTTTTTAAATAAATTTTTACTTGCTAAATACAATAATTAACTTTTTAAACATAGTGTATATTTTATTAGATTATTAATAGCGATAAAAAAATTTAGAGAAAAGGAAAAATATCATTTTTTTAGAATATCACTTTTATTTCAAAAAACAATGTTTAATTTTAAATTTCACTTGAATGATAAAATCTTAATTTTTGCATCTGAACTTGGTTTTTGATTCAGGAAAATAGATGGATAAATTCGAACGAATCATCATTTTATTGGAATTTTTTATAAGATATTTAATATTCACATTTATTTAACAAAAATATAAAATTACAAATAAACAAATAAATTATTTACCATTAATGGTATTGTGAATTTAAAAAACAGAAAATAGAATAAAAAATTTTATTTAAGGCGATAAAGTGTAACATACTTTGTTGCAGTTTGTGGCCTTATTTTTTCTAATATTTTTATTAACTCTAATTTTGATTTATCAAAACATGATGAATTTTTTTCTATTTGTTTTTGAAATTCACAACACCCCAAAAAATCAAATCAAATGTCAAAAAGAGCCCAAATCTGAGCTGAAGAATAAATAGGTTTTTTTTAATGTTATATTTTTGTGACATGATTTGGATTCGAATTCTTAATAAAAAAATATTATCTCTTTTTACTCATTTACATATGCAATGAATTATCAATAATCATTTGAATTTAATAACTTTAAAAAACTTAAAAACTTTCATAATTTTATTTAACCTGCAAATCTAAGACTTATTCATTTTTTTATGCTGACTGTTTTAAGTCCTAATGCTCCTGCAAATTAATCACAATTTTACTTGTGGTACTCTACAAATAGCACCAATTGTCATTAAAAAAGCTGACCTCGTATCCTTGAGCCACTTATTGATTAGAAAAATTTAATAATTAATATTTAATTTTTTAATCGTTTTTTATAATTGTGGTTAAAAACTATTATAAACTTTAAAAGACTTTATTCTAATACAATTGAAGTTTTTTGTTTTGGTAGTTAAGTAGTCTCTAAAGGAAGCTGGGATAGGACCCTAAATTTTTTGAAGATCATGATATTCTCATTAGATAAGGCAAGCTACATCCCACAGAGGGACAACGTAGTAGTGGTAGCCACAAAGCCTGCTAGCTCCTCAGGAAGGCTTCCTAAAACAGGAGGCAACAAGACAGCTACAGCTAAGTCTCGCACTCGCTCAAAAAGCAGGATGCGGTTTTAAGGAACTAGCAAAGCTCACACCGGGGATCGATTTAGTCAACAATATCCTTTCACCCACCACTAATCACCCTAATTATTCATTAATTCATAAGTGGAAGTTCGGTCGCCCGGTAATTAGTAAATACTTCTGGGACAAAGACACGAACATTATTAATTAATTATGGAATTAATTAGTAATGTTCCATAATTCCTTATGGAATCGTGGAGGTACATGGACAATCCAGAAAGCTCGGAAGACGAGCTTCAAGAGCAAAATGATAAGGAAAATGATCAAATAGGCGAGGGATCTCCAACAGCCTCCTCCACCTACTACCACCAGCTTCTTTGCAACCAGGTCGAAAGAATTTTCGCCCAGTTCGATGATTGTCAGATTCAGGCCAAGGGTCTCACAGCTCACAGCTCTATATCTAGGGAAAAAGTAAAGGTGGACGCCTACTTCGCTCTACCCACAGATATCTTTCCATTAGGAATTTCCAATCACTCACGCGCTCTTTGCCAATCTACAAAACGGTCTCATGATTCGGTCGGCAGCTGGTTGCGCTCGTATTAAGAGCTATTAGCACAAAATTAGTCCAGCGATAAGGATAAGGACTCGTGCTGGTCTCTCTTTAAAAGGCCAGAATAGTCGAATCATCCCGATATTGCGGAACGATCAAATAGGAACGATATTGCGGAACTTTTTGCTGGTCTCGAGACCCAGGACGAAAGTAAGACCCATAGCGGACTTCTCTGCATTAACAAGGTCCATAAAATAATATTTTTCTTATTTAAATTTTAAAAAAATTTTATTTTTTAAAGAAAAAACAATAATATTACACTAATTTTTTTCTAGCATATAAACATATAAAAAAAATTAAAGTTAAAAAAATTATAACAAAGGTGATCACACAAATAACAATTTGAAAAAAATCCAAAAATTCCAACATTTGTAAATAATCCTTTAAAAAAAAAATTTAAGTAGAGACCACCACAATGCCCTATACTAGAAGCTATATCAGAAAAAGTAACAAGGATTGCTCTTAGAAAAGAAGGACTCTTTGAACAAAAGTCTGTGAAAAAATACAAAAAAACTTAAATCTTTATACGGCAAGCACTTATTATATGCTATTTCTTGTTCAACATAGTTAACATAAACACCTTCCCCAATCAAAATTCCAAACAAACTAAAAATGACAACCATCAATGATATTAAGAATGTTTTAAGGGAAAAATATTTATTTTTAACAAGCTTGACGTCCTCAATTCGAAGATTTTTTGCAAAAGTCCTCTGATTACTATTCCATACCAGCTCTAATTTTTCTTGATTTATACTCTTAATAAATCCTATTTGAATTAATCCTTAAAAAAAATTTTAAACAATATTTAATTATAATGCATGATATTAATTTTATACCATTTGATCTTTTAAATGAAACTTTATCATTGATTTTTAAATTCATTTTTTAGCTTCAGTTAAACTTTGTCTAAAATTTTTAAAATGAATTTATATATAAATTAATTTATGTGCAATTTTTAAAAAATATGCTATGTCCAATTTAATATGTAATGCTCTATTTTCAATTGGAAAAAATTTGATTATTGAAAAATACGAAGAAGATGACTCAAAAATTATCCTCTTTTTTAAATAGATATTTATGTAATCTTATTTAAAAACTTTTTGTAACTAAAATTATTTTTTGTTAAATGAAATAAAAATTACAACTTAAATCTTTAGAAAAATAACTCTCAAACGCTAAAATTTTCGTTGTATTCTTGAAGATTTTAAGTATTTAATAAGGTTCATTAAGTTTTCTGCATCTTTAATCTGAATTTTTATTTAAAAATTATCTAACTTTTATCAAAAGATATTTTTTATTATTTTTAAATTGTTATTTAATTCAATTCTAAGCAAAATAAATCCTTAATAGAGAATTATTCTTTTTCACCAAGAAAAAAAGAAACAACGACTGCTTGCAAGTAAAATTGTAAAGTTTATTATGAAAAAATGTAGATTTTCATCTTGCCAAAATTGACATTTTTTTTGGAAATCTAAAAAAATTAGATAATTTTGCCGAAAGATGAGTAAAAAACCTTTATTTTGATATAAAAATTAAGTTGAACCCTCTTTTTTTAAATAAAATATAAAAGGGCAAAATTTCAATGGAAACAGTGTATTGTTCTTTGATAATGCGATTCAAGTAATAGCTTAAAAATTATCATATCAATTTTTAAAAAAGACATTGTATAACTCTTTAAGGAAAAAATATAACTATTAATACTTATATTATTTTAACTTCCAAAGAAATAGACTAGTTAAAATATTTAATGATTCATAATATTAAAATGAAATTTAATATTTAAGAAATAAAAAAAAAAGCATTTGCATGAAAATTTCGAAACCGAATTAGGTGATTTAAAATCCTATAATTAAAGTTAGAAGCTTTAAATGAGATTAAAAAATGAAGCATAGGAATGACCATCTGAGATTTAAATGTGGAAATTAAAACGGAGAATGATTGGTTCAAAAAACAGAATATTTATTTACCGGTACATTTATGTACTCTAAAAGTGCCAAAATAGTCGAGATATGCAATTTGCCTAAATTGTTTCATTTGGGCGAACTAATTTTATCATTCGGACAAATTTAAGTGATTTCGTTTTTCCTAGATATAATGGCATTATTTGAATTTAAAGAAGTCCAAAATTCTTTTTGAAATCATTAGAATTACATTTTTACTTAAATATAAGCCATAATGAATCAATGTGTGAAATTTCACAAACAAATCTTAAATGCTAAAATTCAAATCCCAATCTAATCCTAAGACAAAAGAGCGTCAAAGAATTTTATAACAAATTATTTAAATAAAAGATAAAATTAAATTTGGGTGATTTTTATCTCGAAAATGAACCGAAATAATAGCAAACGTTTAATCGGTATCTTTCTGTTTATAGATTTTTGCTTTTGATACTGTCGACCATAACTTTCTACTTACTAAATTAAGCTGTTATGGTTTTCATGATTCTTCAATCATACTTAGTTATTTTCGAATAGAATCCAGGTAGTGGAGATTGATGAGTTGACTTCTAACTCAAGAACACTCAAATTAGATGTCCTAGGCCCACTTCTATTTTTGATTTTCATAAATGAAATTGTTTTATTCCTTTCTGATTTCATCGTGAAATAATTTGCTGATGATAAAATTAAAACAGGGGATAACCTAACTGAACTTATTCATTTTCTTCTTGATTCAATTCGAAAGTTATTTACTTGGTGTAAATTCAATAGTATAGATATTAATTGGTCCAAGACTAAAATTATGTTTATTTCAAATAAAACAAAACTGAATTTATCATGTAATATTGAAATAAATGGTATTATGGTTGAAGTTGTTGAAAAATTTAAGCTTCTTGGAGAAACAATTGATAACAAGCTCACTTTTTTGCAACACATAATAAGCTTAAGAACTTCAATAAAAAAACGACTTAATGCTATTAGATGATTATTTTACTTAACGCACAAAGTCAAGCTCCAGTTCTTCAAATTATTTATCATGCCGTACTTTGACTATTGTCTATCATTATCAATATATTTTACAAAAAGATCAATTCAAAAAATTATCTAATTCTTATTACTATTGTGTTCAAAGATTATTAAACATTTGCACAAATATTTATGGCAATGATGACTTTAACACTTTAAATATTGAGTTGAATAAATTTAACATCGACTGCTTTCAGCATAGAATTATCAAACGTCTTGCTCATTTTGTACATAAAATTGTAAATTTAAAAACATCGCCTGTTGACTTAAAAGAAGTATTAATCAGCAACCGCTCGAAAAATGTTGATTATAATCTAAGAAATTCAAATGATCTTGTTCCTTCTAAAGGAAAGTTTAATGATTATGTTGAAAAAACGTTTGATTATTTTTATTCTAAGTTCATCAATAAATTACTCATTGATGATTTCCATTTAGATTTTTCCCTTTTTAAACGAAGAATAAACAATAACATTAATTTAATATTTATAAAATTTCTAAATTTTTTCTAATTTTGATTTTAATTTCAGAAATTTAATTTTTTATTAGCAAATGGGCTCAATCATCCCATTACGGGTTTTGACCTTAGGTCTCTTTGATTGAGTTGAAATAATGATTAGTCAGAAGGAAACATTATATATTCATCTTGTCGAAACGTATATTCAATCATTGCGTTGCAAATCTTTTTCTATTGTAAACATAAAGGTGATCTCTCATTTGCGATGATAAAATCCATCATTTAAATTGTAAATTGATTTAATACCTTTTGTAGTCATAAATATCCATTGCGTACGTAAAAGCCTAAATTAAATGATTTTACAAATATTATTTAAATACACTTATTTAAAGCTATTCTTCGGATCTCTATATTTAATGAAAATCAAACATTAAAGGGGTAGTGCCTTACCCTTACTTGATTTTTTAATTCTGTCTTATCGTAAAAAGAATCATTCAAGCGAAACTATTCTTACAAATTTAAATGCTAACACATTTGTAATCCATAATTACATAATTTTAATTGTTAAATGTTTTTAATTAAGTTCCTCTTATAGGTCTTTTACCTAACTAAATTGCAAATTTTTAGACAATTCTTCATTAAAAAAATATACAGTCAATCCTCGATATAAAGATAAAGTTGGGCGGAAATTTTTATATTCGTTGTATCGAAATTCGTTCTATCAAAAATCCCATACAAAAGCATTGAATAAATTTTTAGATTTTTTTTTTTGAATTTTTATTAAAATAAATGAAAAAGGTGAAAAAATTTTAAAAAAATAAACTGAAAAGAAAAATTAAACATATTTAACATACGAAGTATCAGTTGTTTGTTTATTACAACTTTTTTCAATTACCAAATTTTCAATATTAAACAAAAAGTTAACGATATTTGATGAATCATGTTCTTGTTTATCTAAAAAAAATCTTTTAAATCGTTAATTCGTTCGATTGCTTTTTTTGAACTAATAATTGACTTTCTCGGTAGAAATAACTCTTCAATTTCACTGACACTATTGTCTGATTCTTCTTTTTTTAGTAATCTTTATTTTTTGGTCTTTATGCTTTTTTATTATTTCAATTTTTGTTTAAAGTAAATAACATTTTCGTTTTTTTGGGACAGGATTAATTAAATTTCACGATTTTTTTTATAATATAAAGGTGCGAATTTTTTTTTGATTTTTCGTTATTTGAAGTTTTTTTTCTTTAAAAAAAGAATAATTGGTTCGTTAGAAGAACCTTGTTGTATCGGCTTTTCGTTGCATCGAAATTCGTTCTATTGAAGATAAAAAGTAATCATTTTTATTGATCGAAATCGGTTCTGATAATCGAATTCGTTCTATAGGGTTTTTCGTTCTAATGGGTTTCGTTGTACGGAGGATTGACTGTAAATTGAAATATTATTTATAACAAATTTTTCGTGATTATTTTTCCGCAATTGATTTTTACATTCTACAGCATTAGTTTTTAGTTTTTCATTCAGACTTTAAATGATAATGACTCTTACACTTTAAACTCAAGATGAGATTTCACTGCTTCACACTTGCTGTTTTTCGGCCAAATTTTCTCTTTCAATAAATTTAAATTAATATTCTAAAAATCTTTCTGTATAACTTACTTTCTTCTCTAGATTTATATTTTTCCTCTGAAAAAGCATTTAAAATTTACTTGGGCTTTTACTTATATTCTGGGAAAATATTCATTATAATTTTATTAATCTCATTTTAAATTTTACAGTTAAACTACGAGATGTTTTTTCTGTACTTCATTTCCTTTGAATTTTTAGACAATTTTTCACTAAATTATTAGATATTGATTTTATTTTTACAAATACAAAAATTAAAGTCTATTGTGTTTTGATCAAATTTTTGCGTCATTCAAGCGAAGTTGTTTCATTATTTAAAAGTAATTGATTTTCACAATAAGCGATTATGAATTAATAGAATAAAAAATTTAAAAAATTAAAACTCAGTTTTTTTCTAGATTTCATATTTTAAATGCAAGTAAAATTTTTAAATTGAAACATTAGGAAAAAACATTGAGAAATTATGTAATTTTATTCATTCTTGATTTTAGCGTAAATAGAATAAATTAAACGATTGCACAAATATATAACATATCGTTTATTATGCAGGATTTTAAATCAAATTCTAACTGAGAATAATGAGCTAAAAAACTTTTTGGAAAAAATTAAGTCAAAATTTGAAATGCTTCTGTCGGAATATAAAGAAATTGAAACAAAGATATATATTTCTGTGAAAGAAAATGAAGAACTCAAAAAAAAATTAGAAAATGTCCAAGTAAAAGAACTATTGAAGAAACCATTCAAATTATTTTTTTCCTTATTAATAAGAATAAAATTTCATTTAGCACGCACAGAAAGATAGGACAAATCGGTTTGTTAAATTATGTGAAAAAGAGCACTATCTAATAAAAGCGAGACTAGAACAAAGTTTGGATGAAAATAAAAATCTAATTTATAAATTAACGAATCTAGATTGAATAATTAATTTGATCAAAAAATTTAAAAAAACATTGTGGAAAATCATAAATATGCAGGATTTAACTTAGATATAAAATTTAAAATGTGGATTAAAATGTGGATTAAAAGATGAAATTGTTTAATTGGACGAGGAAAATAAATTTTTAAATGATAAAATAAAATAAAAAAAATGCTGTCCTTTTCCCAACTAAGATGGAAATGAAAATAAAGATTTAAAGAAGAGAAAACATTTTGTGCTATCTCAATATGTATAATTTCATTAACAATTAAAAAAAATTGAATATTTAGAAAAAAAATGGAAATAAAGGAACAAGAAAAGAGAAACATAGACAGTTTCAGTGGTGAAATCATGAATTTAGTAAAATATGAAAATTGAAGAAAAAAAGAAAAAAGAAATTGAGCTACAACAATCAATTGAAATAAATAATGAACTTACTCAGCAATGTGAAAGCCTCGGATCCTCTATTGTCTTAGCTGAACAAGAAAATATTAAAATCAAGAAGAAAATACAAAAGCTTGAGTCAAAAAATGTTTTTTTATGTTTTTTAAATTTTTTTTTCATTTTAAGCTCGAATTAACTACATCTAGCATTTCCTTCGAAGAGCTTCAACATAAAATGAGCATTTAAAATTCGACAATAAATGAATATAAACTTCAAAAATCAAAGCTAAATGAGACAATAAATAATCTTGAAAGAGAAAATGTAAAACTTTAATCTTACAATAATTTGGAAATAAATTTAAATTTTTTTAAAGTTGAGATTTCACTGCTTCACACTTGCTGTTTTTCGGCCAAATTTTCTCTTTCAATAAATTTAAATTAATATTCTAAAAATCTTTCTGTATAACTTACTTTCTTCTCTAGATTTATATTTTTCTTCTGAAAAAGCATTTAAAATTCACTTGAGCTATTACTAATATTCTAGGAAAATATTCATTATAATTTTATTAATCTCATATTAAATTTTACAGTTAAACTACGAGATGTTTTTTCCTTACTTCATTTCCTTCGAATTCTTTAGACAACTTTTCACTAAATAATTAGATATTGATTTTATTTTTACAAATACAAAAATTAAAGTCTATTGTGTTTTGATCAAATTTTTGCGTCATTCAAGCCAAGTTGTTTCATTATTTAAAAGTAATTGATTTTCACAATAAGCGATTATGAATTAATAGAATAAAAAAATTTAAAAAATTAAAACTCAGTTTTTTTCTAGATTTCATATTTTAAATGCAAGTAAAATTTTTAAACTGAAACATTAGGAAAAAACATTGAGAAATTATGTAATTTAATTCATTCTTGATTTTAGCGTAAACAGAATAAATTAAACGATTGCACAAATATATAACTATTTAATCACTCTGTGTTTGTGGTATTGGATAGTATCAATCAGCGTGTATATTCCATAATTTGTAGATCATTCTTATATAAAGCCATACTGTGTATCTAGATTATTAACTCTTCGATAAATCTTAGATAAAAATTATTTTGAAAACTAATTTGCAATTGTTCTAAGTTTAATATTTACTTTATAGTCATTTAGGGTTCTATGTACTTTTCAATTATATAAAACATTTAATAAAACCCATATTGGAAATATAGGGTATTTCGTTGTTTTTGATCATTTTTTGATTATCTTTGCCACTTTTAGAGTTCATAAATACATCCTTATTTAATCATTAAAAATTAAATTATACGATGGTGATTCGACAAAATTAAAATTTGGGTGTATACAATTTTATTTGTTCCATAAAGAGTCAAATATTGTCTGTTTCAAAAATAGATAAGAAAAATCTAAATTTTTTCATTAAGTTTTTTATAATTCTATAAAAGTTATCATGTGAGATTCCAAGAGATAGTTTTTCAACAATTTTGACTCAAATTAATTTTAAAATTTTTCTGATAAAGAACAATACACTGTTTCCATTGAAATTTTGCCCTTTTATATTTTATTTAAAAAAAGAGGGTTCAACTTAATTTTTATATCAAAATAAAGGTTTTTTACTCATCTTTCGGCAAAATTATCTAATTTTTTTAGATTTCCAAAAAAAATGTCAATTTTGGCAAGATGAAAATCTACATTTTTTCATAATAAACTTTACAATTTTACTTGCAAGCAGTCGTTGTTTCTTTTTTCTTGGTGAAAAAGAATAATTCTCTATTAAGGATTTATTTTGCTTAGAATTGAATTAAATAACAATTTAAAAATAATAAAAAATATCTTTTGATAAAAGTTATGTAATTTTTAAATAAAAATTCAGATTAAAGATGCAGAAAACTTAATGAACCTTATTAAATACTTAAAATCTTATTTTATATTTATTTAATTTATTTTTAAAAAACAATGATTTATTTTATTTGGGATGATATTCATGATTTGAAAAATTTTTTTATCTAAATGATTATTTCCCTTTAAAGGCTTTACCAAAATAAAAAGGTAAATAATTTAAAGTATTTTGGATTATCAATAATTTACTTATTTTTGATCATAAATTTTTTCATCAATTATCGACTACTTTTTAAAAAGAAATAAAAATGAAAAAAATGAATTTAAACCAGTAACGCAGAGGAAAGCAAAAGCAATTAAAAATTTAATATAATCTAAAATATTTAAACTTTTTGTTAAGTTTTATTTTGTTTCATTTGTCAATATTCATTTTGAAATATTATTTTCAATTTATTTTTTCCATATTAATGATTTAAAATTAATAAAAAATTATAGCATACATCTCAAGAAAAATTTTTTTAATTGTTTATTGAAACAAAATTTTCAAAAAATGATTAGTCATTTTAAAAAATGAATTTTTTGATTTTGAAATTTCAGTCAGTCTCTTTTTAACCTAGCTCAAAATTTTAATGGCCTTATGAAATCTGTTTTAAAAGAAGTTTGAACCGATTTCTTTGTATTTTGATCTTCTTTTCTAATCTATTTTTTTTACTCAAAAAGTTTCTTTAAGCTTTTCTTTACCATCCGGTTTCAACTTGTTTTTTTTCATTAATATTTCTTTTATAAAGTGAGTTCGTTCAATGCGTTTTTGGAGAAATTTTGGTCAAGTACAAAAATTGCAGCTAAAAAGTCTTCGATTTCAACGAATTTGACAGTTTCAAACTTTTTGAACAATTCTAAAAATTCAATAGATATCAGAATTGATATAAATATGATATCAATGACCAGATTTTTTATAGTTCTTTTGACTGTATTTTTAATTTGCTTATCTGTATCATTACTGAAAAAAAATTATTTTTCAAAAAAAAATGTAATTTCTTTTTCTAAAAGCTGAGCAATTTTTTTATTTTTAAATTAAGAACCCAAATTCAGATTTGAACTTAAGTATTGGTCAAAATGGTGTCTCACGTTTTTCAGCTGATAATCGGAATCAGATTTTGGTAATAAATTGTCTTGCATTTTCCTTTTAAATATTTTTAAAGGGCCAGGACCAAAATGTTCCTATAATTGATCGACAGCCTTGTCTGTGCGCACAACCAAAATTTGCCAAAGCATTTTTGAGAGATCTTAACGAGGTTTTTTCAAAAATATCTTATAAAAGAATAAGCAAAATTTTTTTTTAAGCTTCAATCTGCAATCGTTTCTGAAGAAGTGTATAATCAGACAAATGACGATAGCTTCGAAGTAATTTACAAAGATAAAAAAATGGCATTTTTTTACACAATTTCATTAAAAGGATGTTTGTATTTATGAAAACCAATATGAAAATTCTCAATTTTTAAGGGAACATTTTAAATTAGAAAAACTAAATGATACTGATTCAACCAGAACAAGAGAATTAGTTTCTCATCCTGTTTCATGTTTCTGATCCATTGTTTTTGTATTAATATTTCCTTCTAACTTGTTCTGGTTAATTGTCTTTGTTGCTTTTTGTATAATTTAATTGTAAAAAATTTGCTGCGATCCATTAAAATTTTGTAAATATATTAGTTGTAATTAATATTTAATTTTTTTACTTATCAACATATATTTAAAAAATCAACATACGTCTAAATTTTTTTTTTGTTATAACGTTTAAATGTTAGTAAATAGAAAATGAATTAATAATTTGTTTATTCAAAAAAATTTTAAAAAAAATTAAAAACTATTGATTAAATAATAAAATGAATAACTGATGGTTGCTTTTTGAAAATAAAAATGATCTCTCTTCTTTTTCAGATTTTTTCCATATTTAGATAATTTTTTGACAGTTTTATATATATCATCAACCACATAAAAATCATTTTTTAGCTTAAAAATTGAAACAGTATGGCCTGGTTTGTTTAAAGTTGCACAAAGAAAATTATAGTTTCTATTATCACATGTTATAACATCTGGTAATTCATGGATAAAAATGTTCTTCTCTGCTGATTTTATAAACAAAAATGTAGGCTGATTAAAAAATTTAACGTTGAATTCAAAAGTCAACTTGCATGACTTGCATCTTTCTTCATTTTCAGCTGATAACTTAATTTTTGAATTAGATTTTTTAAAAAGTATGACATCAGATTCTTTGGGAATATTTCTCTCATTTTTTTCACATCTTGAACAACTTTGTTGAATAAATACATACTTTTGAAATTCTTTTAAATTCTTTGAAAAATTATCTTCTTCATTATTATCAAGTGATATTTCAATAAAATTTTCAGAAAAATTTAATTTTGTATCATAGCTCATTATTTGTTTAATCCATAATTCTTTAGCTTTATCGAAATTCTTTTTATCCACTTCATCTATAATGTCTTTTATAACTATAGTCAACTTGTTACTTATTATATTTTGAAAATAAGAAGAATTTTTTTTATAAAGATACCAGAATGCTAAAAGAATATAATCAATTGAGCAAGTTTTTGAAACAAAACGTTTTTTTCCCCTTTGTATTCAATGAAAGCTCCCCACTTTGGTATGTGATTTTTGAATGATTCAATACTTGTTAAATCGTTTGATGATATTTCATGAGTTTGATTCAATTCCTTTTGAAGGATTTCAATTTCAATATCACTTGAATCTGAACAACTAGTAGTATATTCCGAATCACTTGAACTTTCTTTTCTACTTCTCTTTCCTTTAATATTTTTCGGTTTGTTAGGCAACTGTTGATTCTGTATATCGATAGGAATTTCGTTTAAATGTCTTCCTTTTGATATGATACCAGGTGTTCTATATTTTAAATAGCTTAAATAATAAATCACAGTTGCGACATGGCTACAGCATCCGACTATTCGACGACCTGACAAACATGTGCATATATGAGCTTAAATAAAAATTAAAATCAAAAGATTACCTAGTAAATAGTGTAAAATTTTGAATTTACCTTGAATTGACTTCGAATGATTTAATCCAGGTATATATTTGATAAAAACTTTGTATGTATTTTTAAACTGTTTAACATAGCTGGTTTGCCCAATATCTTTTAGATTTTTTTTAGATCTTCTATGACGTGAAATTATTTCAAATGCAAGGATTTTTGAATTTTCATATTCATCAGTTAAAACCCTATTTGACATATTCTTCATCAATCTTGAGCTAACAATGTAAGCTGTTTTATTAAATAAAAGGTCATCAGCGTAGGCTCTAGCTTGCTTTAACTGATATGATCCAAGAAATAACTTTCTCATCATTTGTTTTGGTCTTAGAATTGGAAAATCAACAATACTTGAAATCGAAATAGATGCTATCAATTTTGTTTCCAAATGTTTTCCTATTAAAAACTCTAATTCATTCTTGGTTATTTTTGATTTTCTAATCATTCTTCGCGCAATTTTTTTCCATGATTTCCATCAGGGGAACAACTAATATGGCTGAAATTAATCATTGCTGATGCTATTCGATAGTCAATTTGAATATGACCAATAGCTGTATTTCGAACATTTTCTAAAGCCCTAAATTTTTTAATTTCGCCGATTTTTTTTTCAACTATGAATCGACACTTAATTAATCAAATAAAATTTTAATAAAAAAAACATAATTTAATTTACCTTTGTTACCATTCGTGTTTCATTAGCCTGTTTGGTAGAAAGCTGTTTAGATTTTAAATTAGACTCATCCAAATCATTATTTAAAAACTGCTGACAAGTTGGAATTTTTACATCAAAATCGTATTTTTCTCTAAGTTGTAATACGACATCTCTAAATCCTTTTAAATAAATCTTTTATTTTTAACAATTCACATAATAAAATTCTTTAGTGCAAATTATAAATTTTTACAAACCTCTATCGAGAAAGATAATTGTTTTTCCAGGAAGAAGAATCTTTTCTTTTAGAGCTAAGTCTGTCTTCAATATATATTCAAATATACAAGCATCGTTCATATTTGCAGAAAATGATCCATAACAGTCAATAATATATCCATCACTACAGCATATAATAAAAGGCTTAAGTAATGATGTTGATTTTTGAACACTCCAACTTTTATACTGGAAGTTATTATTCTGACTTTTTTCAATGCGAGTATAGGTACCATCACAAACAATAACAAGTTCTTCATTCTTAATTGATAGAAGTTCTGTTACCATTTCATTGTTGTGTTTCAAAAAAAATTCTCTTTTTCTATCAGCTCCAAGAAAAATGGAACAAAATCATCGTTTATTGCCTTTCGTATTTGAGACAAGTATTTACTAATGGCTTGTTGAGAACATCCCTTTTAAAAATTTTAGCAAGTACTGATTGGTTTGTTCCTGTTCTTAACCAGTATCGATAAAGAGCAATCAGCTGTTCTTTCGAACGATTTTTACTATTTTTTATGCTAGTGATGAATTTAGAAAAGTCTAAAAATTGTTTTTTTGTCCAACCTGTAATTTCAATACAATGTGAGTCTTGAACAGAAGAAATATCTTTAAATTTTTCAAACACACTTTTTTCACCGACTTCAAACATATCAAACATTTTTATTAATTGATTCTTATAATTTTTTTTTTTTGTACGAATTTGACCATAAAGTTCCTCTTTAATACAACCATTATTATCAAGATGGTTTCTGCAGCATCTTGCATTTTCATCAATAATTATTCTTTTCATTTTGAATGCATGAATAATTGAATTTTTATTAATTGTTCGCAGTTTAATCCTATCAGAACGCTTCCGTCTACAAATAAAACAGCAATTATGCGAATTTATAGCTGTTTCTATCTTTTTCGTGGACATTTTAATTTATTTTTTTATCTAAAAAATGAAGATTGAGTTCTTAAAAATTTCATAAAAATAATATTTTGTGTTATTATCGATTAGAGTGATATAATAAATATAGTTTAAACTTTTATTTGAAAAAATACAAAAAAAATTGAAAAATCTACTTTGATTTTTTGGTTTCATTAACTTTTTTATCTGACATTTTACTCTTGATTCTTCTGTTAAAACTTTAATACAAATGTAAATTATGCACAGTTTTGTATAAATAGATTTCACTGTAAGAAGACAAGCTCCGATAAACACTAGATCCTAAATAGATAACAAATTTTAAATTCAAATCTTCAAATAAAAAAAAATACTTTTAATCCAACAAAATAAAAAATTCTGTTTTTTTCTTCATCGTATAATCCAAATGAGAACATAAGCCAACAAGCGAACTCATTATTTTTAAATAAGAGCCATTCAATTGTCTCTTCTACATTTTTTATGTCGCTAATTGCTATTGTTTCCCTAATTATAATTAGAACTTGTTCTTCATTTATTTTAAACCTAACAAAAGAAATTAGAGTAAGAAAATTAAAATTTACTGCAATCAAAAATTACCTTTTAATTTTTTGACATGTTTCTGAATTTTTTGATGGTAAAATAAAATGCCTCCATCCCGTGGATAAAAACCAATCTGAGAATCGCCAAAAATAATTGGTAGATATTTGTCGAAACAATTCAATGAATGATTTGGAGATATTGAAAATTCAATAATTTTTAGGCAACGAAGTTTATCATCACATGCCACAGCGTTGCTTACACCATGAAAAGTGTTTGGAGGAAAATGACTAGAAAATGTTTCAGTGTTTACATTTTTTTATTAGAAATTATATGGGCAGATGATAAAGTTTTACTTTTTTGAAATTTAAACAAAATAAAAAAAGAAAAAAAATATATAATTGCATCTCCTTTTAGATTTTGTTTGAAAAAAAATTATTTTACTACAACTTTTTTATCGAAATAAAAAAATATTATATTTTTAAGAATATCTTTTTTGAATCAAGTTTCAGCGAAAATTCTTACTTTTTAACATAAAAAATCGATATTGACCTCAATAAAGATTTTTATACTAAAAAACTTATTTTAAGGCAGAAAACATATCTTTAAAAAAGATAAAAATTATAGTTTTTCTTCCAAATTCTATTTTTTAACATAAAAAATCGATATTGACCTCAATAAAGATTTTTATACTAAAAAAAAACTTATTTTAAGGCAGAAAACATATCTTTAAAAAAGATAAAAATTATAGTTTTTTCTTCCAAATTCTATTTTTTTAACATAAAAAATCGATATTGACCTCAATAAAGATTTTTATACTAAAAAAACTTATTTTAAGGCAGAAAACATATCTTTAAAAAAGATAAAAATTATAGTTTTTTCTTCCAAATTCTATTTTTTTAACATAAAAAATCGATATTGACCTCAATAAAGATTTTTATACTAAAAAACTTATTTTAAGGCAGAAAACATATCTTTAAAAAAGATAAAAATTATAGTTTTTTCTTCCAAATTCTATTTTTTTAACATAAAAAATCGATATAGACCTCAATAAAGATTTTTATACTAAAAAAAACTTATTTTAAGTCAGAAATCATATCTTTAAAAAAGATAAAAATTATAGTTTTTTCTTCCAAATTCTATTTTTTAACATAAAAAATCGATATTGACCTCAATAAAGATTTTTATACTAAAAAAACTTATTTTAAGGCAGAAAACATATCTTTAGAAAAGATAAAAATTATGGTTTTTTCTTCCAAATTCTATATCTTTTACCTTAAAAATTTTTTTCTTGTCGTTAGTATTTTAATTTTAGATTTTTTTTGATATAATTATTATTCCAATATTTTATTTTAATCTTTTTATCTTGATGTTTAAGATTATTTTTAAAATGGCATTAATTCGTTATTCAAACATTTTACTCACTTCACTTAGAGCTTCAGCTAACTTAAGCTGGAGATTTTCTACCAATGCTTTTAAAATGTTTTTTAATTCTTCGAAAGTCTCTTTTCGAAGTTTATCGAAAGTTTTCAATACATTTATCAATAAAAAACAGTCCAAGAAAAATGATAATCAGCCTATTAAGAAAAATTCAAAAAAACGAATAAATTTTAAAAATCGCAGGATTCTTTACGATGCACTCATATACCAAAAAAGATTTTCTCGAAATGAAAAGATTCAATTAGCTAAAAAAACAAATTTGTCGGTCCGTCAAATATCAAGATGGATTTCAAATTCAAGAAATAAAAAATTTAATTCGTCTAAACGCATATCATTAAACGAAGAAATAAAACTGAATGAATTTTTTGAAAATGTGTGTGCATATCCACAAAAAGAACAAATATCTGAATTGGCAGAGAATCTCGAGATCACAAGAAGACAAATCAGTCAATGGTTTTACAGAAAAAGAAGAAAAGAATTAAAAAAAAATAAATCAATTTAATTTTATGTAAATTTTTTTTTTAAATAAATTTTTACTTGCTAAATACAATAATTAACTTTTTAAACATAGTGTATATTTTATTAGATTATTAATAGCGATAAAAAAATTTAGAGAAAAGGAAAAATATCATTTTTTTAGAATATCACTTTTATTTCAAAAAACAATGTTTAATTTTAAATTTCACTTGAATGATAAAATCTTAATTTTTGCATCTGAACTTGGTTTTTGATTCAGGAAAATAGATGGATAAATTCGAACGAATCATCATTTTATTGGAATTTTTTATAAGATATTTAATATTCACATTTATTTAACAAAAATATAAAATTACAAATAAACAAATAAATTATTTACCATTAATGGTATTGTGAATTTAAAAAACAGAAAATAGAATAAAAAAATTTTATTTAAGGCGATAAAGTGTAACATACTTTGTTGCAGTTTGTGGCCTTATTTTTTCTAATATTTTTTATTAACTCTAATTTTGATTTATCAAAACATGATGAATTTTTTTTTCTATTTGTTTTTGAAATTCACAACACCCCAAAAAATCAAATCAAATGTCAAAAAGAGCCCAAATCTGAGCTGAAGAATAAATAGGTTTTTTTTAATGTTATATTTTTGTGACATGATTTGGATTCGAATTCTTAATAAAAAAATATTATCTCTTTTTACTCATTTACATATGCAATGAATTATCAATAATCATTTGAATTTAATAACTTTAAAAAACTTAAAAACTTTCATAATTTTATTTAACCTGCAAATCTAAGACTTATTCATTTTTTTATGCTGACTGTTTTAAGTCCTAATGCTCCTGCAAATTAATCACAATTTTACTTGTGGTACTCTACAAATAGCACCAATTGTCATTAAAAAGCTGACCTCGTATCCTTGAGCCACTTATTGATTAGAAAAATTTAATAATTAATATTTAATTTTTTAATCGTTTTTTATAATTGTGGTTAAAAACTATTATAAACTTTAAAAGACTTTATTCTAATACAATTGAAGTTTTTTTGTTTTGGTAGTTAAGTAGTCTCTAAAGGAAGCTGGGATAGGACCCTAAATTTTTTGAAGATCATGATATTCTCATTAGATAAGGCAAGCTACATCCCACAGAGGGACAACGTAGTAGTGGTAGCCACAAAGCCTGCTAGCTCCTCAGGAAGGCTTCCTAAAACAGGAGGCAACAAGACAGCTACAGCTAAGTCTCGCACTCGCTCAAAAAGCAGGATGCGGTTTTAAGGAACTAGCAAAGCTCACACCGGGGATCGATTTAGTCAACAATATCCTTTCACCCACCACTAATCACCCTAATTATTCATTAATTCATAAGTGGAAGTTCGGTCGCCCGGTAATTAGTAAATACTTCTGGGACAAAGACACGAACATTATTAATTAATTATGGAATTAATTAGTAATGTTCCATAATTCCTTATGGAATCGTGGAGGTACATGGACAATCCAGAAAGCTCGGAAGACGAGCTTCAAGAGCAAAATGATAAGGAAAATGATCAAATAGGCGAGGGATCTCCAACAGCCTCCTCCACCTACTACCACCAGCTTCTTTGCAACCAGGTCGAAAGAATTTTCGCCCAGTTCGATGATTGTCAGATTCAGGCCAAGGGTCTCACAGCTCACAGCTCTATATCTAGGGAAAAAGTAAAGGTGGACGCCTACTTCGCTCTACCCACAGATATCTTTCCATTAGGAATTTCCAATCACTCACGCGCTCTTTGCCAATCTACAAAACGGTCTCATGATTCGGTCGGCAGCTGGTTGCGCTCGTATTAAGAGCTATTAGCACAAAATTAGTCCAGCGATAAGGATAAGGACTCGTGCTGGTCTCTCTTTAAAAGGCCAGAATAGTCGAATCATCCCGATATTGCGGAACGATCAAATAGGAACGATATTGCGGAACTTTTTGCTGGTCTCGAGACCCAGGACGAAAGTAAGACCCATAGCGGACTTCTCTGCATTAACAAGGTCCATAAAATAATATTTTTCTTATTTAAATTTTAAAAAAATTTTATTTTTTAAAGAAAAACAATAATATTACACTAATTTTTTCTAGCATATAAACATATAAAAAAAATTAAAGTTAAAAAAATTATAACAAAGGTGATCACACAAATAACAATTTGAAAAATCCAAAAATTCCAACATTTGTAAATAATCCTTTAAAAAAAAAATTTAAGTAGAGACCACCACAATGCCCTATACTAGAAGCTATATCAGAAAAAGTAACAAGGATTGCTCTTAGAAAAGAAGGACTCTTTGAACAAAAGTCTGTGAAAAAAAAAACAAAAAAACTTAAATCTTTATACGGCAAGCACTTATTATATGCTATTTCTTGTTCAACATAGTTAACATAAACACCTTCCCCAATCAAAATTCCAAACAAACTAAAAATGACAACCATCAATGATATTAAGAATGTTTTAAGGGAAAAATATTTATTTTTAACAAGCTTGACGTCCTCAATTCGAAGATTTTTTGCAAAAGTCCTCTGATTACTATTCCATACCAGCTCTAATTTTTCTTGATTTATACTCTTAATAAATCCTATTTGAATTAATCCTTAAAAAAAATTTTAAACAATATTTAATTATAATGCATGATATTAATTTTATACCATTTGATCTTTTAAATGAAACTTTATCATTGATTTTTAAATTCATTTTTTAGCTTCAGTTAAACTTTGTCTAAAATTTTTAAAATGAATTTATATATAAATTAATTTATGTGCAATTTTTAAAAAATATGCTATGTCCAATTTAATATGTAATGCTCTATTTTCAATTGGAAAAAAAATTTGATTATTGAAAAATACGAAGAAGATGACTCAAAAATTATCCTCTTTTTTAAATAGATATTTATGTAATCTTATTTAAAAACTTTTTGTAACTAAAATTATTTTTTGTTAAATGAAATAAAAATTACAACTTAAATCTTTAGAAAAATAACTCTCAAACGCTAAAATTTTCGTTGTATTCTTGAAGATTTTAAGTATTTAATAAGGTTCATTAAGTTTTCTGCATCTTTAATCTGAATTTTTATTTAAAAATTATCTAACTTTTATCAAAAGATATTTTTTATTATTTTTAAATTGTTATTTAATTCAATTCTAAGCAAAATAAATCCTTAATAGAGAATTATTCTTTTTCACCAAGAAAAAAAGAAACAACGACTGCTTGCAAGTAAAATTGTAAAGTTTATTATGAAAAAATGTAGATTTTCATCTTGCCAAAATTGACATTTTTTTGGAAATCTAAAAAATTAGATAATTTTGCCGAAAGATGAGTAAAAAACCTTTATTTTGATATAAAAATTAAGTTGAACCCTCTTTTTTTAAATAAAATATAAAAGGGCAAAATTTCAATGGAAACAGTGTATTGTTCTTTGATAATGCGATTCAAGTAATAGCTTAAAAATTATCATATCAATTTTTAAAAAAGACATTGTATAACTCTTTAAGGAAAAAATATAACTATTAATACTTATATTATTTTAACTTCCAAAGAAATAGACTAGTTAAAATATTTAATGATTCATAATATTAAAATGAAATTTAATATTTAAGAAATAAAAAAAGCATTTGCATGAAAATTTCGAAACCGAATTAGGTGATTTAAAATCCTATAATTAAAGTTAGAAGCTTTAAATGAGATTAAAAAATGAAGCATAGGAATGACCATCTGAGATTTAAATGTGGAAATTAAAACGGAGAATGATTGGTTCAAAAAACAGAATATTTATTTACCGGTACATTTATGTACTCTAAAAAGTGCCAAAATAGTCGAGATATGCAATTTGCCTAAATTGTTTCATTTGGGCGAAGTAATTTTATCATTCGGACAAATTTAAGTGATTTCGTTTTTCCTAGATATAATGGCATTATTTGAATTTAAAGAAGTCCAAAATTCTTTTTGAAATCATTAGAATTACATTTTTACTTAAATATAAGCCATAATGAATCAATGTGTGAAATTTCACAAACAAATCTTAAATGCTAAAATTCAAATCCCAATCTAATCCTAAGACAAAAGAGCGTCAAAGAATTTTATAACAAATTATTTAAATAAAAGATAAAATTAAATTTGGGTGATTTTTATCTCGAAAATGAACCGAAATAATAGCAAACGTTTAATCGGTATCTTTCTGTTTATAGATTTTTGCTTTTGATACTGTCGACCATAACTTTCTACTTACTAAATTAAGCTGTTATGGTTTTCATGATTCTTCAATCATACTTAGTTATTTTCGAATAGAATCCAGGTAGTGGAGATTGATGAGTTGACTTCTAACTCAAGAACACTCAAATTAGATGTCCTAGGCCCACTTCTATTTTTGATTTTCATAAATGAAATTGTTTTATTCCTTTCTGATTTCATCGTGAAATAATTTGCTGATGATAAAATTAAAACAGGGGATAACCTAACTGAACTTATTCATTTTCTTCTTGATTCAATTCGAAAGTTATTTACTTGGTGTAAATTCAATAGTATAGATATTAATTGGTCCAAGACTAAAATTATGTTTATTTCAAATAAAACAAAACTGAATTTATCATGTAATATTGAAATAAATGGTATTATGGTTGAAGTTGTTGAAAAATTTAAGCTTCTTGGAGAAACAATTGATAACAAGCTCACTTTTTTGCAACACATAATAAGCTTAAGAACTTCAATAAAAAAACGACTTAATGCTATTAGATTATTATTTTACTTAACGCACAAAGTCAAGCTCCAGTTCTTCAAATTATTTATCATGCCGTACTTTGACTATTGTCTATCATTATCAATATATTTTACAAAAAGATCAATTCAAAAATTATCTAATTCTTATTACTATTGTGTTCAAAGATTATTAAACATTTGCACAAATATTTATGGCAATGATGACTTTAACACTTTAAATATTGAGTTGAATAAATTTAAAATCGACTGCTTTCAGCATAGAATTATCAAACGTCTTGCTCATTTTGTACATAAAATTGTAAATTTAAAAACATCGCCTGTTGACTTAAAAGAAGTATTAATCAGCAACCGCTCGAAAAATGTTGATTATAATCTAAGAAATTCAAATGATCTTGTTCCTTCTAAAGGAAAGTTTAATGATTATGTTGAAAAAACGTTTGATTATTTTTATTCTAAGTTCATCAATAAATTACTCATTGATGATTTCCATTTAGATTTTTCCCTTTTTAAACGAAGAATAAACAATAACATTAATTTAATATTTATAAAATTTCTAAATTTTTTCTAATTTTGATTTTAATTTCAGAAATTTAATTTTTTATTAGCAAATGGGCTCAATCATCCCATTACGGGTTTTGACCTTAGGTCTCTTTGATTGAGTTGAAATAATGATTAGTCAGAAGGAAACATTATATATTCATCTTGTCGAAACGTATATTCAATCATTGCGTTGCAAATCTTTTTCTATTGTAAACATAAAGGTGATCTCTCATTTGCGATGATAAAATCCATCATTTAAATTGTAAATTGATTTAATACCTTTTGTAGTCATAAATATCCATTGCGTACGTAAAAGCCTAAATTAAATGATTTTACAAATATTATTTAAATACACTTATTTAAAGCTATTCTTCGGATCTCTATATTTAATGAAAATCAAACATTAAAGGGGTAGTGCCTTACCCTTACTTGATTTTTTTAATTCTGTCTTATCGTAAAAAGAATCATTCAAGCGAAACTATTCTTACAAATTTAAATGCTAACACATTTGTAATCCATAATTACATAATTTTAATTGTTAAATGTTTTTAATTAAGTTCCTCTTATAGGTCTTTTACCTAACTAAATTGCAAATTTTTAGACAATTCTTCATTAAAAAAATATACAGTCAATCCTCGATATAAAGATAAAGTTGGGCGGAAATTTTTATATTCGTTGTATCGAAATTCGTTCTATCAAAAATCCCATACAAAAAGCATTGAATAAATTTTTAGATTTTTTTTTTTGAATTTTTATTAAAATAAATGAAAAAGGTGAAAAAATTTTAAAAAAATAAACTGAAAAGAAAAATTAAACATATTTAACATACGAAGTATCAGTTGTTTGTTTATTACAACTTTTTTCAATTACCAAATTTTCAATATTAAACAAAAAGTTAACGATATTTGATGAATCATATTCTTGTTTATCTAAAAAAAATCTTTTAAATCGTTAATTCGTTCGATTGCTTTTTTTGAACTAATAATTGACTTTCTCGGTAGAAATAACTCTTCAATTTCACTGACACTATTGTCTGATTCTTCTTTTTTTAGTAATCTTTATTTTTTGGTCTTTATGCTTTTTTATTATTTCAATTTTTGTTTAAAGTAAATAACATTTTCGTTTTTTGGGACAGGATTAATTAAATTTCACGATTTTTTTTATAATATAAAGGTGCGAATTTTTTTTTGATTTTTCGTTATTTGAAGTTTTTTTCTTTAAAAAAGAATAATTGGTTCGTTAGAAGAACCTTGTTGTATCGGCTTTTCGTTGCATCGAAATTCGTTCTATTGAAGATAAAAAGTAATCATTTTTATTGATCGAAATCGGTTCTGATAATCGAATTCGTTCTATAGGGTTTTTCGTTCTAATGGGTTTCGTTGTACGGAGGATTGACTGTAAATTGAAATATTATTTATAACAAATTTTTCGTGATTATTTTTCCGCAATTGATTTTTACATTCTACAGCATTAGTTTTTAGTTTTTCATTCAGACTTTAAATGATAATGACTCTTACACTTTAAACTCAAGATGAGATTTCACTGCTTCACACTTGCTGTTTTTCGGCCAAATTTTCTCTTTCAATAAATTTAAATTAATATTCTAAAAATCTTTCTGTATAACTTACTTTCTTCTCTAGATTTATATTATTCCTCTGAAAAAGCATTTAAAATTTACTTGGGCTTTTACTTATATTCTGGGAAAATATTCATTATAATTTTATTAATCTCATTTTAAATTTTACAGTTAAACTACGAGATGTTTTTTCTGTACTTCATTTCCTTTGAATTTTTTAGACAATTTTTCACTAAATTATTAGATATTGATTTTATTTTTACAAATACAAAAATTAAAGTCTATTGTGTTTTGATCAAATTTTTGCGTCATTCAAGCGAAGTTGTTTCATTATTTAAAAGTAATTGATTTTCACAATAAGCGATTATGAATTAATAGAATAAAAAAATTTAAAAAATTAAAACTCAGTTTTTTTCTAGATTTCATATTTTAAATGCAAGTAAAATTTTTAAATTGAAACATTAGGAAAAAACATTGAGAAATTATGTAATTTTATTCATTCTTGATTTTAGCGTAAATAGAATAAATTAAACGATTGCACAAATATATAACATATCGTTTATTATGCAGGATTTTAAATCAAATTCTAACTGAGAATAATGAGCTAAAAAACTTTTTGGAAAAAATTAAGTCAAAATTTGAAATGCTTCTGTCGGAATATAAAGAAATTGAAACAAAGATATATATTTCTGTGAAAGAAAATGAAGAACTCAAAAAAAAATTAGAAAATGTCCAAGTAAAAGAACTATTGAAGAAACCATTCAAATTATTTTTTTCCTTATTAATAAAAATAAAATTTCATTTAGCACGCACAGAAAGATAGGACAAATCGGTTTGTTAAATTATGTGAAAAAGAGCACTATCTAATAAAAGCGAGACTAGAACAAAGTTTGGATGAAAATAAAAATCTAATTTATAAATTAACGAATCTAGATTGAATAATTAATTTGATCAAAAAATTTAAAAAACATTGTGGAAAATCATAAATATGCAGGATTTAACTTAGATATAAAATTTAAAATGTGGATTAAAATGTGGATTAAAAGATGAAATTGTTTAATTGGACGAGGAAAATAAATTTTTAAATGATAAAATAAAATAAAAAAAATGCTGTCCTTTTCCCAACTAAGATGGAAATGAAAATAAAGATTTAAAGAAGAGAAAACATTTTGTGCTATCTCAATATGTATAATTTCATTAACAATTAAAAAAAATTGAATATTTAGAAAAAAAATGGAAATAAAGGAACAAGAAAAGAGAAACATAGACAGTTTCAGTGGTGAAATCATGAATTTAGTAAAATATGAAAATTGAAGAAAAAAGAAAAAAGAAATTGAGCTACAACAATCAATTGAAATAAATAATGAACTTACTCAGCAATGTGAAAGCCTCGGATCCTCTATTGTCTTAGCTGAACAAGAAAATATTAAAATCAAGAAGAAAATACAAAAGCTTGAGTCAAAAAATGTTTTTTTATGTTTTTTAAATTTTTTTCATTTTAAGCTCGAATTAACTACATCTAGCATTTCCTTCGAAGAGCTTCAACATAAAATGAGCATTTAAAATTCGACAATAAATGAATATAAACTTCAAAAATCAAAGCTAAATGAGACAATAAATAATCTTGAAAGAGAAAATGTAAAACTTTAATCTTACAATAATTTGGAAATAAATTTAAATTTTTTTAAAGTTGAGATTTCACTGCTTCACACTTGCTGTTTTTCGGCCAAATTTTCTCTTTCAATAAATTTAAATTAATATTCTAAAAATCTTTCTGTATAACTTACTTTCTTCTCTAGATTTATATTTTTCTTCTGAAAAAGCATTTAAAATTCACTTGAGCTATTACTAATATTCTAGGAAAATATTCATTATAATTTTATTAATCTCATATTAAATTTTACAGTTAAACTACGAGATGTTTTTTCCTTACTTCATTTCCTTCGAATTCTTTAGACAACTTTTCACTAAATAATTAGATATTGATTTTATTTTTACAAATACAAAAATTAAAGTCTATTGTGTTTTGATCAAATTTTTGCGTCATTCAAGCCAAGTTGTTTCATTATTTAAAAGTAATTGATTTTCACAATAAGCGATTATGAATTAATAGAATAAAAAAATTTAAAAAATTAAAACTCAGTTTTTCTAGATTTCATATTTTAAATGCAAGTAAAATTTTTAAACTGAAACATTAGGAAAAAACATTGAGAAATTATGTAATTTAATTCATTCTTGATTTTAGCGTAAACAGAATAAATTAAACGATTGCACAAATATATAACTATTTAATCACTCTGTGTTTGTGGTATTGGATAGTATCAATCAGCGTGTATATTCCATAATTTGTAGATCATTCTTATATAAAGCCATACTGTGTATCTAGATTATTAACTCTTCGATAAATCTTAGATAAAAATTATTTTGAAAACTAATTTGCAATTGTTCTAAGTTTAATATTTACTTTATAGTCATTTAGGGTTCTATGTACTTTTCAATTATATAAAACATTTAATAAAACCCATATTGGAAATATAGGGTATTTCGTTGTTTTTGATCATTTTTTGATTATCTTTGCCACTTTTAGAGTTCATTAATATATCCTTATTTAATCATTAAAAATTTAATTATACGATGGTGATTCGACAAAAGTATAATTTGGGTGTTTACAATTTTATTTGTTCCATAAAGAGTCAAATATTGTCTGTTTCAAAAATAGATAAGATTAATCTAAATTTTTTCATTAAGTTTTTCTTAATTCTATAAAAGTTATCATGTGAGAGATTCTAAGAGATAGTTTTTCAACAATTTTGACTCAAATTAATTTTAAAATTTTTCTGATAAATTTGATAATGCGATTCAAGTAATAGCTTAAAAATTATCATATCAATTTTTAAAAAAGACATTGTATAACTCTTTAAGGAAAAAATATAACTATTAATACTTATATTATTTTAACTTCCAAAGAAATAGACTAGTTAAAATATTTAATGATTCATAATATTAAAATGAAATTTAATATTTAAGAAATAAAAAAAAAGCATTTGCATGAAAATTTCGAAACCGAATTAGGTGATTTAAAATCCTATAATTAAAGTTAGAAGCTTTAAATGAGATTAAAAAATGAAGCATAGGAATGACCATCTGAGATTTAAATGTGGAAATTAAAACGGAGAATGATTGGTTCAAAAAACAGAATATTTATTTACCGGTACATTTATGTACTCTAAAAGTGCCAAAATAGTCGAGATATGCAATTTGCCTAAATTGTTTCATTTGGGCGAAGTAATTTTATCATTCGGACAAATTTAAGTGATTTCGTTTTTCCTAGATATAATGGCATTATTTGAATTTAAAGAAGTCCAAAATTCTTTTGAAATCATTAGAATTACATTTTTACTTAAATATAAGCCATAATGAATCAATGTGTGAAATTTCACAAACAAATCTTAAATGCTAAAATTCAAATCCCAATCTAATCCTAAGACAAAAGAGCGTCAAAGAATTTTATAACAAATTATTTAAATAAAAGATAAAATTAAATTTGGGTGATTTTTATCTCGAAAATGAACCGAAATAATAGCAAACGTTTAATCGGTATCTTTCTGTTTATAGATTTTTGCTTTTGATACTGTCGACCATAACTTTCTACTTACTAAATTAAGCTGTTATGGTTTTCATGATTCTTCAATCATACTTAGTTATTTTCGAATAGAATCCAGGTAGTGGAGATTGATGAGTTGACTTCTAACTCAAGAACACTCAAATTAGATGTCCTAGGCCCACTTCTATTTTTGATTTTCATAAATGAAATTGTTTTATTCCTTTCTGATTTCATCGTGAAATAATTTGCTGATGATAAAATTAAAACAGGGGATAACCTAACTGAACTTATTCATTTTCTTCTTGATTCAATTCGAAAGTTATTTACTTGGTGTAAATTCAATAGTATAGATATTAATTGGTCCAAGACTAAAATTATGTTTATTTCAAATAAAACAAAACTGAATTTATCATGTAATATTGAAATAAATGGTATTATGGTTGAAGTTGTTGAAAAATTTAAGCTTCTTGGAGAAACAATTGATAACAAGCTCACTTTTTGCAACACATAATAAGCTTAAGAACTTCAATAAAAAAACGACTTAATGCTATTAGATGATTATTTTACTTAACGCACAAAGTCAAGCTCCAGTTCTTCAAATTATTTATCATGCCGTACTTTGACTATTGTCTATCATTATCAATATATTTTACAAAAAGATCAATTCAAAAATTATCTAATTCTTATTACTATTGTGTTCAAAGATTATTAAACATTTGCACAAATATTTATGGCAATGATGACTTTAACACTTTAAATATTGAGTTGAATAAATTTAACATCGACTGCTTTCAGCATAGAATTATCAAACGTCTTGCTCATTTTGTACATAAAATTGTAAATTTAAAAACATCGCCTGTTGACTTAAAAGAAGTATTAATCAGCAACCGCTCGAAAAATGTTGATTATAATCTAAGAAATTCAAATGATCTTGTTCCTTCTAAAGGAAAGTTTAATGATTATGTTGAAAAAACGTTTGATTATTTTTATTCTAAGTTCATCAATAAATTACTCATTGATGATTTCCATTTAGATTTTTCCCTTTTTAAACGAAGAATAAACAATAACATTAATTTAATATTTATAAAATTTCTAAATTTTTTCTAATTTTTGATTTTAATTTCAGAAATTTAATTTTTTATTAGCAAATGGGCTCAATCATCCCATTACGGGTTTTGACCTTAGGTCTCTTTGATTGAGTTGAAATAATGATTAGTCAGAAGGAAACATTATATATTCATCTTGTCGAAACGTATATTCAATCATTGCGTTGCAAATCTTTTTCTATTGTAAACATAAAGGTGATCTCTCATTTGCGATGATAAAATCCATCATTTAAATTGTAAATTGATTTAATACCTTTTGTAGTCATAAATATCCATTGCGTACGTAAAAGCCTAAATTAAATGATTTTACAAATATTATTTAAATACACTTATTTAAAGCTATTCTTCGGATCTCTATATTTAATGAAAATCAAACATTAAAGGGGTAGTGCCTTACCCTTACTTGATTTTTTTAATTCTGTCTTATCGTAAAAAGAATCATTCAAGCGAAACTATTCTTACAAATTTAAATGCTAACACATTTGTAATCCATAATTACATAATTTTAATTGTTAAATGTTTTTAATTAAGTTCCTCTT
This sequence comes from Brachionus manjavacas, assembly GCA_019054805.1. Taxonomy (NCBI): domain Eukaryota; kingdom Metazoa; phylum Rotifera; class Eurotatoria; order Ploima; family Brachionidae; genus Brachionus; species Brachionus manjavacas. Next base: position 547,843 of record JAHQIY010000026.1, read on the forward strand.
ATAGGTCTTTTACCTAACTAAATTGCAAATTTTTAGACAATTCTTCATTAAAAAAATATACAGTCAATCCTCGATATAAAGATAAAGTTGGGCGGAAATTTTTATATTCGTTGTATCGAAATTCGTTCTATCAAAAATCCCATACAAAAGCATTGAATAAATTTTTAGATTTTTTTTTTTGAATTTTTATTAAAATAAATGAAAAAGGTGAAAAAATTTTAAAAAAATAAATTGAAAAGAAAAATTAAACATATTTAACATACGAAGTATCAGTTGTTTGTTTATTACAACTTTTTCAATTACCAAATTTTCAATATTAAACAAAAAGTTAACGATATTTGATGAATCATATTCTTGTTTATCTAAAAAAATCTTTTAAATCGTTAATTCGTTCGATTGCTTTTTTTGAACTAATAATTGACTTTCTCGGTAGAAATAACTCTTCAATTTCACTGACACTATTGTCTGATTCTTCTTTTTTAGTAATCTTTATTTTTTGGTCTTTATGCTTTTTTATTATTTCAATTTTTGTTTAAAGTAAATAACATTTTCGTTTTTTTGGGACAGGATTAATTAAATTTCACGATTTTTTTTATAATATAAAGGTGCGAATTTTTTTTTGATTTTTCGTTATTTGAAGTTTTTTTTCTTTAAAAAAAGAATAATTGGTTCGTTAGAAGAACCTTGTTGTATCGGGTTTTCGTTGCATCGAAATTCGTTCTATAGAAGATAAAAAGTAATCATTTTCCATTGATCGAAATCGGTTCTGATAATCGAATTCGTTCTATAGGGTTTTTCGTCCTAATGGGTTTCGTTGTACGGAGAATTGTCTGTAAATTGAAATATTATTTATAACAAATTTTTCGTGATTATTTTTCCGCAATTGATTTTTACATTCTACAGCATTAGTTTTTAGTTTTTCATTCAGACTTTAAATGATAATGACTCTTACACTTTAAACTCAAGATGAGATTTCACTGCTTCACACTTGCTGTTTTTCGGCCAAATTTTCTCTTTCAATAAATTTAAATTAATATTCTAAAAATCTTTCTGTATAACTTACTTTCTTCTCTAGATTTATATTTTTCCTCTGAAAAAGCATTTAAAATTTACTTGGGCTTTTACTTATATTCTGGGAAAATATTCATTATAATTTTATTAATCTCATTTTAAATTTTACAGTTAAACTACGAGATGTTTTTTCTGTACTTCATTTCCTTTGAATTTTTTAGACAATTTTTCACTAAATTATTAGATATTGATTTTATTTTTACAAATTCAAAAATGAAAGTAAATTGTGTTTTGATCAAATTTTTGCGTCATTCAAGCGAAGTTGTTTCATTATTTAAAAGTAATTGATTTTCACAATAAGCGATTATGAATTAATAGAATAAAAAAATTAAAAAAAATTAAAATTCAGTTTTTTTCTAGATTTCATATTTTAAATGCAAGTTAGATTATTAATTAAATTAATTATGAAATTCAAGTAATAGAAACAATTTAATTTCAAAGTCAAAAAATATTTTTTTATAGAAACTCACACATGATAACTTTTATTGAATTTAGGATAACTTAATGGAAAAATTTAGTTTTAATTGGGACATTATTTTTTTACAATAAGTAAAAATTAGAGCATTTTTTATTAAAATTAGATTTAAATAAAGTATTGGTACAAATTAAGCAATTATAAATTCTTATTGAATCCGATTCGAATCGAGATTTTTTTGCAACGAGTAGTTATTCTCAAAAACTTAATAAGAATGGTTCAAATACCTAGCGTATAAGATTCTTTAGCCTAGCGTTTAAGAAGTAAAGTTTTTGGAATTTTAGAGATGAGTTTGCATTCAGTGATTTATTTTTAAACGCACAAATTTCATAAAAAATTTTTAAATAAAATTAATTTCCAAGTATTTAGTGTGGATCTATCTAAAAATTTGCAAAGTCTTATCTAAAACGTTGCATCAAACAGATATTTTAGGGTGCCATCAAAACTACTCAATATAAGGTCAACAAATCAGAAATTTGATTCAATGAAAGATTATTACATATTTTAAAAACAATGATGTAAGGAAAAGAGATCTAGAAGTTGAAACTAAATAATTAATAATTATGCAGGCAAAGTCTGAATGTAAAAAAACAAAAGTAAAGCTGAAGTAAATAAAAAATAAAATGTAGAAAAGTTAGTTTAAAAATTTAAATTTTATTTATATTAGTTGAAAAGTCATAACCATAAATCAAGTTACCTGTTTTTTTTCCATCTATTTCTTTTATCATATCTGTTTTCAAAATTTCATTTATTTGATCTTCCACATAAAGCGAAAATAATGTTTGTCACAGTTTTTGTTTTTAGAAACAATATTTAATGTTTAATGATTTTAAGAGCTTTCAATATTATAGCAATCTTGTTTTAAGTATTATTGCATTTAAACACATGCTTCGGTCGATTGCACAAATATATAACTATTTAATCACTCTGTGTCTGTGGTATTGGATAGTATTAATCAGCGTGTATATTCCATGATTTGTAGATCATTCTTATTTGAAGCCATACTGTGTATCTAGATTATTAAATCTTCGATTAATCTTAGATAAAAATTTTTTTGAAAATTCATTTGCAATTTTTTAGTTTAATATTGAATTTATAGTCATTTAGGCTTCTATGTGCTTTTCAATTTGAAAGGATAAAACCCATATTGGAAATATAGGGTATTTCGTTGTTTTTGATCATTTTTTGATTATCTTTGCCACTTTTAGAGTTCATTAATATATCCTTATTTAATCATTAAAAATTTAATTATAAGATGGTGATTCCTCAAAATTATAATTTGGGTATTTACAATTATATTTGTTCCATAAAGAGTCAAATATTGTCTGTTTCAAAAATAGATAAGATTAAAGTAATTTTTTCACTTAAAAATTAAATTGGATCAATTATTGAATTTTATTAAAGTGTATCAATTTCTTGAACTTCATAATTAATTTAGTCAGAAATATTTAACTATAAAATTTCATTTAAATATCAAGAATCATTCAATAAATTTAAAATTAGCAACTTTTTTTATCAATTTTAATCAAATTTCTTTTTTTTTTTGGTAAAAATGATTAAAATTTAAATTTTTCTAAATTATATTTCGTTCTTTTTAAGAAAACGAGGAAAAACATAGTAAAACCAGCTATTTTTATTAGTCTATTTCTTCGTAATTAGAATATGAGTATAAATATATAAAATTTATTACTTAATGAGTTATTCAAAGTCTGTTTAAATAATAGATATGATTATATTGAATCAATTACTTGAATTGCATTATGAAATTTATCATAAAAATTTTAAAAGTTATTTGAGTCATAATTGATGAATAAATATATCTAAGAATCTCTTACATGGTGACCATGGAAAAAAAACAGACTATTTTTTCAACATTTTAAATTTGTTGGATTTAATGCTGGATGTTTAGATTCTTGAGTTGTAATTTTTGCATAATAAAATATTTTATCCGTTACAAATATTATTTAGGCTATCCTTTAAAAATTTTATCACTTGATTGCACAAAATAATTAGAAATTAATTTTATTTAAAAGTTTCTATGAAATTTTTGCTCTATAAAAATATATGACTATATAGCAGCTTTTTGAATGCAAACTAATCTCCAAATTTTCAAAAACTTTACATTTCATACGCTAGGCTTAAGAAGGTATTTGAACCATTCTAAACCCTTCCATTTCCTCAATTAATAATTAAAAAATAAAAAAAATAAATAAAGATGATATTGATAATTTTGATGATAGTCTTTTTCTTTTGAATTCTTGAAAAGTAAAAAGATAAAATCAACCCACGGAAGAAAGTATGAGGGCAATTTTTTCCATGGTAAATATGTTTGATAAAAATCGGTATTCTTCAGTTTCGATTTAGAAGCTGAAGTACGTTTTATGATTTATGATTTATGATTTTAATTTTATTTTATTTTATTTTATGATTCAGTTTATGATTTTTAGAATAATTTTCGCTTAAGCAGACAATACGTTAAAAGAAAAATTTTCAATGTTAAATTAATAATCTAAAGAAAATCATTAAATTAATCATAATAAGGATTTAAATGTAAATTGATTCATTTGTTTTTATAATTTTTTAATTAATCAATAATTTGATAGAAAATTATATGAATTTTTAATTAATCAATAATTAGATAGAAAATTATATGAATTTTTATCTAAAGTAAAGTGAATTCTTAATCAATTTTTTAAAATTTTACAATACAAAATTTAACTTTATATCGACGTTATATGAATAAATTGATATTTAAATACTATGCCGAAAATTAATTTATTAAATTTCAAAATATTGTTTAAGAATTCACTTTTCTTCAGATAAAAATTCATTTAATTTTCTATCTAATTATTGATATTTTAAATAATGTTTAATAAAGTTTAGCCATTTATTTTTAAAAAATTGATAAAAATTACCTTTTTATTTAAATCAAAAACTAAAAATTTTAATTTGAAATTTACATTTGATCATGAACTTAAATTAACCAATTAAATAATGCTTTTTTCATTTTTCCATCTCGTTGTTGATAATCATATGTTCAATATGCTGGAGATTTTCCACATTATATTATCTTTGAGCGTCCTCCATCTGGTTGTCATATATCTTGATTGATGTTTCAGCGTTTATTTTTTTTGTTGCTTTTTGTATTTAATTGCTCAGTCTTAAATAAAGCTCAATAAAGTAAAAAATTTAAATTTGAGTGTTCTTGAGTTAGAAGTCAACTCATCAATCTCCACTACCTGGATTCTATTCGAAAATAACTAAGTATGATTGAAGAATCATGAAAACCATAACAGCTTAATTTAGTAAGTAGAAAGTTATGGTCGACAGTATCAAAAGCAAAAATCTATAAACAGAAAGATACCGATTAAACGTTTGCTATTATTTCGGTTCATTTTCGAGATAAAAATCACCCAAATTTAATTTTATCTTTTATTTAAATAATTTGTTATAAAATTCTTTGACGCTCTTTTGTCTTAGGATTAGATTGGGATTTGAATTTTAGCATTTAAGATTTGTTTGTGAAATTTCACACATTGATTCATTATGGCTTATATTTAAGTAAAAATGTAATTCTAATGATTTCAAAAAGAATTTTGGACTTCTTTAAATTCAAATAATGCCATTATATCTAGGAAAAACGAAATCACTTAAATTTGTCCGAATGATAAAATTACTTCGCCCAAATGAAACAATTTAGGCAAATTGCATATCTCGACTATTTTGGCACTTTTAGAGTACATAAATGTACCGGTAAATAAATATTCTGTTTTTTGAACCAATCATTCTCCGTTTTAATTTCCACATTTAAATCTCAGATGGTCATTCCTATGCTTCATTTTTTAATCTCATTTAAAGCTTCTAACTTTAATTATAGGATTTTAAATCACCTAATTCGGTTTCGAAATTTTCATGCAAATGCTTTTTTTATTTCTTAAATATTAAATTTCATTTTAATATTATGAATCATTAAATATTTTAACTAGTCTATTTCTTTGGAAGTTAAAATAATATAAGTATTAATAGTTATATTTTTTCCTTAAAGAGTTATACAATGTCTTTTTTAAAAATTGATATGATAATTTTTAAGCTATTACTTGAATCGCATTATCAAATTTATCAGAAAAATTTTAAAATTAATTTGAGTCATAATTGTTGAAAAACTATCTCTTAGAATCTCTCACATGATAACTTTTATAGAATTAAGAAAAACTTAATGAAAAAATTTAGATTAATCTTATCTATTTTTGAAACAGACAATATTTGACTCTTTATGGAACAAATAAAATTGTAAACACCCAAATTATACTTTTGTCGAATCACAAATATGGGTTTTATTAAATGTTTTATATAATTGAAAAGTACATAGAACCCTAAATGACTATAAAGTAAATATAAAACTAAGAACAATTGTAAATTAGTTTTCAAAATAATTTTTATCTAAGATTTATCGAAGATTTAATAATCTAGATACACAGTATGGCTTTAAATAAGAATGATATTTAAAGCCATACCAATTTAAATAAGGCTACAAATCATGGAATATACACGCTGATTGATACTATCCAATACCACAGACACAGAGTGATTAAATAGTTATATATTTGTGCAATCGTTTAATTTATTCTATTTACGCTAAAATCAAGAATGAATAAAATTACATAATTTCTCAATGTTTTTTCCTAATGTTTCAATTTAAAAATTTTACTTGCATTTAAAATTTGAAATCTAGAAAAAAACTGAATTTTAATTTTTTTTAATTTTTTTATTCTATTAATTCATAATCGCTTATTGTGAAAATCAATTACTTTTAAATAATGAAACAACTTGGCTTGAATGACGCAAAAATTTCGATTATCAGAACCGATTTCGATCAATGAAAAATGATTACTTTTTATCTTCTATATAACGAATTTCGATGCAACGAAAACCCGATACAAAAGGTTCTTCTAACGAACCAATTATTCTTTTTTTAAAGAAAAAAAACTTCAAATAACGAAAAATCAAAAAAAAATTCGCACCTTTATATTATAAAAAAAATCGTGAAATTTAATTAACTAATTGGAAATATAGCAAAAATTTAATTGTTCTTTATTTGACTTTATCTATATTCTTTAAATAAAAAATATATATTTACAGGTAAAATTTTTATCTGTTAATCTTTGTATTAATAAAAAGTAATCATTTTCCATTGATCGAAATCGGTTCTGATAATCGAATTCGTTATATAGGGTTTTTCGTTCTAATGGGTTTCGTTGTATGGAGAATTGACTGTAAATTGAAATATTATTTATAACAAATTTTTCGTGATTATTTTTCCGCAATTGATTTTTACATTCTACAGCATTAGTTTTTAGTTTTTCATTCAGACTTTAAATGATAATGACTCTTACACTTTAAACTCAAGATGAGATTTCACTGCTTCACACTTGCTGTTTTTCGGCCAAATTTTCTCTTTCAATAAATTTAAATTAATATTCTAAAAATCTTTCTGTATAACTTACTTTCTTCTCTAGATTTATATTTTTCCTCTGAAAAAGCATTTAAAATTTACTTGGGCTTTTACTTATATTCTGGGAAAATATTCATTATAATTTTATTAATCTCATTTTAAATTTTACAGTTAAACTACGAGATGTTTTTTCTGTACTTCATTTCCTTTGAATTTTTTAGACAATTTTTCACTAAATTTTTAGATATTGATTTTATTTTTACAAATTCAAAAATGAAAGTAAATTGTATTTTGATCAAATTTTTGCGTCATTCAAGCGAAGTTGTTTCATTATTTAAAAGTAATTGATTTTCACAATAAGCGATTATGAATTAATAGAATAAAAAAATTAAAAAAAATTAAAATTCAGTTTTTTTCTAGATTTCATATTTTAAATGCAAGTTAGATTATTAATTAAATTAATTATGAAATTCAAGTAATAGAAACAATTTAATTTCAAAGTCAAAAAATATTTTTTTATAGAAACTCACACATGATAACTTTTATTGAATTTAGGATAACTTAATGGAAAAATTTAGTTTTAATTGGGACATTATTTTTTTACAATAAGTAAAAATTAGAGCATTTTTTATTAAAATTAGATTTAAATAAAGTATTGGTACAAATTAAGCAATTATAAATTCTTATTGAATCCGATTCGAATCGAGATTTTTTGCTGGATGCTTAGATTCTTGAGTTGTAATTTTTGCATAATAAAATATTTTATCCCTTACAAATATTATTTAGCCTATTCTTTAAAAATTTTATCACTTGATCACAGATTTAATTAAATTTTAATCAACCACGTTTTGCTAAACACGTTTTTTTATCCCTTATAAACAAATTTTTATTTTTCAGAAATAAAAAAAAAAATGATCCATTATACTATAGAAAAATCAATAAAAAGAAACATTTGCTTGAGCTCAGCCCAGAAAGTATTACAAATGCTCAACTAGATAAAACTTTTGTTTTTTCAGAAAATTTAATTGGAAAAAAGTTTGTTTATTTTTAAGTAAAATTTTGATAGTTTATTTTAAATTTCTTGAATAAGTTAATTGCCAATTAAAGAACAAATTGGAAGTACAATTGTAAACATTGCTTTTAAGCAAACTCCAACAAAAAATATCAAGCTGTTTCAAAGCAGTCGTTTGATTGATGTTCAACTTGATACTTAACAATAAGCAAAAAATTAAAAAGTTTCTTTTTATAACTGATTTTTGACTGAAAATTAATTTTGAGGCTTGAAATATATTTATTAATTCTTAAATCTCCAGATAACCATTCATTATTAAGTAATCTAAAAGCATCTTTTTTTCTTATCAAAATATCGTCAATTTTGAAAAAAAAAAAATTTTCGTGTTACCCAGTCAAGCTAAAATAGATTACTTCATGGATGTTTCATCTATGAATCATCTCATTTATTATGCATGATAAATGTTTATGGATTAAAACCAGGAATTTTTCAGAATATTCTTACTCCTATAGCCAAAAGCGATGAAGCTGATGAATCCGATAATTTTTGCAGTCGATATTTAGTGATAATTCATGTTCAATTATTTATCAGTGTATCAGCTCTTAAAAAAGACGTTATTTATATACTTGAATTGCTTATAATGTTCTTTGATTTCAAGTTTACTCAAGCTAATTTTTTTCTAGTTTAAGGGAAATTAAGTAATTTTAAAATAGATAAAAACTTATTGAGTAAGAAATTACAATCTTTCTTTTGAGAAAAATGATAATCTATTTTGATAATTGAGCACATATTTGCAGAAAAAAATCGCGGGTCGGTTGACTCGGTCAATCTGGTCATGTATAAAATCGAAAAAGACTTCGAAAATGGTCAAAATTTTTTTTTTTGTTTAAAATTTTAAACGACTAACTAAAAGTAGATTTCTTTACATAATAAAATTTTTTTTTGTGGATAATTTAAATTATATATAATTATTTCAAATTTGTGAATTGAATATTTCTATTTTCAAATTTTGTAGAATTTGAAGAACTTGACTTTTCCTTTTTTTCTTTTTTTTATTTTGCCTATGAGTCTTAAATCAATAAATAATAATAAAATAAATTAATTAATTTTTGCCTTAATCAAGGGTCAAAATTAATTTTCAGTCAAAAATCAGTTGAAAAAAAAACTTTTTAATTTTTTGCTTATTGTTAACTTAAAAATTATTTCAAAATTTAAATAACTATCTTTTAATAATTAAATAAATTATGATGTTTAAAAGAAATTTTATCGATTATTTTCGATGAATTATACATATTTTCATCGATGAATCTAGATGAAATGGTTCCTAACTCATTAATGATTCATCTATCAATTTTCATCGATTAGTCATCGTTTTCTTTGTGACTGGGTAGTTCCCGAAACAAAAATGTCTTTGAAAGAAATAAATTCATTTGTGTCCATATACTCATCATTACTAAATTTTTTTTCATTCTGATTTCCTTGTACATTCGCTACCATTTCTTAAAAAGATCAAATTTTAAGGTCAATAGTAAAAATGCTTTTGTGAAATATCATATTCTTTTCTAGATAGCTTTGGAAGGCTCAACTTTACAAATGAAAATCGTTCTGTTTAATAATTCTCTTTTTATGACTTGAAATCGACAGAACTTATATTAAAATGATCTTCATACAGATGTTTATAATCATACATTAGATAAAAATAATTAGGAGTAATGAATTTATTAGGACAAAATCTTTGAAACTTAATTATTCTCGAAGTTTTCTAAACAGATTAATTTTTATATCTTGAAACCATTTTTCGACATAATTGTTTGAGGGCCTGGTTTCATTAATATTGAAGTAACTGAGCAAAATTCCACACCAAAAAGGCATTAATTGTAAATTTTTTGACAGTATTTCAAATAGTTAGGGCACATAATAACTGTTTTTAGTAGGTGTCTCAATCTCTTGATCAAATTCTAATAAATCATTAAAATTTTTCGTTAACGGAGAATCTTAAACGTTTGAAACTTCCTTGTTTTCTATAAAAACAAAATTTTTTTCATCTTCATTTTCAGTATTTTTAGTTTTCCTACAATTTTTACATGAGTGATCAACTATTTCCACCGAATTATTCAAAAAAATGTTTTTAAAGTGAATAATTCACTTGAAATCTTTGATATCTGTATTTGCTTGTAAAAATTATCTTCATGCATTTAAGAATAGTATTGAAAACGCTTAAACAGATCGAATTTTCAACAGACAGAATGCATCGACAAATAAATTGTAAATTTTTATTGCTTTTTCAGCATTCATTATTTTAAGGCATTTCTGGGATCGTCTTGATTATTCTTCAGAATGTTAGTAGAACAAAGATAAATTTTCGACTTGATTTCACTCAGAGCGAATAGCTGTTTATCAACAATAACATGATAAACAACACTAAGATAATCAAATATTTCTGAATTATTTCCTGCTATCATCAGTGCAGTGATATTTGCCCATGAAAAATCACTAACAATAGCTTTCGGATGGATATTTGTTATTTAAGGTATTTATAATTACAGTGGAATAGATTAAATTTCTTGTTGATGGAACTTTTTTTTAAAAATTCCTCCGGTTGCATCAAAATTTCAAATAGGATATTTTTCACTGATAACAGCCCATATATTTATCTTAAAAATCGAATTTTTACTTCTTAATTAAAATTCATTTTTAAAATATACTTGAAATTCGGACAAAAGAATAGCACCGATAGGTTTTGAATGAATTTCATGAACAAATCCAGGAATTGATTTTATTGTAACCAGGAGACTCAAATTCAAAAAATAATTTAGCTTTATCACAATCGACTCAAAATTCTTTGTCCATACGAAATCGATGTGCACGCTTGTCATTTTCCTCCTACTTGTATCTTTGATGTTTATTTTTAATTGATTTTCTAAAATTTTTGATTTTAAAAAGTTTAGTTTTAAAGATAATCCAATATACTTTCTAATAAAGCATAATTTTTAAGACCCATTGATCCTTTTCTATAAACCTCTTGCTTAATAAAATTACGCTTCTCTCCATCAATTGTAAGTTTACCGTTTAAGCCTGTACAAGTTTTTTCTAATTCAATCATCATTCTAATGAAACCGGAAAATTTTTTTTTTTTTCGATATATGACTTAACTTCTTGTTTACAAAGAATGCATTTAAATATTCCATTCCAGTAATTATGACAAGGTAGATCTTTTTTAGAAGTTCCAAATCGATTTAATTTCAATTTCAATATTCATTCAATTCAATAAATTAAAAATTATTTTGAAAATATTTGATTTGACCCTGCTAAATGAAATGGCTTTGAATTTTTTGAGGTTAAATTCAATACTAAACTCCATTTATTTTGGTCAAAAATAATTCGTGTAGTTTTAAGTGAACCAAAATTGCTAAAAGAACGGTTTGAAATAAAATTTTATTTCTCAAAAACTTTTGTTCGAAATATGTTATCATTTCTGTTCCATTTCTCATTTAAATTAAAAGAAGCTTTCTCATTATTAAGTGAAGAAATATAATTTCGAATGATCGTATATAAATGACTGTTCTTGCCATTTGAACCAAAAATTTCACATAAACTGTTATTTTAAATGTTGAAATTTTTTGTGAAAAATTATCTAAAAAATTCAACAGCATTGAAGTAAAGAAAAAAGATCTAGAAGTTGAACTTTAATATTAAAAATGATACAAATGAGTTTTTAAAGAATTTTCTAAAAATATAAGTAATATCCTAAAGGGAAATTTAAATGATTTTTCCGAATAATAAGAAAAATCTACAGAAGAAAAGTAATTAATACAGAAGAATTTTTTAAATATTTATCTAAATTTTAAAAAGAGAAAATACAGCAGCTAAAACTCTGCAAGTTTGGAGCAATGAAAGCTCATCTTGAGTATGAAGTGTAAGAGTAAAATGTTATTTTATAATCAAAAAAACTTTTTCTCCTATTTTAAAGGCAAAGCCTGAATGAAATAATAAAAAGTAATGCTGAGGAAAATAAAAAATTAAATGCAGAAAAACTAGTTTGAAAAATATGTCAACGGTTAAATCAACATTTAAATTTTTTTAAGTGAAAAATTGTTTAAAAAATTCAACAGCTATGAAGTAAAGAAAAAGGATCTAGAAGTTAAACTGTAATAATCATTGGGCATGAAATTATCAATTAAATTTTTAATTTTGAAATAAAAACAGAATAACTGAACTAAGTAACAAATGTTCTTTTTTTTTTTATAAAAAAGGGACGTAAAAAAAATTAATACAATTCAATCAAATTAGAACCAAAATAATTAAATATAGGCAAAAATAATTTTCAATTTACATATTGAGTTACATTTGGCTGACGAGTTAAGGTTTTAGTTAAAGCTTTAGGCCGAACTGGACAGCACTTTCTTTCAAGTGGAATGTTCAGCTTGAATCGACTTGATTTCTTGTCTGATCTTATCTCTTGTTTTTTTTCTCAACGTGTTTCAATTCGCCATCCATTAAACGTAAGGAATGAGCCGAACAATTGATTCTCAAAAAAAGAAAAAAAATTTACTTAATTTAATAGAAATGTAAGAGCAATTACCTTTTTTATATTAAACCCGCTAGAAAAACCGTTTGTGATTTCTAATGCATTGTCAGCAATTAGTGTATCTGGTTCATAGCTTATCATCTCAATCTCTTCGACTACTTTTTTTATGGATAAGAATTTTAGAAACCAAATCAACTGAAAATATTCAAAAAAAAATTCTTGGTGGTTTGTTCGACAGTTTTTGCCAAAGAAAATACTCAAAGCCAATTGTCAACCAAAAAAAAACCTTAATATGATTTCAGCGTAATAAAGTTTTTTTTTATCAAATTCTTTTTATTATTTTTTCATCCATATATTTTTTAGAGAGTTCAATTGAAATTACATGCTTCAATGAGTGGTTAAGGCAAAAGTGCTTTGTTGCCTGGGGTAAAGAATAAAAAAAATTTACATTAAGTTAGTAGTTTAAAAATTGATTTTCGATTAAAATTTTTAATTAAGAAAGCGATAACGGATTCCACTCTCAGAAGAATAAGAAGAAAACCAAAAGATCCTAACAGATATTTTTCTATAATTGAAGGTAAATTATTTTAAGAATTTATTCAATAAGTAATTAAAAATTGAAGGACAACTGGAAACAAATTTCGAAGAAGAATCTATATCATCTTAATGTATCTTCTTATTGGAAAATTCGCTTGGTTAGCCTCGTACAATTTTTTTGGTAAGCCTCGTATAATTCGCTTGATTAGCCTGGTCGCGGTTCTCCGCGTTACGCAACATTCCGTTCGGTTGAATCTTAAAATGATTTAACAATTGATTTTGGAGGAGATAGAGCTGGAGCAGTAAATTTTGTGAAAGCTTACTTGAATTTTCAATCCATTTATATATAATTGATACAATCATTAAAATAATTTTTTTTAATCTAAATTTTTATTTCTAATTAGCGCATTATTCAATTTAAATAAAGGCGCAACAATTAATTTTCAATAGTGAAAGACGGACAGTTTATAGTTCTCTTCCAATTAATTTTTTTTATTTAATGACCAGCACCGCCCATTCTCTTATAAATATTTTTTAACATGGCGAACGGGTTTGTATTATTTTGTTAAATACAACCATGTTAAAACTTTGAAAAAATTTTTTATATATTTATATTAATAAAATAAATTTCAATATAAAGGATATTTAGGAAAATTGTCAAAAAATTAAAAACAATAATAAAAAAATTTTTTAAACTAAAAATCATTGAATTTTTACTGTAGGAATTGTAGTCAAAATAGGCGATTTGTTTGTCCTGTTTGGTCATGGACACCCGATCTTCACCATTTTATGGCGCAGCCATACTAAATTTAGGCCTTTAGCTCACGGAACTCGGCAACTAGAGAATTGAGACTGGTCAGGAACACTTGAAAATGTTTGATTACTTTGGTCTAGGTAAGTGAGATTGTTTAGAAAAAGGTAAATGTGATGTATCGGACCGGTCGAACAAAGATCAGTGCAACAATGCCTCTTTTAAAGTCTGTCGAGCCCAGACTAAAGAGCGACTGCTCAAATACGACTCCAGTTTGAATATTTTGAAATTGCAGGCCAACTTTAACCAAATTGAGCACGGAGAAGTCGAATGAGCAAACATTTTGGGCGTCGATTTTGCATGTATCAAATAAGTTGGGCAAAAAAAAGAACTACTGTTGAGATTTTAGTACCAATTTTCAGTGCTGGTTAATTTTTTGACCATTGCTACGCCTCGCTCCACTATTTCTTGTTGTTCGTTGTCGGAGTCAAAAAATTCATTTTTACTTCTACTAAAGCGACTTTTTTTTATTCTATTGGTGCCAAAAAAAATATTTTTTAATTGTCGAAAATATTTAATAATTTCTTGTTTAAAGTAAACAAAAAAAAAGAATTTAGGGTATTTAAGTTTTTTTTATTATTTTATTAAATTTTTATTTTTTTAAGTCCGGACTTGGACTTCAGGATCAAGGAAATTTGTTTAATTGTTGCGCCATTATTTAAATCGAATAATTTGCTAATTAGAATTAATAATTTAAATTTTAAAAAAATAATTTGAATGATTGTATCAATTATATATAAATGGATTGAAAACTCAAGCAAGCTTTCACAAAATTGACTGCTCCAGCTCTATCGCCTCCAAAATCAACTGTTAAATCATTTTAAGATTCAACCGAACCGAATCTTGCGTACCGCGGCGAACCGCCGCGTACCCCGACCAGGCTAACCAAGCGAATGTACCAGGTTAACCAAGCGAGTTGTATCAGGTTAACAAAGCGAATTGTACCAGGCTAACCAAGCGAATTGTACTAGGCTAACCATTATATATTATTTTTAATAATAAAAATAATAATATAATGTGTATAAATAATGTTAGGTCTAATTGAATTTTATTATCCAATGTCTATTTTTTTTTGGTTTTTTTTTTAAAATTAATTAATCATTCGATTTAGAAAACTTCTTTTAGATGAACGAAAGAGTGGCAATTGGTGTAATAAATTTCATTTATGGGCATTAAGTTCGTCATACAAAATATCGATATATATTTATTCGAAAATGAGAACTAATATTTTATCCTTAGATTCAGCAAGCTTTCTTCATATGATAAGCTCTGAAATATCAAAAGTATGCCATGAATAAATATTCAGCCAAAAACATTTCCTCAAATTTTTTCATTTGCAGCTATTTTTACCAGAGTCATGATTCTTTCCTAATTCCTCAAGAACAAAAACACAATTGAATATAAACCAAAAAATGATTTTACAACATTTTTTAATTAATTTATTTCTTATATTTAGTTTATTTATTAAAATATTAAATAAAATTGTCCAAAATTTAAAAAAATTTTATTACTTAATAATAAATTCATTGATTATAAGAATTCAATATTAGGGCAATTAAAGTCTGTAAATCCTTTCTGTTGAATTATACGTGAACAAAAACATCATATTTTAAAATGTTGATTTTTCCATTGAATTATACGTGAACAAAAACATCAAATTTTAATAGTTGCCAGATCGAAACCGTTCCTCAAAAGGGTACTTGAAAAAGAGATGAGCTCCTCCCCATTATCCACTAGAATAGAAAAGGGACAATTATTAAATATTATATTGCTTCACTTTATATTTGAAATGACTTTTTTCTTTTTGATAATTTTATCAATATTGCTGTTCGTCGAATATAGATATTGGAATGGTAAAGAAAAAGATAGATGTTAGTTTTGGTGGTTAAACAGCGTGACACTATTAAATAAAAATGATGGATGTTCTTTTCTTAATCTTTATATTAAAAACTCTAACATTAAAATTGAAATTAAAACTAAATTACAACATACCTACCACCAAACTTTGAATACGTACTACGTACTTTGAATTATTAGAATAATTGTCTTGCATATCTGATTGAAATAAAATAGTTAAATTTTTTTATCTCTCACAAATATAATTACGTTCAAATGATTTAAGCCAATGTTCACACAAAATTATCATAACGTTTATTTTAGTTAGTTTGTCAACGGTTGAATAGTTCGATTTAAAATTCTGAAAATTAAATGGGGAATTTGAATTTCATGATAATAATCAAAGATCAAAATTTAATTGATTAAAATCTTAATAAAAAAATTAGATTTTTTTTTATTTATTTTTATATTAAACATAAAATGTTTATTATTTTGAATAAAAAAAAAACAAATCTTTTTTTCTCTAATTGACCTTTAATTGATTCTTATAAAATCTTTATTTGAAAACTTTAAAGACAAATTTAAAATCGACATTTAGGTATCCAAATTATGGCTCAAATAAACGCTTTAAATGATACAGTGACGGAAATTAACTTGTCACATCATATCATCTGATATCATTTAATATCATTTTTTTAAACTTAGCTCATATCAGCTGATATCAGCTATTATCATTTGATGTCAGATAATATCAGGTTAATTAAAATTTGAATTTTTTTATGTAAAAACTTGTGAATAATTTTTTTTTTCCTGATATTAGCTAATATCAAATTATATCATCTGATATCATATGATATCATATGATATGATGTGACAAGTTAATTTGCCTTATTTAAGACTGAGCAATTAAATAGAAAAAGAAACAAAAAAAACGCTGAAAATTCAACCAAGATATATGATAACCAGATTGAGGATACTCAAAGATAATAAAATGTGGAAAATCTACCGCATTAAAAAGGTAATTTTTATCAATTTTTTAATAATAAATGACTAAACTTTATTAAACATTATTTAATTAATCAATAATTAGATAGAAAATTATATGAATTTTTATCTGAAGTAAAGTGAATTCTTAATCAATATTTTGAAATTTAATAAATTAATTTTCGGCATAGTATTTAAATATCAATTTAGTCATATAGCGTCGATACAAAGTTAAATTTTGTATTGTAAAATTTCAAAATATTGATTAAGAATTCACTTTACTTCAGATAAAAATTCATATAATTTTCTATCTAATTATTGATTTATTAAATAATGTTTAATAAAGTTTAGTCATTTATTATTAAAAAATTGATAAAAATTACCTTTTTATTTAAATCAAAAACTAAAAATTTTAATTTGAAATTTACATTTGATCATGAACTTCAATTTACCAATTAAATGATGCTATTTTCATTGTTCCATCTCGTTGTTGATAATCACATGTTCAATATGCGGGAGATTTTCCACATTATATTATTTTTGAGCGTCGTTAATCTGGTTGTCATATATCTTGATTGAAGTTTCAGCGTTTTTTTTTTGTTTCTTTTTGTTTTTAATTGCTCAGTCTTGATTAAAGCTCAATTCTCCTTCTTTAATAGTGATGTGAGTTTTTTTTTAATTTAGTTAACTAAAAACTAGTCGACTAAAAATTAGCTAACTAAAAATGAGTCGACTAGTTTTTAGTTAGCTAATTTTTAGTCAACTTAGCTGAAATTAATAACTAAAGATTAATTTTTAAATTCAATTATTATGGGAAACTTTCTACAAAATAATATTTATAACTTAGACTTAAATTTAAAGAAATTAGCTTTGTTTTTTTTTGTAATTTGATCATATGTATTTATTCTTCATTAATTTTTAAATTTTCCATAAAAAAAGATAAATATATTTTTTTCTAAAATTTTAACTTTTTTCTCACTATTCCCCTTATATCTTGCGTCCCCCATAATTTCCCACTATCCCTTTATTGCCTCACTAAGATATCTCACTCTTCCAACAACAAAAAAATAGTACAAAATTGGCTTATTTCCTCAAAAATAACGTGACGAAAACGAAAATTATTTTTCCTGGGAACATTAGCACTTCGGAGTTCAAAATCTTAATTTTTTTTCAGCAAAAAAAGTATGGCTTTTGTAAAAACTGTTGATTTACTCTTGAGTGAGACAAGATATTCACTACTGAAACCAATTTAATTGCGTAAAAATTTTTTGAAAAAATTAAAAAAAGATTTTCTATTAAACATAAAAACTGAAACTTAAACTAATTATAACATATTCTTATAAATAGGGACAGAGATTGGACCTGGTGTACACGGAGTGTTACAGTTAAAAAATGGAATGCTGGTTACCATCTATAACAAAAGAAACTTAATTAATTCAACCAACTAAGTTACAAATGAGAATTTACATGCAAAATCAATTAGAAAATCATTAAAATTAAATTTCAGAGACTAAATTTTGTGTGGTCATAAGTTTGTGCCAGCTGACTCATTTTGCAGAATAATTTTTAGACTCAAAGTAAAAAAGTTTATTTTGAAATTTTTATTTTTTGTTCCCAAAATTCATAGCGTCTAAGCAGACTTAATGCCAAAAAGAAAAATTCTAACTATAAAAACAAATGAATCAATTAACATTTAAATCCAGATTTTACTTTAATTTTTTATCGAGATCTATTTCTTTCTGCTAGTAAATTTTTTTCTTCTGCTTGCAAATTTATTTTATAACTGTTAGTAAAAAAAATTAATTAAAGATAGCTAAATTTTTTTATGCTTCTAAAAAATTAATACCTTCTAGCTAGTTTTGACAATAAATAAAAGAGAAAATCCAGTTAATATAAATCGACAATTTGAATTTCTTAACACTTGATAGCAACAGCAACAAGCTACGCCTTTGGAAATTAGTTTATTTTTATATTTAAATTAAAATGAATTTGTATATATATTTAATATCCAAAGCTGAATTATCAATTATTGATCTTAATGTCTTTGCAACATGAAAAATTTCAGGTAATTTTTTTTTAAAATTCAGAAACTTTCAAATAAATTTTTAATGCGTAATAATAATAATAATTATTATTATTTGATTGCTTGATGATTCAATTTAAACAATTTTTTTGTAAGTAAAGAGTAATTGAGAAAATTTTGTAAGCAAAAAGCTACTTATAAGTTTGAATTTGTGCTTTCTGTAAACTTAATCAGTTTAGTTTTTTATTTGATTTTTTTAATAAAAGATCACAACAAAATTTTTATTTTGTACAATAAATTGGTATATATAAATAAATGAAATAGCAAGTATTTTTCAATTAAATAAAGCAAGATAAAATGACATTTTATAATTTTTATTCAAATAGATAATTTTGATTTATAGTTTGTTTCACTAAAAAAAGGCTCCATTAACTTACAACATCCGTTATTATGAACTGGATTCTTGTTTTTCTGACATATCTTTTGACTCAAAAAATACATTTTCTTTAAAGTATTTAATTTTTTTTCTTCGCAATCGTTGATTTTCATTACTTAATGACTCAACCTGTAATTTGAAAAAATTGCCATGAAGATTTGTATTTTCAAACTTTAAAAAAATTTAAATTTATTTCCAAATTATTGTAAGATTAAAGTTTTACATTTTCCCTTTCAAGATTATTTATTGTCTCATTTAGCTTTGATTTTTGAAGTTTATATTCATTTATTGTTGACTTTAAAATGCTCATTTGATGTTGAAGCTCTTCGAAGGAAATGCTAGATGTAGTTAATTCGAGCTTAAAAAGAAAAAAAAATTTAAAAAATATAAAAAAATATTTTTTGACTCAAGCGTTTGTATTTTCTTCTTGAGTTTAATATTTTCTTGTTCAGCTAAGACAATAGAGGATCCGAGGCTTTCACATTGCTGAGTAAGTTCATTATTTATTTCATTTGATTGTTGTAGCTCAATTTCTTTTTTCTTTTATTCTCCAATTAATTCATATTTCACTATATTCATGATTTCAACACTGAAACTGTCTATGTTTCTTTTTTCTTGTTCCTTTATATCCATATTTTTTTCTAAATATTCAATTTTTTTGAGTTGTTCATGAAATAATACCTATTGAGATAGCACAAAATGTTTTTTCTTCTTTAAATCTTTATTTTCATTACCATCTTAGTTGGGAAAAGGACAGCATTTTTTTTATTTTATTTTATCATTTAAAAGTTTATTTTCCTCGTCCAATTTAACAATTTCATCTTTTAATCCACATTTTAATCCACATTTTAAATTTTATATCTAAGTTAAATCCTGCATATTTATGATTTTCCATAATATTTTTTACTTTTTTGATCAAATTACTTATTCAATCTAGATTCGTTAATATATAAATTAGATTTTTATTTTCATCCAAACTTTTTTCTAGTCTCGCTTCTATTAGATAGTTCTCTTTTTCACAGAATTTAACAAACCGATTTGTACTATCTTTCTGTGCGTGCTAAATGAAATTTTATTTTTATTAATAAGGAAAAAAAAATTTGAATGGTTTCTTCAATACTTCTTTTTCTTGAACATTTTCTAATTTTAATTTGAGTTCTTCATTTTCTTTGACAGAAATATATAGCTTTGTTTCAATTTCTTTACATTCCGACAGAAGTATTTCAAATTTTGACTTAATTTTTTCCAAAAAGTTTTTTAGGTCATTATTCTCAGTTAGAATTTCATTAAAATCCTGCATAATAAACGATATGTTGAAAAGATCATCATTTTTAGTTAAATGATTAGTATCAAGTTGAACATCAATCAAACGACTGCTTTGAAACAACTTGATATTTTTTGTTGGAGTTTGCTTAAAAGCAATGTTTACAATTGTTCTTCCAATTTGTTCTTTAATTGGCAATTAACTTATTCAAGAAATTTAAAAAAAACTATCAAAATTTTACTTAAAAATGAACAAACTTTTTTCCAATTAAATTCTCTGATAAAACAAAAGTTTTATCAAGTTGAGCATTTGTAATGCTTTCTGGGCTGAGCTCAAGCGAAAGTTTCTTTTTTTTGATTTTTCTATAGTTAAATGGTTCATTTTTTTTTTTTTTAATTTTTGCAAAATAAAAATTTGTTTATAAGGGATAAAAAAACGTGTTTAGGAAAACGTGGTTGATTAAAATTTAATTAAATCTGTGATCAAGTGATAAAATTTTTAAAGGATAGCCTAAATAATATTTGTAAGGGATAAAATATTTTATTATGCAAAAATAACAACTCAAGAATCTAAGCATCCAGCATTAAATCCAACAAATATAAAATGTTGAAAAAATAGTCTGTTTTTTTTCCATGGTCACCTTAATTTCATCTTAATTGTGAATTTAGCCAATTTTTTCACAATATTAAATATGTAATTAATCTTATATATGATAAAACTAATTCTATTTTTTTCCTTTTAAGAAATTATTTCTTTTTTTTTAGGCCCTTGATTAATTTATTTTAGTTAAATTAACTATAAAATTGTGTAAATATATACAGCTGGTGGAACTGCGACTATTTGGGCTATGCCACATGTTTTTAAAGAAGCTTTATTGATTCAACAAGAAAATAATGAGAATCTATTTAAACTTACAAATAAAAAATACAGAATGGATTAAGGTTTTGACAACTGTTGCAGTCTTTAAGTCTCGGAGAAGATTTAATCGCAATTTCGAAAAAATTATTTATCAAAAGCTTCTTGAGAAAAAAAGTGAAACAAACTGCCTTCTCACAAGCACTTACAATGGATTTAGAAAAACAGGTTCTCAAAAAAAAGATTCAAATTACTGGAGCGGTAGATTTAAATGCCTGAACAAAAACTGTACAGCCCTAAAAGCTAATATAAGAAACGAGCCTCAGATTTCAGATGATGTAATTTTAAACTTCTGTATTGTCAAAAAGAAAATAAATCACAACAGTTTTGAAATAAAGCAAAAGCTATATGGACAAGAAAGAGAAAATCTGGCTCTAAAAGCAATTGCTGATGGATCTGATGTGTTAAGGTCAAATATTATTCTCAAAAGATCTGAAACAAATCAAAGCATTAAAGGTGATTTTGTACATGAAAAGATCTTGACAAAAATAATATTCTTTTTTTTAAAGAAACCATTTCAAAAAATCTTTTGGCAGTTGCTAAGTATCAGCAACGACACCGAGACAAAATTTACACTGATATTTTTGCTGATTCAATTGCATCAAAATTTGTTTTTGACCAAAACTGCTTATTAATAAATGATGTGGGGAGATTAAATGGTTTTATTCAAGAAATCAGTATTTTTCCTTTTGGAGTTCTATTTATTTCAGAATTACAGGTACTATAATTTATTTTTATTATTTTCCAGACTTGTAGAAAAATAAACAAGTCAAAAGTCAAGTGAAAATAAGGACTTTGACTTGTTTCAAAAAATTCTAAATTACAAGTCAAAAATTAGGTTTTTTATAAAAAAAAAAAGTGATTTATTTTAATATATTTTGATTCTTTCATTTTTATCTCTAATAAATCAGTCCTAACTTTAATTTTCAAATTTTTTAAGCAAGTAAAGACGTCATTTTCTAAAAAAAATTTATAGTAAAATCGTATTTTTACTTTAATTTATCTGAAAACTTATTAATGATATCATTTCAGTTTGATCATTTAAACTAAAAATAAAAATTTTGCGCTAATTAATTTTTTTTAAATTTAATTTTTAGAATTCCTAATTCTAACATTAAACATTTAATTTCTAAGTTTTAATATGGTCAAAAATATTCAAAAGTTATCCTGTGTGGTACTTCGATGCAACTGCAAGCATTTACAACGATATATCGTAGCAAAAGTAGCCTTTTTTATATTCATTTACTGCACATGATAAAGCAAAAAAAAATGTTTTACCGATTTCGGAGTTTGTTACAACTAGCCACAATGTATTAAATATTTCCAAATATCTTTTATCAATAAAAACAACTATGGATTTTGTTCAACAATATTTACCACCAATTGTTGTCACCGATTTTTCGTTTGCACTTATCAGTTCAATAATGGAGACCTTTAACCGTCTAGATTTAAACAGGTAACTAAACAAGTGTTATGACTTTTTAATCAACAAAAACACGAATGATTTTTTTTCAAGTATACATTCAATTTTTTTTATCTTCTCTACTCATTTTTTAAAAATTATCATTAAAAAAGCCAAAAAAGCTAAGGCAGCTATGAAAGCGAAAAAAATGCTTATTTTTTGCTTTAGCTTGCTTCAAAATACCACAAAAATTGAACAATTTGATAATTATTTGGTTAATATTTTTAATATTTTTAATTGTTAAAAAAAAGATCAATCATATGAATATTCTAAGGAAATCATAAGAAAAAAAATGATTATAATGAATTTAAATAAAAATGTTTTCGAGGAAATTATGTCTCCAAATTCAGCAAAATAATGACTTTAACTATTTAGTATCACAAAGAAATCAAATTTAAAAAAAATACTAAGGCCACTTTAAAAAAATTGTCACCGTTTGAAATTTACTTTGAAAATTTTATTAAAGAATTAAAAGTTCAATTTTTACATGAAATACTAACAGTAATATCATTCAAAATGAATTTTACTATCCTGAACTTTTTGAAATTGTATCAAACAGGCTTTATTTGCTTCCCTTATGGTCAGGAATAATGATTCACAATTATTTTAAAACTAATGATAATTATGAAAATAAACTGATTACCAGACTTACTAATAACCCAGTAGAAGGTTGGTTTTCACATCTCAAAAATAATATTTTGCAAAAACGCAAGGTAAGAACGAGTGAGAATGCTTCTCTTATTTACAAAAGAAGTAAAGCTAAGTTTTTTGAGCATTATTCAGAAAAAAAAGATATTTTAGATGATAAAAAAGAAAAACTTACCAAAAAAGGAAAAGAATTAGAAGAAAAAGGGTTGACAAAAACTCGAAAGTAAAGCGTGAGAAGGCGTGAGTTTATTACCAAAACTTACCAAATTTTTAATATTGCTGATGAAGATTATGGTTTTCCTTTGAGCAATTCATTTCAAAGTTTAGACTATGATTTATTGTTTGACTCTTTAAATGACGAAGAAAATGTTGAACTGATAAATATATTTAATCAAATAGGCACTGACAACCAGCTTATGTCATATCAGTGGAGGCTAAAGCGACTGCTCAAATACGACTCCAGTTTGAATATTTTGAAATTGCAGGCCACCTTTAACCTAATTGAGAACGGAGAAGTCGAATGAGCAAACATTTTGGGCGTCGATTATGCATGCATCAAATAAGTTGGGCAAAAAAAAGAACTACTTTGGACTGTTGAGATTTTTGTACCAATTTTCAGTGCTGGTTAATTTTTTGACCATTGCTACGCCTCGCTCCACTATTTCTTGTTGTTCGTTGTCGGAGTCAAAAAATTCATTTTTACTTCTACTAAAGCGACTTTTTTTTATTCTATTGGTGTCAAAAAAAAATATTTTTTAATTGTCGAAAATATTTAATAATTTATTTAATAATTTCTTGATTAAAGTAAACAAAAAAGAAGAATTTAGGGTCTTATTTAAAAAATTTTGTAGAAGATAGAAATAAATCAAAGCTGCTTAAAAGTTAATTTAATTATTATATTAAAATTTATTTTTTTTTAAGTCCGGACTTGGACTTCAGGATCAAGAAATTTGTTTGCATACTTATCTAAAGGAGATTTCATTCGGCACTGATAAAACAAATTAAAAAAAAATTAATAATCCACTAAGGAAAGGAGATTTTTTATTGATCTTTTTCCTTAAAAGTATCTTAAATAAAATCTTTATATTAAAATTAAATTCAGTATAATAGTATTTTTTAATTAAATATTTAAAATTTAAAAAGAAATTGATTATAATAAATGTTTCATTACAATAAAAAAAACGTCCAAAAAAATTAAATTTTTTTATTAAAATTGAAATTCGTATGTTCAAAAATTTCTGAAATCTTACTATTAGTTTTGCACAAAATTAATTTTTAATTCTCAAGAATTTAAAAATGTAAAAATCTCCAAAAAATGATATTGTGCCGTTAAGTGACGAAGTAAATATTATTTTTTAAAAAATTTTAGTTTTTAATTTTTATTTGTAAATTTAAATTCTTAGACTATTTTTAATTATTTCAAAACTAAAGGCATATATTTAATTAACGAATCATTGATTATTTTTCGACAAGTAAAATTTTTAATTGTATGTTCTTGATTTAGAATATTTTGATGAAGAAATTTTAATTATTTATAAATTACATATTTTATAAATTCATTTTAAAATATTTTTGTAAGATTTAAATTCGTATTCAATGTTTGGTTTATGATACACTCCGCCATCATTGTTGTCTATTCTTTTTAGAATTGAAAATCAAAGTTTTTCGTTCTTAGATTCATTTGGTGCCGTGAATGATAAAATCTATTTTGACAAGTGGAAGTAAAAGAAAATAGCTTTCTTTCTTAATTATAATATCCTTTGAAAATTTATAGATAGTTTTGCACCTATCGGAAGAATTTATGTGATTCAAAATGGATTTTTAGCAAATTTGTGCATCCTTTGAAAAATGATTGAGTAAGCTGTGTTTTTTTTTTCTATATTTTTCGAAAGCTTATTGAATGTTGATTTAAGAAACAAAGAGTTAAAAATAAGAGAATAAATGCCCATATCGATTCAGAAAAGTGCTTTTGAAGAATTAAATAAAGAAAATTTGAAATATGTATGCAAAGTGAATTTATGTTGTATCTGTGATAAGAAAGATTCGAATAAAGAAATAAAAGGTTTTGATTTTATTCATTCTTATCATTCAAAATTTAAAAAAAAAAAAGGAATGGGAGCAATGTGAAATTATTGATTGCTTACTTGTAAAATTCAACCTTTTTAACACTGTATTTTTAAGACCAAATAAACTCAAATTTTTAAAAATAGTAAATTTATAACTCTTTTTTATTATTTGTTTGCCATTTTGTTTTCTTTATAAACTACACTTTTTTTTTAAATTTTAATTTATATTTAATATTGATTTAAATACTTGAAATTCAGATTTAAAAAAAATATAAACCATCGAAAAAATCAACGGAAACTTCAGGAAGTCGAAGTCTAACTAAACTTTGGCTAGTTTGGCAAAGAAAATTACTGGAAATTTATGTGTAAGGAAATCGAAAAGTGAATTTAATATTGTTAAACCAAAAATTAATAAAAAATACAAAGAATTTTTAAAGAGATTTTTCGCAAACTACAACAAGAATCTTATTTATAACTCGATCATTTGATTAAAGATTGTTTTATTCAAATTATAAATATAAATTTATTAATTTTTTTTTAAAAAATATGTTGATATAAACCCTTTAGAAGCCTTTGCGAGCATCAAAGAGAAGATAATGAAGTCTTTTAAAGGAAGTTCAGAAATAAATCAACAATCTCGGAAAGATTTTCTCTGTTAAAACACCTCTTTCACCAACTTTGTTTTTCAGAAAAAAAAGAGAGGTAGAAAGAGCATTTTTGAAAAAAAGATTATATTTATTAAAATACTTATAATGAGCGGACAAACAAACCAAGTCATTCAGATATAAGTAATTTAATTCTTTATTTGGAATGTCGATACCAAAAAAAAAATTCGTGTTAGTTTATTATTTGATAAATTAATTAAATTTTTAAACAAAATTTTATTAATTAGATCAAAATTTTTTGTCCATCATTGGTTTTCAAATAAAAGATTAAGAGAAAAATCTTTAATGAACATTCAAAATCTTTAAATGAATATAGACATGAAAGGAGAAGTTGACCAAAATAAAAGAAATTGCAACGAATTTTTCGAAATGACTAAAACTAGGGATGATGGTAATTTAAGCACAGAGTTAGATGAAGAAGAAGTTTTCGGCTCGGAAAAACAGGTGGTTTCAAAACAGAAATTTCAGATTCAGTGATGGAGGATAGTGAAAATTTATGCTGAGAGTTAGATGAAGAAGTTATCAGCACGGAGAATGAAGATGTTGTAATTTCAGATACTGGAAAGGAGGATGGTGAAATTTTATGATAGTTTGATGAAGAAGAAGTTATCAGCTCGGAGAAAAAGATGGTGATATTTCAGATTTTGTGAAGGAGGATGGTGAAATTTTATGCTCAGGCTTCATTGAAGAAGAAGTTTCCAGCTTGGTGAAATACCACGGCGATATTTCATCCACGGTGAAAAAAGATATGCAAATAGGAGAATAAATAGCTATAAATCAGCATACATCTTTGATAAACACTCATTATGTATTTGAAGTGGAAAACATGCTGAATGCAATGAATAAGCAGTTTGCCTTAGAAAAGCAACAACTCGAAATCAAAATAAAAGATTTACAAGAGGAAATTGAAATTTTTCTGGTTAGTTTTTGATAAAAATTTTAATTAAAAGAAAATTATTTTTCTACAAAAGGATAAGAATACTCAAAAACAAGTGTTTTTAGAAATGTTTCAGGGGATTATGAAAAAGTTGTAAAAGAACAAGAGTTATCAGAGAAAGAAACTTAATATATTAAAAGAGAACTGGAGAAAGCATGATCAGATTCAAAAATTTAGAAGATGATCATGAGGACCTAAAAAAATATATGAAGATATTCAAAAAATTAATTTACTATTGCAGTCCACATCAAAGTATAATTCTTCATTAATTGCTGAATCAAAAGATTCGTTATCAAAAGGTAAAATTTAAGTTTGTATTAACTTATTTTTTTAAAAATAATTTCTTACAGAGCTTTGTTGAAACCATGTCTTATAATTGACCATAAGATCCAGATTATATTCATTGGCTAACACGGTCAATGCGCATAGTTTTTCAGAATATAATGACGTTGCATTAGTTAAAGAATAAATCAATAATAAATATTGAGTTTAAAATTTTCCAAATCTGATTGTGGTGTTTCGGGAACTTTGGGGTGTTTTGGGGTAGGAATCTTTTTAGAGACTAACTTTTCCCTTTCGGGCGTTGTTAGCGACTGGTTGGCTGACAAATGGGTGGACTTCTCTGTTGCCGATGTTTGTTTTTGTCGTGACATTAATACAGCGTAATCTCCCGCTTCTAATGACGAAACGAAAGGGCTGATCAAGAAATTTATGTCGATTTAAATCCTCATTTGCTTCTTTACGCTGTTTGTTCAGCTCAAAAATTCCTGCTGCTCTGCCGGTGTACGATTCGGTCTGATGAAGACCTTTTCGTACGCCGCAGAATCAGCTAGATATTTCGCAGCAGTTAAAATTTCGTTTCTCGTTTCGGTACTCTCAAATTCAACAACCATTGGGTCACTTTTTTTCTTATTTGATGCGTTATTTCGAGGTTTAATTCTATACGTGCTCTTCTTTCCTAGTGGATAATGTGGAGGCGCTCTTTTCCTTTTCAAGTTCCTTTTTGAGCAACGGCTTCGATCTGACACAGAGGCCACTGCATCGAGATGATCATCTACACTGAAATTATTACCCAGTCAAAAATGGTCCCCCTATTTTTATGATGAAAGAGGTTAAAACATTCGCCCCGTTTTGCAGAGATTTTTTGAACATTTTTCACCCTCAGTGGGTTTCGAACACTCGATCTTCTGCTTGCATTACTGACACGCTAACAATTCGGCTAAAGTGGTTTTTCTTGACACTCATATGGAGCATTTAAAATCTGCTTTAAATTTTTAAAATTTAAAATCTGCGAATATTTTCGATTATATGGATATCAAAGAAAATTCATTGCGAATTTCTCTACTTTCATGACTTTAAGGCTGAGTGAGTTTAACTTTGAGATTAGGCACAAAAGGCGTTCGAAGAATTCAATGCTGATAGACTCGTCCCAAAGAGATTAGAGCCTGATTTTAATGATATCGATCCTTAATTGTTAATATGGAATATTCAATATGGGGTGGAGGCAAGTTTCATTCAAAGTTAAAAGTCATTGACGGGCAAGTCAACGACTTTTGGATGGGTCGTTCAACACGGTAATAGCATCCCTATTCATATTTTATTTTAAAAAGTCTATTACAAGTCAAAAAATCGATTTTCTTTTTCAACAAAAGAAAAGAGAAAAGCGGTTTTATACGTTATAATCGGGTTAAACCGAGTCAACTTTTATAAAATGGAATGTTACAGCCTATTCAGATTTCATATCCATTTGGGATTGTAGGTTTGGATAATGTAGGTTTGTAAAGAGATCGAAGAATGGTTTTTAGTACATTTTATTTTTTGTGGATCTATTAACAGATTGGGTAGATGCTTGTTCTTACGTACTTTGGAGACTATAGACTTGTAAAAAAAATTCTACTCTGTTACCATTACTCGCCATTTATGTTAAAGATAAGTATTACCAAGCTGGAATGCTGTATCAAACACCCGCAAACGAACGGAAAAAATGAAAGGTTAGACAGATTCCAGTCGAAAGCACTTGCGATGAGTGAAAGAAAGTCTAAACAACTTAATTGAATTAATCGACGATACATTTAAGTATTAATCTCTTGGGACATCAAATAAATAGTTTTGAATTTTATTGGCATACAGAGTAATCACTTACATGGCTATTAAGGAAACACCTTTTTTTTTTTGTTTTATGGGAGAGATGTAGTTTTTCATTCTGATATTTTTAAACCAAGTTCTCTTCTTAATTAATATTGACTTAAATGATAATTAACTTTTGTTTAGAGCATTCTTAACAAATAAATTATTAACGAAAAATGGAAAAGAGATCGGAGATATTTTTTTAAACTACAAATATTATCATTAAGATTCATCATGTGACAAACCCAAAGTCAAAAATTTTTAGAGTTTGCAATATTAACTTAAAATTATTTTTTTTTGGAAACTGAAAAAAATATTTGAAATATCACATTTTTTCTTTATTGTTACAACATGAATACATTTTTTAATTCAAATACAAAAATTTAAACCATTGACTTCCTTTTTTAATTTAAAATTTTTTACACAAAAAACTATAGATAACAATTAATAATTACTAAGTGAATAAAAATTTTTGAAATTATTCAAAATAAAATATTATTTTAGTTTTTAACATTTATTCACTCAAGATCTTTATATTTAATATCCAATATTTCTTTTCAAATGAATAAAAATTTTCAATAGTAGTGTTATAGAGCCTGGGCATCATAACTCTGGATTTTTGAATTCTTTAAAAACACTATTAACCAGGCTTTTTCCTATTCTAAAAAAGTCCAATCTTGTTTTGAAAATATTGAGACTACTAGCCTATAACTATTCTTTTCGGCAGCTGATTCCAAATTGAGGATACCCTGTTAGTGAAAAAGTGCATTCTTGCACTGACCGACGAGTGAAAGTCGTTGATTTCACGTGTAGTGAAACTTTGTGACATTATCCGCCTTTTGTTGCATCTTGTCGAGGCCGCAGGAACATCTTGAATGACGTTTGATTTAAGATACGATCTTTGATACCAGTCAATACGGTCGAGCTCATTTAATGACTTAAAAATTGAATTAATTCACACCTTTTTCGTCTGAGATCAAGTGTGGTGATCGATTTTTTGTTTAAACAATCGTTGAATTTAAGATTTCTATTTGTGTTAAGTATTTTCGAGGCTCTTCGTTTGACCTTCTCAAGCATGATCGACTGCGCAGCTTTGGGTGGATTTCACACCGGGATCGCAAATTCCAAGTAGGGTCTAACGTATGTCGTGTAGAGAGTAACCCACGGGTTTCGATCGCGACATTCAAAAGTATTTTAAGCATACAAAGAATTTTTGATTTTTTGTTTATTCAGAAATGAGTCTGTAATTCCATTTCAGAAGTTTATTTATTATTAGAAGTAGGCCATAGGATTTAAAGTCGACATCCGAAAGAATTAGATCTAGTTCTACATTGATGTCGTTGCTTAAAAGGAGTAAGATGACAGCCGACTTATCCTCTGTGAGGTACAGTCCTTCTGAGGTTGAACATAAACTTATATTACAATATGAAACTTTCTTCTCTATTTGAAAAAGTTGATTTTCAGTAAAAGCCACATTTCCATCAATTTTGAATTATTTTTTCTCAACATACCTAAAAGACATTCGTGAATTATATCAGGGTTCCAAATATGCGTCGATTTGCCAACTTTACAATAGAGATCTTTCGCGGTGCATTGGTTATTTGCCCTCTCAAAAAGCCTCTCATTCAGAGAGTACCCTCTTATTTGAATTTTTATTGTGGAACATTGGTATGAGACCTTCTCTCTTTCCTCTAACTACCTATATTAAAAATAAGGCACCCCTTCAAAGCTACAACGGTTCCCGTCGCAAACCATTCGATTCTTGTGACATTTCTTTGATATAACCATGGCCAAGCATTCTTCTTTTGAAATGACTGCATCTAATGTATCTCTGTTCATTGATCTTGCCCCAAAGAACGATTTAAAAGTCGTGATTTTCACTTCTTTTTTAGTACACTTATAACCATAGCCATCCACTGAATACTTGCTCATCCCTAATACGAACTAATTTTTGCATCCCATTGATTGTACCTCTTCTAAAGATCTTGCACAATTCCTCGACATTGAGAATCTTGGACTATTTTTATCGATAGTACAGTATTCAAACGAACCGTCTATACTTTTAGCAAAAGTAAGTGGTAAAAGGATTGTGAAAAGAGCAAGTATCATAACTAAATTCTGAGATACTTTTAACTTGCAATTAACTCTATTTATCGGTATCGTATCCATTTTTGACTTTTCTTTCAGATAATCGTCCAGACAATCCATAGATACAAAGTCCGATTCTTTTATCCCATGAATTTTCCTCATCTGGAAAACCCTTCCATTTTACAAAATAATCTTTCATTCCGCGTCAAGTTCTATCTTTTAATATTTTTTCAATGTCATAGAATTCATTATTATCAATTACCGCATCTGAGACAATCTTAAGTTTATTTAGTGGATAACTTTGTTTCATTTCGACACCTTTACTATTAGCTAAGATGTAATTACCTTTTCTTGTTCTTCTAACCACCGTATAAGGTCCTCTAAATCATTGTTCTAACTTACTCTGAATCATCGAGACTTTTAGAAAAACTTTACTATTAGGTTCCAACGATTCCAAGATAATGTTCTTTTCTTTATCTTGCGTTCTTCTTTGGATTTTTTGAGATTTCTCAATGTTCTGTTTGGCCTTTGGTATCTCGATTTCATACATGTTTTTTATTTGCATTGCTCTTCTCAATAGCTCTAATGATTGCTGATTTTCCTTTTCATCTACCCGTTTTTCAAACCATTTATTTTCTGCCAAACATGGTGTAAAACCTGTACTCGAATGTAATCTGGATTTGTATGCAAGTTGGATGTAATCAAGCCATTTATCCCAATCTTTTGCGTTATTTTGGAGGGTTTTCGTAAACAATTTTTGATTGTTTTATTTGCTCTTTCGGTAGCTCCGTTTTTCCTAGGTTGGTAAGGTGAGGTTGTTAGCCGCTCAGTATCTGTTAGTTTTAACATATTGTCAACTATTTCATTCAAAAATTATTTCCCTTGGTCGTAAAGCAGTTGCTTTGACTGACCAAAAATTGATACGAATTTAAAATAACAACGAGCAGATTTTTCGCCTGTCTTTGTTTTAATTGCCATTAAAAACACAAATTTTGTAAGCGGTTCTTTAAACACAGCGATGCCTTTGTATCCATCTAGTGTTAACGGGAGTCCAAAGACGTAGTCAATTTGCACTCTATCTATACATCATTGATTGGTAAAGACATTGCTGGATGATCCCATACTGGTACTTTTTGATGCCGTATACAAACAATACAATTTGATAGTATAAATTGTGTATCTTGATGCATTCCTTTCCAGTAGTACTTCTTTTGTAAATCTTATTAGGTCTTTTCTACTCCAAAGTGACCTAACAGATGCGTTTCTTTAATTAAACCAGCTCTATGTTTAATCATAGGTAATATTTTCCAATTTAAGTCCTCAAAATTTTTTCAAGAGTTTGTCATCTTGTAATGAGAATTTTTCCTTCTTCTTTTCAATTTTCTTGCACTGCTTCTTACTTGAACCTTGTAAATACTTCCCTGTTCTCAAAAAGTGGAGTAAAAATTCATCTTCCCATGGATCGAGTTCTTTAATCGATCTATCTGTATTTAATTCTTCGTCTTACTCTTCGACCACAGCAAATGCTCTACTCAAAACATCTGCGTTAAGGTGCTTTTTACCCGCTCGATGTACTATCTCGAAACTATACGTTTGCAGACAAATAGCCCATCTTGCCAATCTACCGTTGGCATCCCTTATTTTCATTAGCCAAAGCAAGGCCGAGTGGTCTGTGACAAGAATGAAAATATTTCCGTACACGTAAAATCTAAACTTTTTAACAGACCAGACAACGGCAAGGCATTCCTTTTCCGTAATCCCATAGTGAAGTCCAGCTCCTTTTAAAGGTCTCGATGCGTAGGCACAGACATACTCGATACCCTTTTCATCTTTTTGGCAAAGAATAGCTCCTAGTTCAATTCTGGATGCGTCATTGTATAAAGTGAATTTTCGAGTCATTACTGGTGCTCTTAACACTGGAAAAGATGTCAACTTTTCCTTTAAGTCTTCAAAAGCTTTTTGACAGCTTTCTGTCCAATCCCACTTGACGTCCTTTTTAGTTAATTTTGTTAATGGTAGTGCTGGTTTCGCAAAATCTTTTACAAATTTTCTATAACTGTTGCAAAGACCCAAAAATTGTCTAATATGTTTAACTTTGCTTGGCACTGGCCAATTTTTAACAGCTTGAATTTTCTCTGGGTCTATCATGATTTTTTAGCTTAAATTATGTGCCCCAAGACTTTAGTTGTATCTTTAAAAAATTTACATTTCTTAAAGCTTATCTTCAAATTCGCTTTCTTCAATCTTTCGAATACTCTCCTAAGAGCTTCTAGGTGATTTTTCATGTTGTCCGAGAACACAATGATATCTTCAATTAACACAACTAAAGAGTTGATATCTCTAAACACAAATACCATTGTTCAGCTAAAGAAACTTGGTCGATTTTTTAAGCCAAACGGAAGTCTAAGAAATTCATAGTGTCCATCTGGTGTAGTAAAGGCGGTTAAAGCTATAGCCCCTTTCGCCATCAAAATTTGCCAATACCCTGATTTTAGATCCATCAACGAGAAAATCATCGCGACCCCTAAAATGTCTATGTCAGTTATCCTTAGCCATTCTTCAACATTTTCAGTGTCCTTCGCACTAAATGTTGGTTGATTACCAAGATTCATCTTTGGTAAACCCTGGAACATAGTCTTATTCAGTCTAAGTTCATTTATCAATGCAGCTATTGGATAAATTAAATCATTTTGATTTTGATTCTGGTTTACGGCTTGAGCTTGGGACTGAGTGTCCCCTTGCGGTGCCATTCCGTCTTGATGTTGTTGACCGGGAGTGTTTCCTTGTCCCCTCAAATTATTTAAGAAATCATTAAGTTTCTGATCGAGACTTATCTTCATTTGGTCAACGATTTACGTTGTTTTCTGTTCCAAAAACTTTTTCTGGACTTCAGCATGATCCAGTATTTTTCTGTCAACTGCCGCTTCGTCCATAATTGTATCGTCTAGTCTTAATGTGTTTTCAAAATCGCTAATGATTGACAAGAAAGCTTTGTCCAAATCTTGATTTGTCGAACCAGACATACAATTTTACTGAAATACCAATTGCTGCTTTCACTTCACTGCTACCAGTTGTGAGGCTGGAGGATAGTTTAATTGGATCGTTGTTTGATATTTTCTTTATTATATTTATCAATAAAAATGTGGAGACTATTTATAATAATTCTCCTTAATTAATATTTAAGAAACTCAGCATCAAAAGTTAAGTAATAGAATATTAAAATTCATAAATAATATAAAATAATAAAAAACAGATAACATATTATTTAACTTAAATAATTAAAAACATTAAAGATTGTTCCATGAAAACATGTTTAAATAATTAAAATATTTTAGAATGTTCTATGACTGCGTGTCATATCACAGGGGCAACAAAGCCAGAGGCCTTTTCAGAACAAAAGGGCTGATAACGTCATGTCCGACCGCTTTATGTGGATTGAGGCTACTTAGGTTAAAAATCTTCTCGTCGGTGAGCCGATTAAGCAGCCGATCACCCTCTAGTTTACTTTTAGTGCGGGAACTAAAAATTGGAAGAGAATTTGGATGTTTTTGTACAAAAACTGATTCAAACTGGTGGTTTAGGACATTTGATATGTCATATTTGTCTGTAATGGTTTCACCAAGTTTGGTTTTTAGAGCTCTAAGCTCTGGCTTAATATTTTGTTTATGTTTGACATATGAAAATATAATCTTTGGGGAGATTTTTGCTCGCTCAACTATTTTTTCGTATTCGTGGAGAGATCTTTTAACCTTGCTTCTTTACAATAAGCTCCATTCGATAAAGTTTAATTCTTCTTTCATTCTATTAAAGTCGCCGGAGTGGTTTTTAAATCGTTTTCCGACTCGACTCATGACCAAATCTCTTTCGACTAGGTACACAAAATTCATGGAGAAATATCCACACGACCTTTTGGTGTATGAAAAACTAGGGTGTTTGCGAATTTTATTGAGTTGAATATCTAACTAGTACAGTCACTGGACAAGTTTGGTGGTCGATAAAAACATCCAACTAGTAGTTTTAAGTGGCCAAGTTTGATCGAGCACCAGACCTGTTCGATATTAGGACAATTAAATTCAGTTTCTGCTACTTGTTTACTTTTAATGCTCGATTTAACGTAGATTGCAACACCACCACCGTGCTCTTTATTGTTTTGGGTAGAATTAAGTACCTCGTTTCCTACTCTATCTCGTAAATATATCATAACCTGGAATGTTCGTTACAGAGCTTTATTGAAACCATGTCTTAGAATTGACCATAAGATCCAGATTATATTCATTGGCTAACACGGTCAATGCGCATAGTTTTTCAGAATATAATGACGTTGCATTAGTTAAAGAATAAATCAATAATAAATATTGAGTTTAAAATTTTCCAAATCTGATTGTGGTGTTTCGGGAACTTTGGGGTGTTTTGGGGTAGGAATCTTTTTAGAGACTAACTTTTCCCTTTCGGGCGTTGTTAGCGACTGGTTGGCTGACAAATGGGTGGACTTCTCTGTTGCCGATGTTTGTTTTTGTCGTGACATTAATACAGCGTAATCTCCCGCTTCTAATGACGAAACGAAAGGGCTGATCAAGAAATTTATGTCGATTTAAATCCTCATTTGCTTCTTTACGCTGTTTGTTCAGCTCAAAAATTCCTGCTGCTCTGCCGGTGTACGATTCGGTCTGATGAAGACCTTTTCGTACGCCGCAGAATCAGCTAGATATTTCGCAGCAGTTAAAATTTCGTTTCTCGTTTCGGTACTCTCAAATTCAACAACCATTGGGTCACTATTTTTCTTATTTGATGCGTTATTTCGAGGTTTAATTCTATACGTGCTCTTTATTTTGGAGCTTCTATTTAAAGAATGAATCAGGTTGTTAACCAACGTCTCGTCGATTTTCACTTCTTTTTTAGTACACTTATAACCATAGCCATCCACTGAATACTTGCTCATCCCTAATACGAACTAATTTTTGCATCCCATTGATTGTACCTCTTCTAAAGATCTTGCACAATTCCTCGACATTGAGAATCTTGGACTATTTTTATCGATAGTACAGTATTCAAACGAACCGTCTATACTTTTAGCAAAAGTAAGTGGTAAAAGGATTGTGAAAAGAGCAAGTATCATAACTAAATTCTGAGATACTTTTAACTTGCAATTAACTCTATTTATCGGTATCGTATCCATTTTTGACTTTTCTTTCAGATAATCGTCCAGACAATCCATAGATACAAAGTCCGATTCTTTTATCCCATGAATTTTCCTCATCTGGAAAACCCTTCCATTTTACAAAATAATCTTTCATTCCGCGTCAAGTTCTATCTTTTAATATTTTTTCAATGTCATAGAATTCATTATTATCAATTACCGCATCTGAGACAATCTTAAGTTTATTTAGTGGATAACTTTGTTTCATTTCGACACCTTTACTATTAGCTAAGATGTAATTACCTTTTCTTGTTCTTCTAACATACATGTTTTTTATTTACCAATTGCTGCTTTCACTTCACTGCTACCAGTTGTGAGGCTGGAGGATAGTTTAATTGGATCGTTGTTTGATATTTTCTTTATTATATTTATCAATAAAAATGTGGAGACTATTTATAATAATTCTCCTTAATTAATATTTAAGAAACTCAGCATCAAAAGTTAAGTAATAGAATATTAAAATTCATAAATAATATAAAATAATAAAAAACAGATAACATATTATTTAACTTAAATAATTAAAAACATTAAAGATTGTTCCATGAAAACATGTTTAAATAATTAAAATATTTTAGAATGTTCTATGACTGCGTGTCATATCACAGGGGCAACAAAGCCAGAGGCCTTTTCAGAACAAAAGGGCTGATAACGTCATGTCCGACCGCTTTATGTGGATTGAGGCTACTTAGGTTAAAAATCTTCTCGTCGGTGAGCCGATTAAGCAGCCGATCACCCTCTAGTTTACTTTTAGTGCGGGAACTAAAAATTGGAAGAGAATTTGGATGTTTTTGTACAAAAACTGATTCAAACTGGTGGTTTAGGACATTTGATATGTCATATTTGTCTGTAATGGTTTCACCAAGTTTGGTTTTTAGAGCTCTAAGCTCTGGCTTAATATTTTGTTTATGTTTGACATATGAAAATATAATCTTTGGGGAGATTTTTGCTCGCTCAACTATTTTTTTCGTATTCGTGGAGAGATCTTTTAACCTTGCTTCTTTACAATAAGCTCCATTCGATAAAGTTTAATTCTTCTTTCATTCTATTAAAGTCGCCGGAGTGGTTTTTAAATCGTTTTCCGACTCGACTCATGACCAAATCTCTTTCGACTAGGTACACAAAATTCATGGAGAAATATCCACACGACCTTTTGGTGTATGAAAAACTAGGGTGTTTGCGAATTTTATTGAGTTGAATATCTAACTAGTACAGTCACTGGACAAGTTTGGTGGTCGATAAAAACATCCAACTAGTAGTTTTAAGTGGCCAAGTTTGATCGAGCACCAGACCTGTTCGATATTAGGACAATTAAATTCAGTTTCTGCTACTTGTTTACTTTTAATGCTCGATTTAACGTAGATTGCAACACCACCACCGTGCTCTTTATTGTTTTGGGTAGAATTAAGTACCTCGTTTCCTACTCTATCTCGTAAATATATCATAACCTGGAATGTTCGTTACAGAGCTTTATTGAAACCATGTCTTAGAATTGACCATAAGATCCAGATTATATTCATTGGCTAACACGGTCAATGCGCATAGTTTTTCAGAATATAATGACGTTGCATTAGTTAAAGAATAAATCAATAATAAATATTGAGTTTAAAATTTTCCAAATCTGATTGTGGTGTTTCGGGAACTTTGGGGTGTTTTGGGGTAGGAATCTTTTTAGAGACTAACTTTTCCCTTTCGGGCGTTGTTAGCGACTGGTTGGCTGACAAATGGGTGGACTTCTCTGTTCCCGATGTTTGTTTTTGTCGTGACATTAATACAGCGTAATCTCCCGCTTCTAATGACGAAACGAAAGGGCTGATCAAGAAATTTATGTCGATTTAAATCCTCATTTGCTTCTTTACGCTGTTTGTTCAGCTCAAAATTCCTGCTGCTCTGCCGGTGTACGATTCGGTCTGATGAAGACCTTTTCGTACGCCGCAGAATCAGCTAGATATTTCGCAGCAGTTAAAATTTCGTTTCTCGTTTCGGTACTCTCAAATTCAACAACCATTGGGTCACTATTTTTCTTATTTGATGCGTTATTTCGAGGTTTAATTCTATACGTGCTCTTTATTTTGGAGCTTCTATTTAAAGAATGAATCAGGTTGTTAACCAACGTCTCGTCGATTTTCACTTCTTTTTTAGTACACTTATAACCATAGCCATCCACTGAATACTTGCTCATCCCTAATACGAACTAATTTTTGCATCCCATTGATTGTACCTCTTCTAAAGATCTTGCACAATTCCTCGACATTGAGAATCTTGGACTATTTTTATCGATAGTACAGTATTCAAACGAACCGTCTATACTTTTAGCAAAAGTAAGTGGTAAAAGGATTGTGAAAAGAGCAAGTATCATAACTAAATTCTGAGATACTTTTAACTTGCAATTAACTCTATTTATCGGTATCGTATCCATTTTTGACTTTTCTTTCAGATAATCGTCCAGACAATCCATAGATACAAAGTCCGATTCTTTTATCCCATGAATTTTCCTCATCTGGAAAACCCTTCCATTTTACAAAATAATCTTTCATTCCGCGTCAAGTTCTATCTTTTAATATTTTTTCAATGTCATAGAATTCATTATTATCAATTACCGCATCTGAGACAATCTTAAGTTTATTTAGTGGATAACTTTGTTTCATTTCGACACCTTTACTATTAGCTAAGATGTAATTACCTTTTCTTGTTCTTCTAACATACATGTTTTTTATTTACCAATTGCTGCTTTCACTTCACTGCTACCAGTTGTGAGGCTGGAGGATAGTTTAATTGGATCGTTGTTTGATATTTTCTTTATTATATTTATCAATAAAAATGTGGAGACTATTTATAATAATTCTCCTTAATTAATATTTAAGAAACTCAGCATCAAAAGTTAAGTAATAGAATATTAAAATTCATAAATAATATAAAATAATAAAAAACAGATAACATATTATTTAACTTAAATAATTAAAAACATTAAAGATTGTTCCATGAAAACATGTTTAAATAATTAAAATATTTTAGAATGTTCTATGACTGCGTGTCATATCACAGGGGCAACAAAGCCAGAGGCCTTTTCAGAACAAAAGGGCTGATAACGTCATGTCCGACCGCTTTATGTGGATTGAGGCTACTTAGGTTAAAAATCTTCTCGTCGGTGAGCCGATTAAGCAGCCGATCACCCTCTAGTTTACTTTTAGTGCGGGAACTAAAAATTGGAAGAGAATTTGGATGTTTTTGTACAAAAACTGATTCAAACTGGTGGTTTAGGACATTTGATATGTCATATTTGTCTGTAATGGTTTCACCAAGTTTGGTTTTTAGAGCTCTAAGCTCTGGCTTAATATTTTGTTTATGTTTGACATATGAAAATATAATCTTTGGGGAGATTTTTGCTCGCTCAACTATTTTTTTTTCGTATTCGTGGAGAGATCTTTTAACCTTGCTTCTTTACAATAAGCTCCATTCGATAAAGTTTAATTCTTCTTTCATTCTATTAAAGTCGCCGGAGTGGTTTTTAAATCGTTTTCCGACTCGACTCATGACCAAATCTCTTTCGACTAGGTACACAAAATTCATGGAGAAATATCCACACGACCTTTTGGTGTATGAAAAACTAGGGTGTTTGCGAATTTTATTGAGTTGAATATCTAACTAGTACAGTCACTGGACAAGTTTGGTGGTCGATAAAAACATCCAACTAGTAGTTTTAAGTGGCCAAGTTTGATCGAGCACCAGACCTGTTCGATATTAGGACAATTAAATTCAGTTTCTGCTACTTGTTTACTTTTAATGCTGATTTAACGTAGATTGCAACACCACCACCGTGCTCTTTATTGTTTTGGGTAGAATTAAGTACCTCGTTTCCTACTCTATCTCGTAAATATATCATAACCTGGAATGTTCGTTACAGAGCTTTATTGAAACCATGTCTTAGAATTGACCATAAGATCCAGATTATATTCATTGGCTAACACGGTCAATGCGCATAGTTTTTCAGAATATAATGACGTTGCATTAGTTAAAGAATAAATCAATAATAAATATTGAGTTTAAAATTTTCCAAATCTGATTGTGGTGTTTCGGGAACTTTGGGGTGTTTTGGGGTAGGAATCTTTTTAGAGACTAACTTTTCCCTTTCGGGCGTTGTTAGCGACTGGTTGGCTGACAAATGGGTGGACTTCTCTGTTGCCGATGTTTGTTTTTGTCGTGACATTAATACAGCGTAATCTCCCGCTTCTAATGACGAAACGAAAGGGCTGATCAAGAAATTTATGTCGATTTAAATCCTCATTTGCTTCTTTACGCTGTTTGTTCAGCTCAAAATTCCTGCTGCTCTGCCGGTGTACGATTCGGTCTGATGAAGACCTTTTCGTACGCCGCAGAATCAGCTAGATATTTCGCAGCAGTTAAAATTTCGTTTCTCGTTTCGGTACTCTCAAATTCAACAACCATTGGGTCACTATTTTTCTTATTTGATGCGTTATTTCGAGGTTTAATTCTATACGTGCTCTTTATTTTGGAGCTTCTATTTAAAGAATGAATCAGGTTGTTAACCAACGTCTCGTCGATTTTCACTTCTTTTTTAGTACACTTATAACCATAGCCATCCACTGAATACTTGCTCATCCCTAATACGAACTAATTTTTGCATCCCATTGATTGTACCTCTTCTAAAGATCTTGCACAATTCCTCGACATTGAGAATCTTGGACTATTTTTATCGATAGTACAGTATTCAAACGAACCGTCTATACTTTTAGCAAAAGTAAGTGGTAAAAGGATTGTGAAAAGAGCAAGTATCATAACTAAATTCTGAGATACTTTTAACTTGCAATTAACTCTATTTATCGGTATCGTATCCATTTTTGACTTTTCTTTCAGATAATCGTCCAGACAATCCATAGATACAAAGTCCGATTCTTTTATCCCATGAATTTTCCTCATCTGGAAAACCCTTCCATTTTACAAAATAATCTTTCATTCCGCGTCAAGTTCTATCTTTTAATATTTTTTCAATGTCATAGAATTCATTATTATCAATTACCGCATCTGAGACAATCTTAAGTTTATTTAGTGGATAACTTTGTTTCATTTCGACACCTTTACTATTAGCTAAGATGTAATTACCTTTTCTTGTTCTTCTAACATACATGTTTTTTATTTACCAATTGCTGCTTTCACTTCACTGCTACCAGTTGTGAGGCTGGAGGATAGTTTAATTGGATCGTTGTTTGATATTTTCTTTATTATATTTATCAATAAAAATGTGGAGACTATTTATAATAATTCTCCTTAATTAATATTTAAGAAACTCAGCATCAAAAGTTAAGTAAAAGAATATTAAAATTCATAAATAATATAAAATAATAAAAAACAGATAACATATTATTTAACTTAAATAATTAAAAACATTAAAGATTGTTCCATGAAAACATGTTTAAATAATTAAAATATTTTAGAATGTTCTATGACTGCGTGTCATATCACAGGGGCAACAAAGCCAGAGGCCTTTTCAGAACAAAAGGGCCTGATAACGTCATGTCCGACCGCTTTATGTGGATTGAGGCTACTTAGGTTAAAAATCTTCTCGTCGGTGAGCCGATTAAGCAGCCGATCACCCTCTAGTTTACTTTTAGTGCGGGAACTAAAAATTGGAAGAGAATTTGGATGTTTTTGTACAAAAACTGATTCAAACTGGTGGTTTAGGACATTTGATATGTCATATTTGTCTGTAATGGTTTCACCAAGTTTGGTTTTTAGAGCTCTAAGCTCTGGCTTAATATTTTGTTTATGTTTGACATATGAAAATATAATCTTTGGGGAGATTTTTGCTCGCTCAACTATTTTTTTTTCGTATTCGTGGAGAGATCTTTTAACCTTGCTTCTTTACAATAAGCTCCATTCGATAAAGTTTAATTCTTCTTTCATTCTATTAAAGTCGCCGGAGTGGTTTTTAAATCGTTTTCCGACTCGACTCATGACCAAATCTCTTTCGACTAGGTACACAAAATTCATGGAGAAATATCCACACGACCTTTTGGTGTATGAAAAACTAGGGTGTTTGCGAATTTTATTGAGTTGAATATCTAACTAGTACAGTCACTGGACAAGTTTGGTGGTCGATA
Source organism: Brachionus manjavacas (assembly GCA_019054805.1). Taxonomy (NCBI): domain Eukaryota; kingdom Metazoa; phylum Rotifera; class Eurotatoria; order Ploima; family Brachionidae; genus Brachionus; species Brachionus manjavacas. Next base: position 590,493 of record JAHQIY010000026.1, read on the forward strand.
AAAACATCCAACTAGTAGTTTTAAGTGGCCAAGTTTGATCGAGCACCAGACCTGTTCGATATTAGGACAATTAAATTCAGTTTCTGCTACTTGTTTACTTTTAATGCTCGATTTAACGTAGATTGCAACACCACCACCGTGCTCTTTATTGTTTTGGGTAGAATTAAGTACCTCGTTTCCTACTCTATCTCGTAAATATATCATAACCTGGAATGTTCGTTACAGAGCTTTATTGAAACCATGTCTTAGAATTGACCATAAGATCCAGATTATATTCATTGGCTAACACGGTCAATGCGCATAGTTTTTCAGAATATAATGACGTTGCATTAGTTAAAGAATAAATCAATAATAAATATTGAGTTTAAAATTTTCCAAATCTGATTGTGGTGTTTCGGGAACTTTGGGGTGTTTTGGGGTAGGAATCTTTTTAGAGACTAACTTTTCCCTTTCGGGCGTTGTTAGCGACTGGTTGGCTGACAAATGGGTGGACTTCTCTGTTGCCGATGTTTGTTTTTGTCGTGACATTAATACAGCGTAATCTCCCGCTTCTAATGACGAAACGAAAGGGCTGATCAAGAAATTTATGTCGATTTAAATCCTCATTTGCTTCTTTACGCTGTTTGTTCAGCTCAAAAAATTCCTGCTGCTCTGCCGGTGTACGATTCGGTCTGATGAAGACCTTTTCGTACGCCGCAGAATCAGCTAGATATTTCGCAGCAGTTAAAATTTCGTTTCTCGTTTCGGTACTCTCAAATTCAACAACCATTGGGTCACTATTTTTCTTATTTGATGCGTTATTTCGAGGTTTAATTCTATACGTGCTCTTTATTTTGGAGCTTCTATTTAAAGAATGAATCAGGTTGTTAACCAACGTCTCGTCGATTTTCACTTCTTTTAGTACACTTATAACCATAGCCATCCACTGAATACTTGCTCATCCCTAATACGAACTAATTTTTGCATCCCATTGATTGTACCTCTTCTAAAGATCTTGCACAATTCCTCGACATTGAGAATCTTGGACTATTTTTATCGATAGTACAGTATTCAAACGAACCGTCTATACTTTTAGCAAAAGTAAGTGGTAAAAGGATTGTGAAAAGAGCAAGTATCATAACTAAATTCTGAGATACTTTTAACTTGCAATTAACTCTATTTATCGGTATCGTATCCATTTTTGACTTTTCTTTCAGATAATCGTCCAGACAATCCATAGATACAAAGTCCGATTCTTTTATCCCATGAATTTTCCTCATCTGGAAAACCCTTCCATTTTACAAAATAATCTTTCATTCCGCGTCAAGTTCTATCTTTTAATATTTTTTCAATGTCATAGAATTCATTATTATCAATTACCGCATCTGAGACAATCTTAAGTTTATTTAGTGGATAACTTTGTTTCATTTCGACACCTTTACTATTAGCTAAGATGTAATTACCTTTTCTTGTTCTTCTAACATACATGTTTTTTATTTACCAATTGCTGCTTTCACTTCACTGCTACCAGTTGTGAGGCTGGAGGATAGTTTAATTGGATCGTTGTTTGATATTTTCTTTATTATATTTATCAATAAAAATGTGGAGACTATTTATAATAATTCTCCTTAATTAATATTTAAGAAACTCAGCATCAAAAGTTAAGTAAAAGAATATTAAAATTCATAAATAATATAAAATAATAAAAAACAGATAACATATTATTTAACTTAAATAATTAAAAACATTAAAGATTGTTCCATGAAAACATGTTTAAATAATTAAAATATTTTAGAATGTTCTATGACTGCGTGTCATATCACAGGGGCAACAAAGCCAGAGGCCTTTTCAGAACAAAAGGCCTGATAACGTCATGTCCGACCGCTTTATGTGGATTGAGGCTACTTAGGTTAAAAATCTTCTCGTCGGTGAGCCGATTAAGCAGCCGATCACCCTCTAGTTTACTTTTAGTGCGGGAACTAAAAATTGGAAGAGAATTTGGATGTTTTTGTACAAAAACTGATTCAAACTGGTGGTTTAGGACATTTGATATGTCATATTTGTCTGTAATGGTTTCACCAAGTTTGGTTTTTAGAGCTCTAAGCTCTGGCTTAATATTTTGTTTATGTTTGACATATGAAAATATAATCTTTGGGGAGATTTTTGCTCGCTCAACTATTTTTTTTTCGTATTCGTGGAGAGATCTTTTAACCTTGCTTCTTTACAATAAGCTCCATTCGATAAAGTTTAATTCTTCTTTCATTCTATTAAAACTAGGGTGTTTGCGAATTTTATTGAGTTGAATATCTAACTAGTACAGTCACTGGACAAGTTTGGTGGTCGATAAAAACATCCAACTAGTAGTTTTAAGTGGCCAAGTTTGATCGAGCACCAGACCTGTTCGATATTAGGACAATTAAATTCAGTTTCTGCTACTTGTTTACTTTTAATGCTCGATTTAACGTAGATTGCAACACCACCACCGTGCTCTTTATTGTTTTGGGTAGAATTAAGTACCTCGTTTCCTACTCTATCTCGTAAATATATCATAACCTGGAATGTTCGTTACAGAGCTTTATTGAAACCATGTCTTAGAATTGACCATAAGATCCAGATTATATTCATTGGCTAACACGGTCAATGCGCATAGTTTTTCAGAATATAATGACGTTGCATTAGTTAAAGAATAAATCAATAATAAATATTGAGTTTAAAATTTTCCAAATCTGATTGTGGTGTTTCGGGAACTTTGGGGTGTTTTGGGGTAGGAATCTTTTAGAGACTAACTTTTCCCTTTCGGGCGTTGTTAGCGACTGGTTGGCTGACAAATGGGTAGACTTCTCTGTTCCCGATGTTTGTTTTTGTCGTGACATTAATACAGCGTAATCTCCCGCTTCTAATGACGAAACGAAAGGGCTGATCAAGAAATTTATGTCGATTTAAATCCTCATTTGCTTCTTTACGCTGTTTGTTCAGCTCAAAAATTCCTGCTGCTCTGCCGGTGTACGATTCGGTCTGATGAAGACCTTTTCGTACGCCGCAGAATCAGCTAGATATTTCGCAGCAGTTAAAATTTCGTTTCTCGTTTCGGTACTCTCAAATTCAACAACCATTGGGTCACTATTTTTCTTATTTGATGCGTTATTTCGAGGTTTAATTCTATACGTGCTCTTTATTTTGGAGCTTCTATTTAAAGAATGAATCAGGTTGTTAACCAACGTCTCGTCGTCCTTTTCCCTCTCTTCGCTCCTGGTCTTGGTCGAATTGGGCAGACCAACTACAACGATATTCTTAGCCTTTTTTGGCCAAAGCCTTATTGTCCTTGGGAGCTTTGACTATTGCGCTGTTCAATTTCGTATTGGTTTTTGAGATTTGTGTTACCATTTGTGAAATAAACTCCTCACTAGGCTGACTTGAGACAGCAGAGGTGGAAGGGATCGAGTCATTCGACAAGAGTCTTCCTTCCAGATCTTATATTCTCTTGGTTAAATTTAAAATGATATCGTCTTTCAATTTGTTCTAGGTCATCAGATCAGAAACTTGCTTCTTAACACCAAACAGCCACTCGTCCAAAAGCTTTGTGGTCACTTGGATATCTGGGCGGTCTGGATCACACGATTTTACGTTGGTCATATTGTGTACGCGCTTGTTGTTAGTTATTTTGTGTTAATTTATATTTATTAATAAATTATATTTATTATTCAAAAATGATTATCAAAATAATTAATTTATTCAAAAAAAGTTATTCTTTTAAATTATATAATTTACCAAAATAAAAAATATTTTTTAAACCTTCCGTAAATTTGTAGGTATTAATTTAATTAGTTTTTTAAGTTTTAAAACGTCATTTAAATCACCTTCAATATCAATTTTGCCAGATAAATAGGCTGTAAATGGTTTTAATTTCTCATTGAGTAAATCATTCAATGATTCCTCAGATAGCTTTATTACACAATCAGTCTTTGAAAATAAACATGCTCCAAATGAGACTCGATTTTTGACATTATTTTTGATATCTAAATGAAATATTTCGCTTTTATCTTCGTTTTTTGGATCATTGGAATTTCTAATTATGTGAAATTCATAAACAGCATTTATTTCTTTTACTAAATTTTCCGATATTAATGGTTCAATGATTTTTAATAATTTCAAAGGTTCATATTGTGAATAGTAATCTGTTTGTGAAGAAGCCTCTTTTTCTGACATTGATTTAGACTCTTGATTTTGTTCTATTTGTGGATTTACTACTTGCATCATACCTTGAACTAAAGATATAAAATCTGAACCTTGTGTAAAAGAATCTGATGTTCCAGTTTTTGTATCACTTGTTGAATTTGATGTTGAGCTAAATAGACTCTTAAAAACCATTGATAATGTTTTCAGAGCAGGATCTTCACCATCAGAATTTTCATTCTTGAAAATGCCATTTATTAAACTTAAATTAAATATTTTTAAATTCCATTAATTATTAAATTTCTTATTTTAATACATTTCTATATCAATTATTTCAATTCCCCATTTTTTAACAATATCATTCAAAGCATTCTAAAATTTAAAAATTAAATATTGATGATTAACTTTAGGGAAAAAAACTAGTTACTTTAAATTCTATTGTAAAATTTACTTTGTCACTTTCAATTTTATTAATATCTTTTTTTGAAGCAATGCTTATCAAAATCCCTCTACTAATTGATCGCAATAATGTGTTCGAATCTTGAAGAGAATTTGTCATCTTGATTATATCATCTATTTTATATCGGATCACTGTTGATAAGTCAATTATCGAAGTTTCAAAAGTAATTACCTTTTTTTTAAGAAAATTTTTATTTACAAAAAGTTAATTTACTATTGATTAGTACTTGTAAATTTGGAATACATAATTCTTTTTGAACTATATTGTGACGTTTGTAGCTATCAATAAAAGGAAATAATACATAATATCCTGGTTGATATGCTGGATGAATCAATCGACCAAGTCTATAAACCACCATATTTTCATTTTGTTTTACCTTCTAATGAAGAATTGATTAATATAGAATGATCAAAATGATCAAAAAAATTCATACCCTTAGACAGAAAAAAAGTGAAAACGGAAGGAAAATTAAAAATATTAAATAACACATTCCAAGAATTAAAAAATTAATAAATTTTTCTGGTCTCTTTGTACTTTCATTTGCTTAAATAAATTAGATTATTAATCAAAAAAAATAAACAAGCTTTAAAATTTACTTTGCTCCAAATTTAAACTTTTATATTTTAAATATGAATTTGGTTTATTATAACTGTAAATTGATTTATAATCATAAATTGAACTAAAATCAAAAGTTTTATTATTAGTTTTGCTTGGATCTATGGCATCAATTAAGATTTCGTTTTCATTTCTATTCACTTTTTGATACTTTGTCTTTTGCATTTTTTGTTAATTTGTCTTGTTGGCCGAGTAAAGAGATACCAAGTAGCAATATTGAGAGACCAGATAACCACCGTAAAAAATCAAAACTTTCGTTTAACAAAAAATAGCCAAATATTGCTGAAAATATAAAATTGCAAAATTTGTTCAAAGAAGTCGAATATAATGAAGTTGAACTTGTTTCTAAACTTTTTGAAAAAAATAACCACATAAAACCATTTGATACAAAGCTCAATATCAAGAATCCAATTTGAAATACAAATTTTAAATTACTTAAATTGTATGGTATAAAATTGTCTATATTAAACGCAAATTTAATCAAAAGTGACACTAAACAAGCAAGAAATCCCGATAAAAACGAATATGCTACAACATTTAGTTTTATTTTTTTAGTCACTAAATAAACCAATACTTAAATATTATTAATTATAAAATTTACAAGATTAATTAAATCTTGAAATAAATGTAAATAAAATTGTCAGTTAAGAAAAAAATTTATTAAATATCTAAATAAAAAGTTTATTTTGGCCATTTAGAGTTGAATTTTTTGTAATTTTTATTTACAACTAAATTTGAAATGGAATTTTTGACTCAAATGATAATTAATTTAAAAAAAGCTAGAAATATAAAAATTTTTAGAATGATTTGAATTTAGTTATTAGAACATTGACAAATTTTGATTTGTCGTGTTGATTTTTAAAATTGATTATCTTTAAAAATGTAACTTCAATTAATTTCTAAACCCTGATGCTATGGTAGCGCTCATTTTGCTTATTTTATTAGATGAATTATTCTTGACAAGTCCATTAGGAGCTGAATTATTACCGCTACTTTCAACTATATCTTGCAGCTTGTTCTCAGTAAAATTTAGTCTTTGCTCCAACACACCCACAGTCTTAAATTAAATATTAAAACAAATTTTGTTTAATTCGAAATTGAGGAAATATTTACTTGAGTCAAGATATCTAATTGTTGGACTATGTGCTCTAAAGTATTTGATATACCATTTAATTGAATATTTGATCTAGTGGATTCTGTATCATGAGTAAGTTTCTTTAATATAGATCCATTACTAGAAGAATAACCAGCACTTTTCTCACTCGAATTACTTATGTTGCTTCCATTTGAAATTACAGAAGGATTTGTATTTGCTAAGTTTTTAGAAGGTTTTAGTCGATTTTGAATGAAAAAGTGCTTTGGAGCAGCTGTGGCAGAAACCAATGCAGCTGTGGTTGGATCTAAATCGACAGAGTCACTTTCGTTCAAATTTGACTCATTTAAAGGTATTGTTAAAGGAGATTGATCTCTCTGTGAAGATGAAGAGGATGACGAGACAGATGCCGAACTATTATTTGTGCGCGCATGAATAATATTATTGTTGCCATTTGACGCATTATTTCCCAAAGAATTTCTATGGTAACTATTGGATGCAATAATTTGGTTGGAAGCGTGAGTTGAATTTGACACTCTTTGACTTCGAGTATCTATCAAATCTTGATAAGGCACTTGATCAAAATTTGTTTTCCATACCATTACTTGCTCATCTGATCCAGCTGAAGCAAAATAATCACCTCCTTTAGAGAATGCAACAGCAAGAGCTGATCCCTTTTTTTTAAGTTTCATAATTCATAGAAAAATTAAACTTTTAATTTTTATTACCTGATGTCCGTGTAAAGTATAGAAGATTTTTCCTTCCAAAAGATCAAAAACTTTGAGCGTTGAATCGTTAGATGCTGTGAGTAGGTAATTTCCGCACGGATGAAAAGAGATAGAATTTATTGCTTGCGTGTGACTTGTGTAATGTTGAATTAGTTTATTGGTACGAACGTCCCATATTTTAACAGTAGAATCAGTTGATCCTGCTGCAATAAAGGTGCTGCTTGGATGAAATGCAACACTATTGACAAATCCAGTATGCTCACTGAAAGTGTGAATGCATTCTTTTGAGTTTCTATCCCATAGTTTAATTGTTTTGTCATCAGACGAACTAACAATTAAACGTGCGTCATCAGAAAACCTTTAATAATAATAATAATTTAAAAACTGAATTCATAAATTTACATTATCAAAAGAAAAACATAAATGAATAATTCATTTTTTTGTTGGAAAAAATTATTGCTTGCATTAAAAATTTCTCAATTATTCTCTGCAATTTTATGGAAGAATCATGATTTTTTTAATTTTCCAATAAAACAGATAACAAGTTATTTCTAAGCAAATTTAGAAATTATAAGCCAAATTACTTTTTAATTTTTTTTTCATTTTCATTGATAGAAACTTATTCTGTGTTTAGAATTCTTATCGTAATGGATAATGTAAAAATTTTACATTTAACATTCAATGCATCACCTGATTCTGGCCTCTGCAAAAAATTGTATAAAAAAATCACTGTAAAGAATATTGAAATTACTTAGTAAATTATTTACACTGGCTGAATTCGGGTAATAGTTTGAATGTATCACCAGATTCAATTTACTGAATCAATTTTGCTAGTCAAAAACTTATTTCAATTAACAAAAGTTGGTATTGTTTTTTTTTTTTGATGTCTTAATAAATTTATTTCAAATTAACTGGATTCAATTTTGAATTTGTACAAAGTTGTTTTTAAACTAAAATCTTATAAAGTTTGACTTACTTGGCACATCGGACCCAATTTGAATGTTGGTTTAATGAAAATTGGAATTTTTGACGATTTAGAGACCACAACTTTATTTAAATTCATTTAAAATTAAATCTTTTATTTTAATAATTATACTAAGATTACTTTAATAGTTTTATCATCGGAAGAAGTCAAAATGTACTGGCTATCTGAAGAAAAATCTACGGACCTAACTGAAGCTGTGTGAGCAGTAAAAACTGTAGATTCACCTTTCCTTTTATAATTAAAAATGAGCTTTATTTAATATTTTTAGTTATAAATAATCTAAATTCGTACGCTCCGGGAATCCATAGTCGCACAGTTTTATCTCTCGAACCTGATGCTACCAATTGACCAGATGGAGCAAAGCAAACAGTTAAAATACCATCCTTTAAAAGTATTATAAGAAATCCTAAATGTTTTATTGCCTATAATTACCTTATGTCCAACATATCGATAAGCTCTAGTTTGAGGTTTGAAATTCCAAACCATTAAACAGGAATCAAGAGATCCAGATGCTAAATTGGTAGCCGGAATTTAATTCATTTGTTCAAACTTTTAGAAAAAGAATACCTAATTGTTTTGTGTTTGGACTAAAATCAAGAGAAGTTACTGCATCCTTGTGACCTTTAAAATGTCTATCTAATGATGGGTCTTCCTTCAAAAAAAATCATTCAAAAAATTTTATTTTAATAAATTTTAGCTAGCACAAGTTACCATTTTGCTGTATAATTTTTCTTTTTAATTATTACAATAAGTTGAACCTAAAATCGATAAAGTCCTTATTTTTATTAAATTAATTAATTTTTTATAAATTCGAATGAAATGAATTCTTTCCAAAAAAATTATTTTCATCGATTTTATGTTAGTTGAATTATTGGAGTACATACATTCAAGTAATATTGATAGAGCAGATTTTTTTTTCTTATTTGAAATTTTCTTTTATTTCTTGATAATTTACATGGTGATTTCGATAAATGTCAATGTCGCTACAGTGAAATTACTCGTTAATAGGTCGTCAAATCAACAATGTATTTATTTAAGTTTATTTTAACAGGTTAAAATTTTAATGCCCAATAACCTATTTTTTTCAAAAATTATTAAAAAAAAACAAAAATTAATATCCCAGAAAAAATTTTTAATTTAAATTTTAAGTTTTAAATTTTTTTAAATTATTAATATTTATTATTATTTTTTATGTAGAATTTTCCTGAATTGGTCAATTTCATGAATTTTTCACTAAAGCATTTTAAAATTTTTTTCATTTTAATCTTCATAATTCATTGAATTATAAGTTTTCGAAAAAATTTATTTCGATTTAAGCTTATTTTTCTGTTCCTTACCAAACTAAATTCACTTCAGAATATTAAAAATTACGGAAAAATAATATGAAATAGAAAACAAGAAAGTAAATAAATAATCACAAAAATTTATGAATACAAAAAAAAGACAAATGTAATGTAAATATATTCATCGAACTA